>AYKW01000023.1:1874909-2151759 GCA_002760635.1 Ganoderma sinense ZZ0214-1
GAACAACGTTACGAGCGATATCTCGACATTGGGGGAACACTACACGGTGCTTTGCCACCCGATATTCGGCAGCAGTTCAAGCCACGACCGGTGTTCCGCCATCGACCGGAACACGACGTCGAGTCCGTGTATTGGTCTATGGTATCCGCGCTCCTACGCGTGCACCCCAAGAACGTCGACAGGGAGGCACAGGCTGACGGGAACATGGTTAAGACTTGGACACTCCTCCTTTCGCACGAGATACCCGACCTCCGCTCTAAAACCCACGATGTACGCCAATCCATCATCGGGCAAACAGATGATGCATGGGAAGCGCTCCTCCTCGGCGATATGAAAGGTATAGGTTACCTGCTCTGGGAAATTTCCCAACATCTGCTTCCGGAGTATGCCCTGTGGAAAGACGGGCTGCAGCCTGACCACCTCCACGAGGCTGTACAGCGCCTTATCCTCCAGTATCTCGTCGACCACAAGGAGCCCATCGAGCTGGACCCGGAGTACACTCGCCCCATCACTTCGTCGATTAAATCTGCAGCTCCCACTAAACAGGTTTCGACACTGGGCACGACGACGGGCGCCGTATCGCCTGAGAAGAGGCTGACTAGGGCCTCCGCCAGGTCTAGTCAAACGCGGGTGGACGCGGAGTCGGCGACGGGCGACGCGGGCAAGGGCAAGTCTGTGGACGTCGATATCATTGTGCAGTCTGGTTCTTCTTCCGGGACTCGTGTGTCCGACGCCTCTGGCCCAGTCGTCATCGAGCCGAAGCGCAAGAACGTTGGTCATGCCGGACGGGGCTCTAAGCGCCTAAGGGACAATGCAGGTCTTCCACAGTCCATCGAGGAGCACTCAGAGGACGACGCATAGTTTCCGCACAGTATCCATCTCACGCCGCCCTTCCCCCCTTCCCTTCTATCCCGCTTGAATAGTGCTCTCATCCTCGTATCTTCTCGCACCGTTGTCGTTATCTCCAGTTTGCACCCCTCGCTTCCAACCAAGTTACCACGTACGAATACTCTGCTACTACGTTGCCGCACACATCTGCATGCTCTTCACTATTTTCACCGCTTGTTTCCGAGTCTGGCCACCCTCGCTTAATCCCACTCAATGGCTCCTGATGTGTTTCCGTGGATATCACTACTGTTCTTTAGCCAATACGCTCTTGTATGCTGTGGTAAAAAAACTTCAAGGACACTGAACGGCAATTGGCGGGAGATGCCTGCATTACCTGAGTACTGAACAGTTGAGTGGAGGCTTGGGAACTTCCAAAAAAGGATTTCTCCTGCTCGACGTCTCGTATGAGGATTATCTCGATTGCGCGCTTGCACCAGGCTCTTTCCATTGGCTCGTCCGTTTTCGCTAACGAAGTCGACGTGTCGACAGTTGTCTTTCGTATATCTTATCCCTCGGGGTTGAATTACCTGGAGAACGCAACCGGGAGGGAATTTACAGCCCTTCGCTTCTCGCAGATACAGTTCGAGTTCGTACCGACGTGCGGGTACGGTCCGTAGCGGAACTCGGCCACCGTGACGAGGATGGAGGTGCAGAAATGGCAAGCGCGGCGTCCGAGTTGTGTCATCCCTTTCAAACAAGAGAGGTAGGTCTTTTCAATCACACCCTATGGCTTGTGAGGATCATATTGACTGACACGATTTTGCCGGCCACGAGGACTGAACCAGAGGGCGGGAACTCGCGGCGGCACCTGTCGCGTGAGCCTGAGGGCGGCGTTCCAGGCACCGTCAAGACTCTGGTATATGCAAATAGAGGGGAGAGGTTGGTACTTACCTCCTTCTCAATCATCCATGCGATCGCGTCCGGAATAATAACCTCAGGCTCTGATGCGGGGACTCGGAAGCGAACTACGTGCTCCGAGTCGCCGGCGGGAACGTACTGTGCCCTCGATAGCGCCCATCTGCTAACGCGGTCCGGAGGCCGCACAGCACAAGTTGAACGGTCACATGCAGCCGATCCGGGAGAAACATATCCCCCTCATTGAACCCGTTTGGTTCTCCCTCCCTTACAGCTCGCAGTGGCGTCGAGGTCCTGGAGCACCTTCACGCAGAGGGCGATGTCGCGCAGCTCGAAGGTTACGAGGATAACACCAGGCCTGGTCTGGAGGGGAGCGCGACGCGTAAGGCGAGGGAGGGCTTTCATGCTGGTTATCGTCTTCGGGAAGCCAAGACGGTCAATGAACTTCTGATGGCCATGTACGACGTCCTTGAAGGCATGTCAACTGCCGTCTAGATACTCTTGCAGTGTTCAAACCCTTATGCACAGTGGACCGAACCGAACTGGCTCAGCGGAACAACCTTCAACATGATGCGCATGCTTACGACCCCTCCTCAGTTCGTCGCCTGAATGGACGACAGGTTGACAAGACATCACCGCTGACGATACAACGTATCCTATCTGGACAAAACCGGTAAGTTATCGAGGTAATCCTGCTTTTGGAGCCATACCAATGCTGTGTTAGGCTCACAGAAGATTGCCTCCCGACCTGCCTTATCATCAATTATGACACCGTAGCGCTACTGAATTACAAGCCCGCCGAACCCCGGGAGCTCATGCAGCGCACTGTAAGTTCTGCTGCTATTCTTCACGATACAACTACACAATCTGACCTTCTCTGGTAGGGTACACCTATGTCCATTGCTCGCAGCGTGTGCCAAGGTAAAGTCCTCACCGACAGCATGTACCGCTTTATTCCCCGCATGCCGCAACTTTCAGAGCACGCTCGCGAGTTGTACACTGGCGCACACGGGACACAGAGGTACGAGGGGCACAACGACACAGATGGGATGCCACATGGGGCACGTCCACCAGATCTTTTTGGCAGGATCAAAACGGTGCCAGAGCTTTGCCATCGGCCGGAGCACGACGTCGAGTCTATCTACTGGTCTATGGTATCGGCTCTTCTTCATGTCCGTCCTGCCGACGAGAATGGAGAGCCAGAGATCCGGACGGACTTCGCAGAGGCTTGGCAGGCCCTCCTGACTCACAGGATTCCGAAAGGGAATGGAGGGTACGGGGATCCACGCCTACTCTTGCTCTTCCGGGAGGAGGCGGATTGGCTAAAGCTCTTCATTGGGAATATGAAACTCTTAGGGCCGCTACTCCACGACATATCGCAGCATATTCGTCCAGAGTATGCCCTCTGTGGCGAAGGATTGCTTCCTGACCACCTCCACGAGGCTATACAGCGTCTCATCCTCCAATACCTCGTTGACCACGACGATGTCCCTTTGCATCCAGACTATCTACGCCCCGTCCCTCAGCCCCAAAGACGCGCCGTTAAGCCATCCTCAAGCCTAATTACCACTCAAAGCTCCGCTGTGGTTACGATCATCAAAACGACGGTCATGGGCTCAACCCAAGCCGCGGAGAATCCGGGCACGGGTAGTGCTCTTGGCGGCAAGTGTGCGGATTCGTTGACGTCCAAAGCCCGCGTGGCTATCGCACCCAAAGAAATGGTTGTCAATCGGAAGCGCAACAGGTCCAGCCCAGCGGGACAGCGCTCGAAACGCTCGAGGAAAAGCTCAGGTTTTCCTCAATCTATCGAGGAGTACTGTGCCTAGGGCGACGTGTACTAGTTGGTTGCGTCCGGATCCATCCTTTTGACTAACCGCATTGTTCCTTCTTCCCTTCCCTCAACTGTTTCCGACCTTATCATACCACGTATGCTTATCCATTCCCTGTCTTCTCCGGTCTCTCCTTATTCTTTCCCAATCAACGACGACGACGAACCATCTGCTAGGCCGCTATCGACATCTGTATACTTTACACCACTTCCTGGACAGTTTGTTTCGACCTTTTTTCGCCCCTGCACGCGAGCTCGCCCGCGTCAAAGAGCGACGTTAACGCACCAAACTACGCTGAGAGTCTGCGAGCACCGCGGTCAGGCAGCACTGTTCAGATTGGCCGGCATATATACTACTGGTAAACGTAGTAAGTCTGACATAACGTTCGCTGCTCGATTGCGAACTAGGCGCTCCGCGCAGTGAGCACGATTCCGCCCTGCTGTACACATTCCCATGAGGGAGATCTGCAATGCATGCATGACCGTGTCCCAGTTTATTCTACCAAGCCCGTTGCAGATCACCCCACTATCTATCCTCTAAGAGTCCTCAACGCCTACAGGGTCTCCCAGTGAAGGCACCTTCAATGCCCGGTAATCTTCACCCCTCTGGCCCTTCCCAGCCCTCTTCCTCCACCAAAGGACTAGCCCGACGATGACCACGACGATGAGTACGACCACAATCAGTGCCATAATCACTGCAATGATGGTCTTTGGGGAGACGCGGTGGACCTTGGAATGGGAACTCGTTGTCGCGGCCTCGGGAGAACCGATGACGGAGGGTGTAGATTTCCCAAGAGCGGAACCCGTCGCCACAGACGTGGTGCGGCTCTCCGTCGTGTGGTGGCCGTGGCCGCCCGTAGCGGGAGAAGGCTGACTTTCGGCGGATCGAGGAGAAGGGGAATGAGTAGAGGACCTGGATGGCGACAGGGACTTGATCGTCGACGTTCGGGATGGGGATGAAGCTGTGGTACCCTGGGCCCGGCGCCGCGGGGCTCGAGCCGCGAAAGAATGAAGCTTGGACTCATCGCAGTCGCCTTTCCCGACGCATATGAGCACGAGGGGCTGAGACACATTTGGTTGGTTTTTGGCTCCTCCAAGTTCCTACGCGGACAGAAGGTTAGCATGGAGCTCGGCGGACGCAAGATGAGCCTACTTTAAGCGGAGAGTAATTCCTAGGAAACCCGTGTGCGACAGCCAAGGACCAAAACACCAAAAGGATGGCTAGATGCATGTTTTTCAAGAGGGCTTCGTCAAGCACTGTGTTCTGCTATGTGGAGGAGTGTGGTGTGATTGTTTCGTAGAAGGGAACTTTTTTCTTGTTTTATATATGGGCCACCTGGCGGTTCCTCACAGCTGCTCGGCGAGATGAGTCCAACACCTTCGTGACCGAGGGAGATATTCACCAGGCGTCTTTGGAGTTGCCGCAGTTAGTCGGATATCTGTCCGGAAGGTTCTCTAAAAGCTTTCATAAAGATGATAGGTCAATCGCTTATCCAGATACCATGGAAGGAGGGTCATTTCTAGTGACAGCGTCTCAACGAAGGAGCTAACGTCACCACAGGAAATAGCTCTGGCCGGTGCCGACGAGGGGGTCGCCAAACCCAATCAAAGCTGAAAGCCGCTGGTGATCAACTCGGATATCCGTGTAGATATCCAGCGAAGCTCTATTCAACGCGCATCCAGTGGCGCTCTGTCATTCGTCATGCGATATCGAAGTACAGCGCTCGATGTCATGAAAGGTCTAGCACAAGTCCTGTGCATCCGTAAACCCCCATATATCACATCGCTCTAAGAGGGGGACGTACTACGACAAGATATACAACTTCAGCACGGATCATGCATGCACTACAACTCCAGACGGAGGAGTGAACCAGTGGCGAAGCATTGGCCCGTTCTTCTTCACATGCACCTCGAAGTTCTTCTGCCCAGGAGACCGCACGGCCTAACAAGATATAAGAGGTTGAATCGATAAGCAATGGAAGAAAAACGCCTCACCGTCCATGTCCGGCCATCTGCGACCACTTTCTCGAGATTCGGCTGTCGCGTCATGAGCAGCCGGATGTCGGACTTCGGGATGGGAGCACGCGACGCATGGTTGCCGTGTGGATCTCCAACGTCTGTAACGGTATGTATGCGCTTTGCATGACTGAGAGAGTCGGCGAACAATAACTGGAGTAAACGAAATGTCAGACGCGGGGGGTCAAGACCGGGACGACTTCAATCCTGGGAGACGCACCATGTCCTTCCCCGGTAAACTCAATTTCAGCGTCTCGAGTTCGACGCATTTGCGA
Organism: Ganoderma sinense ZZ0214-1; assembly: GCA_002760635.1. Taxonomy (NCBI): domain Eukaryota; kingdom Fungi; phylum Basidiomycota; class Agaricomycetes; order Polyporales; family Polyporaceae; genus Ganoderma; species Ganoderma sinense. Next base: position 1,880,772 of record AYKW01000023.1, read on the forward strand.
CAGAGCAACGACATGCTTTCCTTCGACAGTGAACAATTGCGGACAGAAAGGTGGATGAGCGTCAAGCGATGACTGTTGACGATGTTGCTGACGAACGCATCCCCCAGGACGATCTTTTCCGAGATCTTGAATGAGAGCGATCTGAGAGGGCACGACCAGGTTCTCGTCAAATTGACCATAGTTGTCCAAAACGCTGGTACAGCACTGCCTGGGGTTGGCACGCATTGTGTATCGATCGCGAGGTGGTGCAGGTAGGGGAGTGGCGATATGGTGGCTGGTATTGCCCGGGAGGATTCCTATCAAGAGAGGGGTAAGAATGCATTCGAAAGGATCGAGAAGCTTGAGTTCGTACGTAGCTGGTAAATGCCAAGCTTTGGAGTTGAGGTACGTGGATGATCAAAGCCAGCATAGAGTGTTGGTCAACCTTGGGGCACCCGAGTACGTGCAAGCTAGTAAGTGATGGGAGACTTGGCAGGACCATCTTCAAGATATCTATACTAAGAGTATGTACGCTCTAATGACAGTGATTAACATTCGGAGTCAGACAACGGATATACTGTGCCACGTACATGCAGGGTCAAAGAGGAAAGTGAAGGCTTGAGGACTGCGGCCCATTTGGGGAGAGCATCGACCACGTTCCAGGAGGCCGAATCGAGAGTGAGCGATCGTAAACCTGCGATTTTGGTGACCGCCTCGGCTTGATCTGTTGTAAAGTTGGCAATGAACCTCATTTGCTCAAGGGATACCTTGTCGCGGAGCGAGAGCAGGAAGTTTGGCATGATATCATGGGTACACGTGAAGGAACCGAGGTTCTTGCACAAGGATATTGTTCGGATGCAGTCGTTCATAAACTTGGGTTGCGGAATAAACTTCACAGTCGGTATGGCCCGCAGATCTAGAACTTGTAATGAACACAGAGTTCCCAATTTGCCAACTATTCGGCACTGACCGATATGTCTAACATGATTGGCCAGATTGGTATGCGCGAGTACTGCAGCAAAGGGTGAAATGACCTGGATATATGCTATCAGATTGAACTGTGTTGTTTCAAAGAACAACCTACACGAGGATATCTCTTGGCTTGATTGAGCCCGAAGCTCAGAGTCCTGTAGAGACGAGGTATGACGGCAGCAAGAAAAGACCTGCTCACGAGCGAGACAGAGACGAGATCATTCCCAGACAAGTATGCAAAGATAAGTTGAAGACAGTCTAGGTTGATGTTGTCTGCAGAGACCATGTCCGCCCGAACTTTGTGGTGGCTATATGCGCGGTGGTGGAAGTGCGAGAGCAAGATGCGAAACAGGTGGTAGACGCCCGACTCAGACGAGCGGGCCGTTCGGCCTTTGCCGGGCACGGTGCCAATCGACGGGCGGCCCCACGAGCAGCCGCCTCAACTTCCTGCCACTTCCTGCTCATCGTCGTCCGCGGCGATGCCGGGCTCCACCGTCTCGCTCGAATCTCTCAGCTCTCCATCTCCATCCCCTCCCCCTCAAGAAGACCAGCAGGAGCAAGAGCAGCACTCGAACCATAGCGGCGCTGGGCTCGACAGCGGCTCCGAGCTCTCCGAGCTCACCGAAGAAGAACAAGACAACGACGGCGCGAATGAAGACGACGCCTCCCGCTCGGCCGCGCGCAAGAAGAGGCAGCGCGACCGCGTTGTACCCCCGCCAATGTGGGACTGGGCCATGAAGAAGAAGGCCGACAAGAAGGACCGGCCAGACTGGCGCTCCAAGTTCGAGGAGGAGGAAGAAGAGGAAGAGCAGGCCGGCCCTGCCGAGGCCATGGAAGAGGAGGAGGAGGACGATCAGGCAAGGGACCTTGGCTCGGACCCTGTCCTCACACCGGACCACGAAGAGGGGGCGCTCAGTGACAACGAGGTCGACGACAATGAGCACGAGGAGGAGCCCCCGGAGGACGAAGGCGAGGGCGAAGGCGAAGGCGAGGTCGAGGGTGAGTCCGCAGACGAGGCTCCGCCCCCCATGGACGGCGATGTCGCCAATGGAGATGGAGACGTGTCCGCGGACGAGGTCGATGATCCCGAGAACCTGGACCTGGACCCCGATGCGCTCGACGTCCAGCAGTCGCCGAAACTGGTGGCGTCACCTGACCTCACCGACGACGAAATCGACCACGAGCCCGAGAACGATGAGAATATCGGCGAGGACGACGTCGAAGACGACGACGTTCCGGACACCGGGGACGTGACCAAGGAAGGCTCCGAGATCGACGAAGAGGAGGAGGAAACTCCCGCAGACGATGTTGAGATCCCTGCCGACGAGCCGCCCACCACTGAAGCTGTCACTCCTGCGGAAGGCATCGCAGACGCGGTCGACGCGGACCTGGACGCAACAATGGACGTAGATACTGTGCAGCCAGTGCTCATGTCCCCCGTCGCCGTCGCGGCGTCCTCGATCATGGCTGGTGCGGCTCTCTTGGTATCTCCATCGTCTTCACAGCCTTCGACCCCGTCCGGGTCACGACACTCCTCGCGCTATCCTTCTGTAGAACCTGAGCCCGAACAGGATGTACCCTCGGAACCCGAGGTCGAGCCAGAGCCTGAACGCAAGCCCTCCGGACGTGCGGCGAGGAACAGGAAAGGCAAGGGTCGGACGCGCGCCGCGCGGCGGTCGAGGGCCGCCTTGGCCGCTGAAGGAGATGCAGACCTCGACACGCCACACGCGGAGCTCCCAGACGGCGAAGGCGTGGACGGAGAGGACCTGGACGTGGCCACACCCGAGCTCGACCTCGATGCGGACATGCAGCCCGCGCACCGAGCGGAAGCTCTCGATGTCCTCGCGGGGATCGAACTCAAGTTCGCATTGCTCCGCGAACGACTGTACGTGGAGAAGATGGACTCGCTTGCGTGGGAGGAAGGGCTGATCGCAGATGGTGCGTTGTGTTTGTTACGTTGGCTGGCTTGTGTTCCGTGCGTGGGTCTAAACGGGTCTGGTGTGCGTGGGCAGGGACGCACCCGGAGTTGCTGCATCTGCAGGCGGAGTTGTCAAGTAGGCGCGACAAGCGTTTAGAACTCGCGGCACGAAGGCGCGACTACGAGGCTGCGAACGTAGCGAAACGCCGGCGTTTGGACGAGTCGGGTGCTTGGAGCACATGGAGTGTAAGCTGCCTCTGCGCTACGGTCCGATCTTCGTTGACTGACGCCGTGTTTGCAGAATGACAGAGACCGATTGCAGTCTGAGATGGTCGCTGAGACGAACGGAAAGAAGCGCAAGCTGGAACGCGAGCGGAGAACCTTGGAGCGTCCTCAGCCAGGTACGTGGCATGTCTCTGCGTGGTGAGTTCCACTGGCTGACGGATACCAACAGTGCGTCGTTATCCCCTTCCGTTACATGATGTGCCCCCTGCACTGTCTCTACGCGACATTGTCAAGTCAAGCCCCTTCGGTCTTCCGGAATCCACATCCTCTCTCGCCAAACGCGCTTCTCGGAAGAAAGAATCGGCCCCTCAGGTACCTCTAGCGTATCCTACGCTCGCTCCGCTATCACGAGGCGAGATCATGCATGACTTCGATCTCTTCCACTCGCACCGACATGTCCCTATGGGCTACGATCCTCATCGCGGCATGCCAGGCCTAATGAATGCGGTCCTAGGCGGCGTGCCCCATGGGGTGGATCCATACGCCATGGGGATGCAGGTCATGGATGGGCCAAATCGGCTCGGGCCGCCCATGCAACACCCACACATGCAGGGATTTGCGCCTCAGCGGCTTCCACACCAACACTCCGCTCCTCCTGGCGCTCCGCCGCACATCTCCCACCATCAGCTTCAGATGGAGCAGGAGATGCAGATGCGTCAGGCGCCCGGCATCCCACATCCGCATATGCAACAGTTTGCAGGCGGCCCAGTCAACGGGCTTGGGATGCTGATGAGGCGCTCTATCTCTCCGGTTCCTCTCAATGGCGCCGGTCCGGGCCCCTCAGTGCCCACGACGCTTGGAGGTGGACCTATTCCCCCGGCCTTCCCAAATCCCAAGACGAACGGATGGACTGGGCCTGGGAAGGACTCAAAACGGCTCAATGGAGAGAGCGAAGGCCGCGACCGGGAACGCATGGCGGATGTGTTGTCCCAGAGGGAGAAGGAACGTATAGAGCGGGAGCGTGCACTGCGCGACCTGGACCGGGAACGCGAGCAGGAGGCAGAGCGCGCCTACCGCATGTCGTCGCATGTCCCCTCGCGACATTCGGCGCACCAGCATTCTCACCCGCACGTCCACAATACTCAAGGGCCAGCCGCTCACCACCACGGACCCCACAGCCACCAGCACCAGCACCACCATCATCACGTCCACCATCACCACCACGGTCCAAACCAAGGATTCTCGGGGCCTGGTAGCGGCCATGCGCCTCCTATGGCTGGCTTGCCGCCTAACACGGGTGCTGGATCCGCTGTGCAAACGCTGAGTCCGCGTGGTGGGCGCGACTTCGAACAACGTCGTCCGCGTTCGGGCGCGCCGACCGAGGTCATTGAACTGTCTGTCGCACCGCAGAAGCAGCCAGCAAACTCGCCACCGATGTCTGCTTTCTGGAAGGGCGAGCCGCCGCCTCCAGGACAGATGTTGCCAAGCGATCGCGAACGTGAACGTGAACGTGAACGCGACCGGGAGAGAGCACCACCAGGTCCGTTGGGTCCACCACAACCTGACGTTCATGACCGCCTGATGACGCCGTTTGCGATGGGGCCCTCACAGATACAAAGAGATCCCTCCTTAACTGGGTCACCGCGGAAGCTGCACGGTCCAGCAGGCGCTTCTAACCCTACCCAATCTGTGCCCTCCTCCCGCCGTGGTTCATGGTCCGCGGACGATCACCCGCGTCCGTCATCTGCAGTGCTGGGAGTCGGACCTGCGGGCCCCAGCATCGCTCCAGGGAGCCAGAGGTTGGGTGGGTCCCGTCTTCCCCCAGCACCGTCGACATCATCCTACCATGGCGCGTTCGGCTCTCCCCCACATAGCAATGGACGTGTGCTCCCACATCCTTCGAGCCCGTCGGCGTTTGCTGGTCCGCTCCGGTCACCCGTGCGTTCGAGCCAACCAGGTCGCATGCCGCTAGGCGGCCCGCTGTCGCCCCCACCAGGGATGCCTCTCAGTCCGCACGGAGTTGGGAGTCCTGGCGTGAAACACCCCCGCGCGCCGTCCCCGGGTCTCACGAAGCCTCTTCCGAAGCTGGGTGGTTTCCCGATACCCGAGACGGGGAACTATGTCCTTCCCAATGGCGCTCTGCATCCTTCGTCATCGTCGTCATCGGGGCCGCCGACGCTCCCGCCTCCCCCTACGACCCTGCCCCCGCCCCGCATACCGAACGGCGCGCTCGTGGAGAAGGTGGTCGGAGCCCCGCCCACGAAGGCAGTCCCTGTCGATGGCTCCTGACGTGCGCGCGCCGGTACAATCATGTACATAGACGGTTATTCCCCGTTGGTGTGTGACAATCTGGAACCGATGGACGCTTAGGCTCATGTTGTTGGACGCGTTCCATGAATATCGGAAGCCTGTATATATCGCGATTTCCGATCGTACATCTCGTTCTCTAGCTATCCGTATCCTGTTGGCCGCCTGTGTACTCACTTTCACTCGTCTTACTCTCCACGCTCTACTCTGCTCTCGTGCACACACGTATATACATAACTGGATTTTCTTCGCCTGTTCCGGTGTATGGTGATGGTGACACTATTGATGAATCTTGGTTGAACTCGCCCTACGGTCGGACATGTACACTGACAGCGTCCGGGAAGAGCTGCAGCCTGAGCACGCCCGGAACATATGTAAGACGTTGTCTTAGTTGCTACGGGGCTTGCCGGGTTGAAGACCTGACATGATGAGCGTCATCAAATTGGCTCAGTCTCTCCCAGCCATCATAAGTAGGCCGCCATGTACGTATACGTACTGAGACTGCTTGCTTGCCGGGACCTATTCTCTACTCCGCTCTAGGCCTCGTATGTGTTGCCTTTCGGTTTGCGCATGGAGGCTAAAATATATGCGTCATGCTGATCGACCATGCTCCACCCGCAACCTAAGGTAGCGCTAGCCTTGTCATTGGTTGAGGTTCACGGAGGTTGCAAGACTCTCCGCCGTTACAGTACTTACGATCGCTCGAGAAGGATAGTATTACATAATACTCCAACCCCTTTATGGGGAACGACCACCTGTCCTGCGAGGCTCAACTCTCGGACTACCTGTGCGATGTCTAACGCTGCGGCAGAAGGGTTTCTTGGAGCCCTGTTGGTGATGTCCTTCATCGCCTGCATGTAGGTATGCTCTCTTAGCGATATCTCGGCGAACATACTTACACCCGAAGGGAAACCACAGATTATATGGCATCACCGTTGTTCAAACTTTTATCTACTTCCAAACGTATCCCAACGACGGCAAGACCTTGAAATCCCTCGTGGGTCCTCCACAATACATCCGTTCTCAACGTTGGTGACAGCCAGGTCTGTGCAGGTGGTATGGGTATTGTGAGTGGCCACACGTTTGCCGTACTAACACGCCTACCAACCAGCCATCTGTTCCCATCGCAGTTTCCTGGAGACATGGCACACAATCTTCGTCATAGTCGTTGCGTACTACTTCTGCATAGCGAACTTCGGGAACCCTAGGGTATGGGGGCCCCATTGGTGCGTTCAGCCTTCCTTCTCCCAGGCAAGTTCACCACTGACGACGCGCGGCGCCCATCAGGAGTCTGGGTGTGAGTCGTCAGTTCGATTGTCCTTACGCTATGCCAATATTTTTGACCGTGCCTTGCTGCAGCTTGTCACCCTGTTGCAGGTATGCGCCCTATTTTCCTTGGTCTCCCTCACAGTCCTTGACAGATTAGTATAGGTGCTTATCGCAAGTACAGTTGAAACGCGAGTGATCGACCCTTTAAACCGATTTTAGACACTTATCTATCCGCCAGTGTCTATGTCAGACGGATCTGGTTTGGTTCGTGACAAGCAGCGTCCCTACATCCTGGTGCGAGTCGCTCATTGCTCAATCCACTTAACAGTCAGCGGGCATGCAAGACTTCTCACGAGTGCCTTGGTATGATTCAAGCATTAATATTGTTCACCGGAATCATGGCTGACGCTTTGCCTACAGTATTTCATCGTATTCTGTAGATTCGGCAAGTTACTATATTCACTATCTATGATATTGCACGTCAGTGCTCACGACAGCGTGTTTTCAAAGCTGTCGGATTGGTAGGAGCAAGCACCATGTACGCCCCTTCATTTTAATGTTCCGAGGCATCCCAGATCCTTAAAGTCTCGGTAGCCTTGCCTTCAGTCATTGGAGCACCTCTAAAATTCGCAACTTCCTTTTGGTACGTAGTTATCCGAGCCTCGTTGACGACTGGTCTCAAGAGAGACCATCGCAGCCCATCGTAACCTTGACATTGAGTCTCGGAGCCTTTACCGATCTCTCGATCGTGATCGTTTTCTCTTTTTACATGCTGCGAGGGCGCAGGAAATACACCCGGTATGTTCCATCTGTCGCCGTCTGGCTGCTAGTGACGATGAAACTAAGGGACCCACCATGTCTTCCAGGGAGTCGAGGACCTTGGTGAACATGCTTATGCTGTATGCCATCAATACAGGCGCCGCAACCGCGTACGTCGTACGTTCGCCATCTTCCGACCTATCTTACATCCGTTCCTTGAAGCGCTATTTCTCTTTCCGTCGTGATCGTGGTGCGTCGGATGGTTTTCCTACTTTCTCTGGTGCCAGCCTTACAATCTTTGTGTTGCCCAGTATGTCTGCGTACGGACCACCCTAGCATCCACCGGCTTAGCAGAGATTGGGGCAAAGGGTGCGTATTCCCACCCGATATGCGAAGACCTTCACATCCGCAGCTAACGGCCGCTCGCCCTCGGTTCGGCCACCCGCAGTGTATGCCAACTCGTTCATAGGAAGGTAGGCGTCGTGCAGCCTCTTTCGTCCTACCGACGTGCACGCGCTGACGACGCTTGTGGGGCGATGCCTTGTAGCCTGAACTCTCGCGCGTTCCTGCGCCACAAGAATCTCAATCCAGTATGCAGCGGCTTTGGGGGAAGTATCAGCGATATCGAATTCACAGCCTCCGAGTCGCCTTCGGTCCGTGTCCCTGGGATCCAACTCTGCCAGCTACTAAGTAGTACTGATGCCCCCTAACAGGGTTCTAATGCAACACCGAGCGCTGGGCAGTCGGTAGCTCTCGTGGAATACAGCGGGAGCACAGCGTGTGAACCGGCCGGTACGCCTGCGGGCCAGGGCGAGACGGTGCACCAGACGAAGCTTCAAGTTACGACAGAGCGCGAGTGTGACCCTGGTACCGTTCGTACTTAACAGTGGCCCTCGAGATCGCTAGCTACAACGTCGTCTTCTGTGAATTACCAGGAGACTCGAACCGTGAAAGGCGGACATACTGCTAAATTCCGTGCTATCGTGTGACAGACATTATGCATGCGTACAGATCGCAGAGGAATACGTAATGGGCAACTTGATATATGGAAAAGCTATGCATTGACAGCAGTACATTGCAGAGTGGACAAGCAATTCAGAAAATGAAAAGCGGTGGAGGGAGTAGCGCAGAGCATACAGTCTGATACAGATAATCGTCAGCGCACAGCAAATGGTTCATCGACCACGGCTGGGAGGAAAATCAGGTGATGGGAAGCTACAAGGACGTCGTGTTGACAGTGATGCGTGGTTGGATAGAGCGGGAGGCAGTTGAGGAGTAGGAGTGGGAAGAAACACTATAGCAAGAGGGGCGGATATAATGGAGGGCCCTACGCGTCGCAGTCCAAGTCGCTACCCTCTTCGACAGATTGCGGAAGACTGAAGTTGTTCCTCAGGTGCCTCGAGGTCCGCCCCTTCTGGCTAGAGCTCTTGCGTTTGGGGGTCGACCACAATCGCGTCAGGAGAGGCCGCCGCGCTGGTTGTCGGCGGTGAACCCGCGGCACTACCATTGGATTGGCCGGCATCCCGCGTCAAGGACTTGCGCTTGGTCGCAGAACCCGTGCCCTTGTTCTGTGAGGCCCCGCTAGCAGAACCCCTAGTCTCCCTTTTGACTTGTCATCCCGCGCCGGAATCTTCAGTGGTAACCTGCCTGGAGGATTGATCAAGCGACTATGGATCTCTGCAGTTTGGGGATGGGGCGTAGACGGTTAGGATCCAAAGGGATGGGGGTGTCGTTATAGTCCACGAGGTACTGGAGGATAAGACGCTGTACGGCCTCGTGGAGGTGGTCGGGCAGGAGTCCATCGCCACAAAGAGCATACTCCGGGCGAACCTGCCGAGATATATCCTCGAGAAGCGGCCCTAAGCTCTTCAGGTCCCCGAGGAGTAGCTTCGACCACTCCGCCGGCTTCTTGGAGAGGAAGTTCGCACGTGGATCACAGTACCCTTCATCTGGATCCGGGATCCTATGTTTCAGGAGGTCCTCCCAGGCCTCCATGAAGACCTTTGGCGCCTCCGGCTCTGCCTCCACGGCCGTGGGACGAACATGAAGCAGAGCTGATACCATGGACCAGTAGATCGACTCGACGTCGTGCTCTGGCCGATGGTAAAACTCGGGTGGCGTATACGTATGAGCCCTGTCATCAAAATACGGCGGAGAGGCCCCATGGGGCGTCGTATGCGTGTCACTGTATCGCTCGTACCTCTCCGCCCCATACGCGACAACGTACAGCGCACGAGCCTTCTCCGAAAGCTGTGGCATGCGAAAGGTACGATGGTACATGTCCTGGATGAGGACTTGTCCTGTGCACACACTGCGTGATATATACATCGGTGTTCCCTATGGATAACGATCAGCTCGTATTAGCTGAAATTAACTAGTATAAGGCGTACCGCGCGGTGCATGCACTCATGAGGTTCGGTGATCTGCGCTACGTTATCATAATTGATGATAAGGCAGGTCGGGAGGCAATCTTCTGTGAGCCTAACACAGCATTGGTATGGCTCCAAAAGCAGGATTACCTCGATAACTTACCGGTTTTGTCCAGATAGGATACGTTGTATCGTCAGCGGTGATGTCTTGTCAACCTGTCGTCCATTCAGGCGACGAACTGAGGAGGGGTCGTAAGCATGCGCATCATGTTGAAGGTTGTTCCGCTGAGCCAGTTCGGTTCGGTCCACTGTGCATAAGGGTTTGAACACTGCAAGAGTATCTAGACGGCAGTTGACATGCCTTCAAGGACGTCGTACATGGCCATCAGAAGTTCATTGACCGTCTTGGCTTCCCGAAGACGATAACCAGCATGAAAGCCCTCCCTCGCCTTACGCGTCGCGCTCCCCTCCAGACCAGGCCTGGTGTTATCCTCGTAACCTTCGAGCTGCGCGACATCGCCCTCTGCGTGAAGGTGCTCCAGGACCTCGACGCCACTGCGAGCTGTAAGGGAGGGAGAACCAAAGGGGTTCAATGAGGGGGATATGTTTCTCCCGCCCATCGAGGTTGACCTGGGATGGTCGAAGTTCCGTGTAGCAACGCTCTCCTCTGCAAAGCCTGCAATACCGAACCACCGTCAGAAGGTACCAGAAGGCCAACCTTTCTAGCGAAAGGGTACGCTATGTCGCAATGGACTCACCCATTGTGTCGTCGGCGACGAAGATATCCGTTCGTCGCCCCCCAGTTGCAAGCACAAAGCGATAACCGGGTGGCGGAGAATTTTCAGAGCCACTCGGCCGAGGAGACTGGGCGGTCAACGGCAACCGTATCGGATTGCAAAGGTCGAGGGACTGGAAGAACGCGACCATTATGCCCAATCGATATGCGGTATACTTTCCGACCGATTCGGAATGGAGAGAAAGGCGTTGGCGGAGTACGGTGGTTGGGCAGGTGGTGATCGAATTCAACTTGCGCTGTGCGTCTGGACCGTGATTGCAAGATGGGCGCTAATGAAGGCACCATCCGTACGCCTCCCCACAGTAAGTAGTCGCTTCCAGCAGCCCTGCTTCAGATCATCTAGAGGTCACTATTCGGGACGCCGTTTCACATATTATTGAGAGGGAAGTACCGACCTCCTCCCGCCAATTACTTACACCAGAGCCTTGACAGTCCCTGGAACGTCGGCTAGCGCGAGAGGTGCCACATCGCCGCGACGCCGCTCTCGGGCTCAGTCCTCGTGGCTGGCGAAATCCTGTCTGCCAACATGATTTTCACAAGATAAAGACTGATTGAGACGATATACCTCTCCTGTTGGAAAGCGAGGGCACAACCCGAACGCCGCGCTTGCACAACTTCAGCATCCTCTCTTCGGTTGCCTCACGAAACCCGCCTTCTACCACAGATAGCATAAGGTTGAACTCTCGGGCCACCGGCACAGTGTGAAATTCACTGTTCAGTTGTTCTTAGGTCTTGAATCCGTCGGCCTCGAGAAGCTGTCCAGTTCGTCCAGACCGCCCATCATGTCTGCATCTTCATTCTCCAATGCCAGCCGAGTTGAGCGATAGACAGCACAGGCGTATCGGCAGGGACCCGGACTCTATCCGCGAGAAACGAAGGGTTGCCGATTCCATCCCAGTTGTGTTGTCAGGCAATTCATGAACCCCGTCACGGTGAGATACAACATGGGTAATCGGACACCTGTCGACATCGTGACGTAGACCATCAAATGAACGACCAACGCTAGTACTCACCTTGTACTTGTATGTATCGACTCAACCGACTCGGATGTGTAGTGTATTTCCCATTCTCTGGCTTCGAAGATGGACCGGGACTGCCACCAAGGCTCGTGAAGCGGGCAGACGGTCTGCAGTAGACATCACCAGCGGAAGCAGGAAGACCAAAACAATTAAGCGCTCAATCGAGATAAGAGTCCTCATACGAGACGTCAAGCGGGAGCAATCCTGTTTTGGAATTCGAAGTTCCCAAGCCTCCACTCAAGTGTTCAGTACTCGGGCAATGCAGGTACCCCCCCCATTACTGTTCAGTGTCCTTGAACTTGGACTACAAGAGCGTATTGGCTAAGGAACAGTAGTGATATCCACGGAAACACATGAGGAGCCAATGAGTGGGATTAAGCGAGGGTGGCCAGACTCGGAAACAAGCGGTGAAAATAGTGAAGAGCATGCAGATGTGTGCGGCAACATAGTAGCAAAGTATTCGTACGTGATAACTTGGTTGGAAGCGAGGGGTGCAAACTGGAGATAACGACAACGATGCGAGAAGAAGATACGGGGACAAGAGCAGTATTCAAGCAGGATAGCAGGAGAGGAGCCAGGGGCGGCGTGAAATGGATGGAAACACGGTGCACGTACGCTACGCGTCGTCCTCCGAATGCTCCTCGATGGACTGTGGAAGACCTGCATTGTCCCTTAGGCGCTTAGAGCCCCGTCCGGCATGACCAAGGCTCTTGCGCTTCGGCTCGATGACGACTGGGCGCGAGGCGTCGGACACACGAGTCCCGGAAGAAGAACCAGACTGCGCAATGATATCGACGTCCACAGACTTGCCCTTGCCCGCGTCGCCCGTCGCCGACTCCGCATCCACCCGCGTCTGGCTAGACCTGGCGGAGGCCCTAGTCAACCTCTTCTCAGGCGATACGGCGCCCGTCGTCGTGCCCAGTGTCGAAACCTGTTTAGTGGGAGCTGCAGATTTAATCGACGCAGTGATGGGGCGAGTGTACTCCGGGTCCAGCTCGATGGGCTCCTTGTGGTCGACGAGGTACTGGAGGATAAGGCGCTGCACGGCCTCGTGGAGGTGGTCAGGCTGCAGCCCGTCTCCCCATAGCGCGTATTCCGGGTTCACGTGTTCGGAAATGTTGAAAAGTAGAGCGCCGATATCCTTCATATCGCCGAGGAGGAGCGCTTCCCATGCATCATCTGATTGCCCGATGATGGATTGGCGTTTATCCTGGGTTCTAGAGCGCTGGCGGGGGATCTTGTGCGAAAGGAGGACTTCCCAGATCTCAACCATTTCCTCGTCCGCCTGTGCTTCCCTGTCGACGTTCTTGGGGTGCACGCGTAGAAGCGCGGATACCATAGACCAATACACGGACTCGACGTCGTGCTCCGGTCGATGGCGGAACACCGGTCGTGGCTTGAACTGCTGCCGAAGATCGGGTGGCAAAGCGCCATGTAGTGTTCCCCCGATGTCTTTATATCGCTCGTAACGTTGTTCTCCGTGTACCCCAACGTAAAGTGCCCGGGCTTCGTCCGAAAGCCCTGGCATCGGTGGTCCGACGCGGAAGGTGAGTTGGGTAAAAACTTCACCGAGGCAGACGCTGCGAGCAATGTACATGGGCGTGCCCTATGAACAAACGTCAGGAGACGGCACTGAACTAGCGGGAAATCGAAGACGTACAGTGCGATGCTTAAGATCATCGGGGCTCACATCCTCACTGTCAAGCAAGGCAGCGTTGTCGTAGTCGATGGATAGGCATGAAGGGAAGCGTTTCTCCACGGGCCTGACAGAACGAGGTCAAGAGACGTTACACGGCAAGAAAGTGAAGAACTCACCGGGTGCTCCCCGCTAGCACGTCTTGAATCATTGGCGATAGATGCTGGTTAATCTCGCGCCCCTCCACATCACCCCAGATGGGGTACATAAGAATGTTGTAGCTACTCATATCCCGGTGGAGGACATTCCGTAGATGGAGTTGGCTTCGATGAACTGCGGCAGGAGTTAGAACAACACTGAGGCTTTTGAAAACGCTTCTACACGCACCTTCGAGCGTATCATACACCGCCATCAACAGGTCCTGAACGGTCCTGGCCTTCAAGAAACGTAACCCAGTGTCCAAGAGGACCCAGCGCTCTCGGGTCCTCTTCTCCTCCTCGCCCTTCAGATCGAACGCGAGGTAGTCCTTTCCGTCCATGACAGACTCGTGGAGCTTCAGACGTACGACGCCGAGGAAGTCGCCCTCCGCGTGGATGTGGTCCAAGACGTCCTCCTCCTTGAACCGCCGCCCCGTGCCGCGGTAGCTGTCCTTGATGATGACCCGCTTGCCGCTAGGATCCTCGATGTTGAACGCGGTCGTTAGCCGGCTCCAGGGCTCTCCGATGAAGATGAACTGCCCGTTCTTGTACACCTTCCCATCACACGTGATCTCCCACGAAGGCTGCGAGCAAGGGCCCAGCGGCTCGATCCACCGGATGGTGTCGTCCCAGAGGAAGTGTCGGTCAGGTGGGTGGTAGTGAGAGTAGAGGTATGCGGCGAGAAGATCCGTCTCTGGCCAGTGAGTCTGAGGAGAGGCGAAGACACCAGTCGGGTCAGAGTAGAGGACCTGGTACCACTTGGTCTTGATGACGAGGACGTAGAACCCAGGACGGTCTGGGCGAGCCTGGTGGTGGCGGTAGGCGTAGGTCGCAGCCTGTCGGCGACCTCCGCCGTTCTTCTCGGACTTCGCCTCGACGATAGCCTCGACACGATGGTGAGGCACCCCTTTGTAGACGCCGCCGGTACCCTTGTTGTCCTCGAAGAACTTGATGTCATAGACCCCCAGAAGGTCGGGCGCGTCCTTGACGTCGGAAAGGGCGTCGTTGGGGAAGCAAGTGGGTGCGGATGAATGGTGGTCGATAAACTTGAGGTGGCACTCTTCGATATCGTCGAGGTGGTATCGATCGCGATGCGCTTTCTGCTTCTGCAGATCCAGAAGCTCTGTCGAAACACCGGCTGTGAAGTGGCTCTGCAACCTCCGACAAAAATGTGCAACATACCGTACATCTTCGTGCTGATCGCCGTCAGGAGGGAGGCGATTGGCTTGTACATCTTCTTCTCCAACGTACCAGCCTTGCGAATCTCGGCAATATGATTTTTCATGGTGGCGGTGAGTTTGAGTGAGGAGGGGGGTGAGCGGAGGTGTTGGGTGAGGAAATCCTCGCAAACATCAGTGTCCAGGACGACGTCGTGCTTTTCTATGTCCTCGCGGTTAGTCGGCCTTGCGATGGAGTGTTTGAGAGGGGAGGAGGTAAAGTTGTTGAACGTACGAGAGCTCTCATCAGCCGAAGGCTGCCCACGATTATCGTCGTGGCCCTCAGAAGCCTCCGCCGGGGGCGGAGGGTTCGGGGGGCACTCGGACGCTCGATGGACGACATTGGACTGTGTGAGCCGGTGAGGGACACAACAGTCATCTTCGGAGGCCTTATATATCCTTGATGTGCTGCGGGTAAGGGAAAGCGGAGGCGAGCGCGTGGTTGAGTGGGGGAGGTGGCCAAGGTCGATGTTCAACTTCAACATCGACTCCTGCTTAATTTGGCCACGCAGTGCAGATGGGCGCTAATCACTCCTTTGTTCGTTGACTGGTGAGGTCCGCTCAGCCAACCATGGCACTTTGAAGGGATTATGGCATTTTTCCGGGCAGACAATAGCCTGATGGTGTTGTCCCACACGTCGTTCATTGTTCTAGTCCTGTCCTCGAGGCTGTCGCACCCTGGCCAAGCGCTCGAAAGGTGTCACCCGTTGCTCCGCTCGATCATCTTCGATCACTCTTGCAAATTGGGAGGCACTTCACATCCTCAGCTCTTTCATTCATGGTACCCGAGATTAATCCTGAAGAGGCCATGATACCGTTTGCGCTCCGGATCCACCAGGTCCTGGCTGGTCTCAACCACACGGAGGAAACGGAAGATCTTAACGGATTGACAATATTGATACGTGTACGGCGAATATTCGTCTTGCAATTGGAACTTGCAGCTGACGATGGACTACTACTGCTGCATTGCAGTCCGGACCAACTATCGAATCCACCAACCTACCGACTCAGGCCCCACTTGAATTGTGAGAGTCGGGGACAAGAGGAATGCGAGAATTATCTGAATTCGATAGGCGGTGCAATCTGCGATGGATTCGGGATATAAGGGAGTGGTGTTTCAGCTCTTGAGCTTGAACCGCGGTGGTTGAGCTTAAGATTCAACTAGCGCTCCGCCTTGAACGGCGTCCGGACCGTGTTTGCTAGATGGGCCCTAACGAAAGCACCATACACGCGTACCGTGACGTTCCTGCAGAGTCGTTCGCTTCCGATCCCCTGTTAGTTACTATTATGAACGAGCGTGCGCGAATATTAATGCTTCAGACGAGGGTACTCACATATGCCCTCTATTTACATATACCAGAGCCTTGACGGCCCCTGGAACGCTGATTCGCGTGAGAGGTGCATCGCCGCCCGCTGGCTCAGTCCTTTCATGGCCGGCAAAATCACGTCAGTACTATACTTAGTTGACATGATTGGAACAAGCCATAAGCCGGGATTGGGGCGAGTGCGCACAATTCGGATGCCGCGCTTACACAACTTCGGCAACCTCTCCTTGATGCTCTTCCACCAGACGCAGCATGAATTTGAACTCGCGAGGCACTGGGGAGACTGTGAACTCCAGTTGTTCTAGGGTTTTGAACCAGTCATCCTCGAGGAGTATGTCCAGCTCGTCCAGGCCACTACTGGTCAGCGTACTCAGTACATAAATATCGATGGAGACAGAGAGGATAGTTCATGGACGTATAGTAAAAATAGTTGAGTAGCAACAGGCTGAAGATGACGACGGAACAAAGTGCGGGATGATAGGTGGTACGCGGTTGAGAGAAAACAGTGTGGAAGGTCAGAGTGAAAGAGAATGAATAGAACAGAGACCAATAGTCGACTATGCGTCGTCTTCTGAGTGCTCACCGACGGACTGTGGAATACCTGCGTTGTCCCTTAGACGCTTCGAGCTCCGTCCGACCTGGCCAGAGCTCCTGCGCTTCGGGTCGATGACGACTGGGCGGGAGGCGTCGGGGACACGAGTCCCGGAAGAAGAACCAGACCGTGCAATGTCGATATCCACGGACTTGCCCTCAGGCTTGCTCGCGCTGCCCGTCGCCGACTCCGCGTCCACCCGTGTCTGGCTACTAGCAGACCTGACGGAGGCCCTAGTCAACCTCTTCCCGTGCGATACGATGCCCGTGGTCGTGCCCATTGTCGAAACCTGTTCAGTAGGATTTGCAGATTTAATCGACGCAGTGATTGGGCGGGTGTACTCCGGGTCCAGCTCGATAGGCTCCTTGTGGTCGACGAGATACTGGAGGATAAGGCGCTGCACGGCCTCGTGGAGGTGGTCAGGATGCAGCCCGTCTCCCCACAGCGCATATTCCGGGTTCACGTGTTCGGAAATCTTGAAAAGGAGAGCACCGATATCCTTCATATCGCCGAGGAGGAGCGCTTCCCATGCATCATCTGTTTGCCCGATGATGGATTGGCGTACATCGTGGGTTTTAGAGCGGAGGTCGGGTATCTCGTGCGAAAGGAGGAGTGTCCAAGTCTTAACCATGTTCCCGTCAGCCTGTGCCTCCCTGTCGACGTTCTTGGGGTGCACGCGTAGGAGCGCGGATACCATAGACCAATACACGGACTCGACGTCGTGCTCCGGGCGATGGCGGAACACCGGTCGTGGCTTGAACTGCTGTCGAAGATCGGGTGGCAAAGCACCATGTAGTGTTCCCCCAGTGTCAGTGTATCGCTCGTAACGTTGTTCTCCGCGTACCCCAACGTAAAGCGCTCGGGCTTCGTCGGAAAGCTCTGGCATCGGTGGTGCGACGCGGAAGGTGAGTTGGGTAAAAACTTCACCGAGGCAGACACCGCGAGCAATATACATGGGCGTGCGCTATGAACAAACGTCAGGAGATGGCACTAAACTAGCGGGAAATCGAAGACGTACAGTGCGACGCTTCAGATCCTCGGGGTTGACATCCTCGCTGTCAAGCAGGGCAGCGTTGTCGTAGTCGATGAATAGGCATGAAGGAAAGCGTTTCTCCACCGGCCTGACAGAACGAGGTCAAGAGACGTTACACGGCAAGAAAGTGAAGAACTCACCGGGTGCTCCCGGCTAGCACGTCTTGAATCATTGGTGGTAGATGCGGGTTAATCTTGCGCCCTTCCACATCACCCCAGATGGAGCACATAAGACCGTTGTAGCTACTCATATCACAGTGGAGGACATCCCGTAGATGGAGTTGGCTGCGATGAACTACAGCGGGAGTTAGAGCAACACTGACGATTGTTAAAACGCTTCTACACGCACCTTCGAGGGTATCATACACCGCCATCAGGAGGTCTTGAACAGTCCTGGCCTTAACGAAACGAGATGCAGTGTCCAGGAGAACCCAGCGCGCACGGATACCATTATGATCTTCAACTTGAAGGCGCGCTGGCGCTTCACCGTAACCATCGTCGCGAGTATGTTCCGAGACATTCTGAAATTTCAGTGTAGGACCGCCGAGCGTGCGGCTATTGGACGAGATACTGAGGCGCTCACCGCATGGGCTTTCTACCCTGAACAAAATGGTACTGCGCCCCCAACGGTCTCCCACAAAGCTGGACGGGCGGTGGACTCGGCTGTTGTTTGATCGACTCGGAGGCGGACACTCTCGACAGCCATATGGATGCTCGAGAGATAACGGGGAACTTTGAGAGGAATGGGAAGTGTTGATCATTCTCCCGTGCAGAACGCTTGGGCCTTGAGGCCTGAGGACTTGAGGTTCAATGTCGAGGCGGGAAGAGTGGAGTGGTTATGATGGTCGTAAAATTCAACATGGGAGGGGGCGTCAATCAGCGCGTCTTCCTCCTCCTCGGCGTCTAATAAAATCAACTCAATGCGGTCGCGTGCCGTTTTGAACAAACAAGGTTCCAGCACGCACCCTCAAAGGAGAGACCGGACGAACAGAGAGATCATTCAAGAAGATAAGCTACTTATGTGGTGAATGCATAAAATCCTAAGTGCAGTGCCAGTGATAGTTTTGTGAACAGTCGTGAACCATCGAGTGAGCATTTCCGGTTCCGCAATATTCCAACGTGGATCCTGACACCAACCAACACGTCGTCAAACAAGCACTGACAGCTGTAAGTCTGTATGTGCTGCCGCGGCGCATGCACCAACTCAATCCGCCTTCTTCGCAGCGACCAACGGCCCCCGCGGCGCGGCCATCGTGCCGTCGACCTCCTCCTTCACCCCGAGCTCGATGTGTGCGATCCATGTTGATCTTCGACACCGTGAGTCTCATCCTGTAGCGCGTGCGGGGCTCCCAACCCTCCGGCAGCCGCTCCTCCCCAAGGAACGAACGCAGGTCTGCCATGAGTGATGAGGCATACCTCTCTTGTTAAGAAGGGAGGGCACAACTCGAATGCCTCCTTGCACAACTTCGGCAACCGCTCTTCGATGCTCTCCCGGAAATGGCCGTCCACTAGACACAGCATGAAGTTGAACTCACTAGGCACCGGGGAGATCATAAACTCCAGTCGTTCCATGCTTTTGAATCGGTCGTCTTCGAGGAGCGTGTCCAGCTCGTTCAGGCCACCAGTCATGTCCGCACCTCCATCCTCGTTCTCCAAGGAGGCAGGGTGGCCGAGATCCACAGCGGATAGTACCCGCGTAGGCGCCGATTCTATCTGCAAGACGCGAAGGGGGCCATTCAAGCCATTCAAAGTGCGCAAAATGCCCTCCCAACTGCCTTTGATTGTCAGAGGGCTCAACTTGGAGAAGCACGATATGGGAAAGTCATCTTCCAAAGAAAGCCCCGAGTTAGTAATCGTTGATGTTTCTGACGAGGGAGAAGGGAAGGGCTCACCTCGCGCCTGTATGCGCAACGATTCGACCGATGCTGAGACGCTTTCGAGGAACTGTGCATGTTCGGGCTTTATTGATGCGCTGGGACTGCCGCCAAGGGTGAATCGGAGCTGGCGGATGGTAGACCTGGATGGCGTACAATTGACGAGCCAATCGAAAAGAGTCCCAGCGCAGTCGTTCTTGGCGTAGAATTGGATTGAAAAAGCGACGAGGCATGGTCGTCGCTGTGGAAGCATGCGCGAACCTGGCAACAGTCCATTTGGCTGAGAGGGCCACTGTACGGCGTAGAGCATCAGGGTAGAAAGGTTGGGGATGGCGACGAGGATGCGTCGAAACATGTCGAACGACTGGAAAGTGCAGTTTTCGAGGCGAAGCTCGACAAGAGAGGGGAATTGCGAGAGCGCAGACGGCGTACTGGCGTGGAGGGGGCTTCTGACCCAATCGAGCCCGACAAGCGACAGGAGGTGCAAATTCGGCAGGTGGCCGGCGAACTCGTGGAAGAACCGGTAACGAGGTCCGCCATTACGCTTCTTGAACCATCTTCCGTCTTCGCAGTCGAGTTCAAGCGTCCGCATCGAGGACAGCCAGGGATACATGCTTTCGGAGCGGAGGACACGGTTGACCAGGGCATCGTACTGCGAAGGTGAGAGCATATGCGCGTCACTGAAGAGGCAGTGCCTGCTGGCGGCGACCCAGTCGTGGCAGACCAACGAACAGCTGCACAGCGAATTGGCATCGTCGACATGGAAGATTATGATATCGGTGAGTTCGCAGGGAAGAAAAGGTGGCATATTGATCTATTATATGGGTATTAGTCGACACTGCATAACACATTCAGCACCCACCGTGGCGAAACTGACGACTCGGAGCCTCGGTTGATGAGACTTGCAGAAGTGTGTGCGCTAGGCCAGATCAACAACACTTATCACCACTGACCAGCCATATGCACCGACTTGATGTGTGGGGCAGAGGGACCCAGAGAGGGAAGATGAGGGACGGAGTCTGAGTTGTGCCGCATTGCTCAGAGCATGTTCTGAACCAGAATGGGAGTCACAGAGGCGCCCAATCGAGATAACGTTCATACGAAACATCGAGCTCGAACGAACAATGTCGGGGACCCTGCCCTCATCAAAGTGTTCAACAGCGACATGAGAGATCCGATGGATCAAAGCGAGCACATATCAACATAGTAATACAGCCTGAGGGTTCACAAGAGCCATCATTGTCATAGTTTGAGCGGTCCGGGTCAGAAGGTGTACATACACTGATGAGCGTGGGAAATATCCATTGAGATGAGAGAACCAAAAAGGACACGACGTGACATAGCGTACAGAGATAGTACCGGTGTCCTGGACAAACAGAATAGCACCATCAAGTCCAAAGTCCCTTTCCAGCGCTCTTTAGTCTCCTGGAATCTAGTTCCGCCTCCACCAAATAACGAATACCACAATCATGACAATGAATATCACGATCCCGAAGACAGACCCCAAGATCGTGCCCAGTTTGGAGGAGCTGGAAGAGCTAGAGGAGTCCGTAGACGTAGGCGTGGGGATAGAAGGATCGGAGCCCGAGCCGGAGTCGCCGGAGTCGCTGGTGCCGTCACCGTCGCTTGTGGCTGTGGGCGTGATCACGTCGCTCAACGACACGCTGAGCGCGTGAGGCGTGGACGGAATGGAAGACGTCTTCTCTGCCGTACTCTCTGGCTGCGTGTGGGTGGGAAGCTGTGCGCTTGTGGGTTGAGGGTAGAGGGATGTTCGGGAGGGCGTTGGGGGTATGATGACCTGTAGTGAGGTGGACGTCGGCAGTGCTGATAGAGCCACCGCCCGGTTTACGAGAGGATTGAGCAGCATGCCTTGAACGACGGGGGAGACGCGTCCCATGTGGCCATTAGACTCGCTGGAGTCGCCTTCCCCGACACGTGTAGGTGCGAGGAGGAGCGGAATCTCTAGTACGTTGGCGGGACCTCCCAGATCCTGCTCAGGCAAACTGTTAGTATCGGAGTGCTATGATGCACGCAGAGCACTGACCTTGTCCGTCAGAGCGGGCGGAAAGCCGATTGGGGACGGATATGCGGCGGCGCAGAGGATCCGGAGTAACACAAAGAAAATGATAAGATGCATGGCCCGTGCTGTGGCGCGAGGTCTCTATCGAAGTGAAACGATGGATCGCAGGTGGGGGAGGGTGAGGCTTATAGTGCTTTCGTGTCAAGTGCTTTAGTATGCCCATATTGAAGCAGGTGATCCACATACAAGGACGCATGCCAGCGAGCCTTTCAAAGTTGACACTGCCAGTACGTATGCACTGGTACAAGAAGTGCTTCTAGCACAAGGCTTCCAGGCCGTGACGATTATAAGGATCCTGTGCTCTACACAACCGAAATACCCCGCTTGAAGGGTCCCAATGAAGGACAGGATGTGGCAAGTTAAAATTATCGGGCGCGATGCGGCCATCTTGACTGAAGAAAGGACGCGTGGTCCGCTATTTTTATGCAGAAACGCACCTAATAACGTTAACGTTCAACGTTCTGTGGCTACTCAGCGCCCGGAGTCGACTGAATTACTTACCACGTACTACGCCGCAACCGGTACAAACGCGAGGAGGTTTGAGGTAGCGGAGGGTGGCAGGTTGTGCAGGTAAGTAAGACTACGTAGTGGCGAATACGACAAATTGGCGCTTACTCACATGTAGCCGGCCGACGACAGACATGAGTCAAGTCCGTTACCCGATAGGCCCGATTTTCGCCTTCGAACGCTCATGACCTCCTCCAGTTCTCGCGCATACATATACCCCCCATAGAATACCTGCGTTTCTGTTGTTCTCACTTCCACGGACTCAACACAGCCTGCGATCTACTTAGCACTTGGAGTTCGAACCACCATGCCAGGCCCAACCCCAACCGCGCCCCAATCCTTCCTCCAAATCCTCGCAAACTGTGACAACTTTCGGCTCCCATCTAATCCCATCCCAGCGTCCGCATCCGTCGAACCAGAACCCCTGGTCCCTTGGCTCCTCTTCCCTACCCCCACCTCCCCTGCGGTCGGCCTTCTCCGTCCCGAGATCGTCGCCCAGCTCCGTGCCGAGAACACCGCGTCTTCGTCCCCGGCCTGGCAGTTCTCTTCCCCCTCCTCCGATCGCGACGCGACCTCCGGATCCCACGCGCGGGGCTGGGTGAGCTTCGCGCAGGGCATCGACACGCCCGCCGCGCGCTCGCGCGTCATGAAGGAGCTCTGCGAGCGCTGGCGCGACACCGGGCTCTGGCCCGACGAGGTCGGCCCGCGCAAGTGGCGCGGCGAGCTCTACCCCGTCTACCGCAACCCCTTCGGCCCGCGCGACTACCCGCACGTCGAGGGGGAGGAGGACAAGGACGAGCTGAACTACGCGTTCGCGATGGAGCGCGCGGCGAGCGGGCTGTTTGGGATCGTGACGTTCGGGGTACACATGACGGTGTACGAGGAAGTGCGCGGGCCCGACGGGGAGCTCGCGGACTACAACGTATGGGTCCCGCGGCGCGCGGCGACGAAGCAGACGTGGCCGGGCCACCTGGACAACAGCGTCGCGGGCGGGCTCGAGGCCGGGCTTGGGGTGCTTGACTGCGTGGTCAAGGAGTCCGGGGAGGAGGCGAGCATCCCGCCTGAAGTGGTCAGGCCCAACGCGAAGGCCACCGGGATCATTAGCTACTTTTTCAGGTGAGTGGGTCTCTTGTGCGCGCTCAAAACGTGAAGTTGATAATGGATGATGGGTTACTAGGACTTCGCAGGGTTGGTTGCAGCCGGAAATTGAGTATGTATCCCGACGGTATTATTTTCGGCACTGCACTGGACGTTTACGTCGTCAGATATGTCTACGACCTTTGTCTGCGACCCGAATGGGGCGTGAAGCCTCAGCCGCTGGACGGAGAGGTTGAGTCGTTCGAGGTACTGATACCCGTCGGACATCCGGCTTTGTAGTTGGCTCACATATTTCCAGCTGCTCCCGCTTGCGAAGGTGGTCGAGCACATCCGGTCCGGAGTCTTTAAGTATAATTGTGCCCCGGGTGAGCTCTGCTTCGCTTTATTATTTCTTCAGCCTCTTCTGACGCGTCAGCGCATGACCATAGTGCTCATAGATTTCTTGGTGAGGAAGGGGATCCTCACGCCCGAAAACGAGCCGGACTACCAGGAGATCGTTACCCGGCTCCATGGGCGATTTGAGCATGACAGGTGGACGGCGGGTTTGCACTGGAAGTATTGACAGGCTGTGTCATGACATGCGCCAGTGCCCCTGTGAGGATCAACACGCTCACTGTGCTGTATGTTGATCGTGAATGCTGACGTCTAGTGCGGTCAGCGTTCCAACCACAAGGTTGTGCATCAACTTCAATACGCGAGGACGAGTACATGTGAGATACATGCAGTATACATATTCAACGGATAGTGGCAAACCTAGCTGTGAAACTTCGCCCGTGACCCCACCGTCGCCATATCCAGATTCTGGAAAGTGATACAACCAGAAAGGGTTTGTTGGTAAGAGTCTACTCTACTTTGTTGGCGACCTACATAGCGTGCTCCGGGTCGCGGTGGTAGAAAAAGTAGTGAAGGGTGCCATGGTAAGTAGACTGTTGATTGATAGGGAGAGGATCAATTACTGAAGGTGTCTGGTACTATGGATCCAGGGAACATATTTAGTTGAAGTGACATCGAGGGGGATGGTTTGGTGTTGGAGCTGCCAGGACAGTGAGTACATTTCACTTTCAACTGATATTCGTGGTACTGGGATGCGTCGTAAAAACACCGGTCGCTTGCTTGGACCGCGCCGGCACTGGGCTGTCCCGGTGATGCTGTGCTCGCAATTCAGCCCACAGCGCTTCCGCATAACTTGACAATTTCTACCGGCGTTATCATTAATATTGGTGCACTCTCAGAGCTCGATTTACCTGACCTGGAGAACGCTGACAATGTCCTCAGAATGTCACTCCTGCACTCAGAGAGGTCAGCGCCACTCGTCCAACTGTGATGGCCGACGCCTGCGGGAGTCCTCAATCAGTCTGTTTCGGTGAACTTTCATGTCGACGTCACTTTCGGCGTGTAAGTTATGCGGGGTCGGGGGCAATCATGGGACTCGCTGCTTGCGGTTCTCTTCCATGCATCCCGTCGTGGCAATCTTCCTCCGACCGTGCCAGCGACTCTTCCAGTCTACACACGTCATATACCAGCCATGATCGCTCTTAAGCTTCAACGTTGAACCCCTCGCCCGGGTGTCGCCCAGCTTCTTATCTCCTTGCTCCCGCCTCTCCCCTCCTCCTCCTCCTCCTCCTCCTCCTCCTCCTCCTCCTCCTCTCTTACAATGGCAGTGGTCGCACCCAAGCGCATATCTCAAGGCCTTGGGTCTTCAATCGGAGGCTTTCTCATCAATGGCGTCCTCTTCCCCATAGACCTCGTCCTCTTCCTCTTCAACCTCCTCACTCCGGATCACAAGGCAGGACATGTCATTCCAGAAGGCCACCCCGGCTTTGGCGGCAAGTGGCCCGGGTATGTCCCACCAGGCGACGACGACAGCAGATGCTCGTGCCCCGCGCTCAACGCCATGGCCAACCACGGTGCGTCCTTCTTCGCGCGTCCTCGCGCGCCGTTACGCGACTGATTTGCTCTTCCTCTGTGGCACCTGCCCAGGCATCCTGCCGCATTCGGGACGCAACATTCCCTTCCGCGAGCTCGGGCGGCTCGTGCGGGAGACGTACAACTTCGCGCCGACGTTCTGCTTCTTCGTGCCGAACTACGCGGCGAACATGCTCAACCGCAACTACTGGAAGGACTCGTTCGACCTCGCAGACCTCGATGCCCACAACTGCATAGAACACGACGCGTCGCTCGTCCGTGCGTATCCAGCTCTCTTTTCTTATCTCCGGCGTTCCGGGATCGTCGGTCGCGGGCGCGCCCATGACAATATCTTTGTCATGGAAGATCCAGATCCCGGGCCCTGTCGTCTGGAACACCAAGACTCCGAGTTGGATCCCCGACGCTGACGCGCGCGATCTCGTTTCCGTTAACAGGCGTCGATGCGAATGAGGATCCTGACCAGGGCAAGATCGCGCAACACCTCGTCGAGCGCGTGCTCGCCGCGGGCACGGGCAAGAACGGCAACCTGACGAAGAAGGACCTCTCACGCCTCCTCGGCGAGCGGCGCGTCGAGTCCAAGCAGAACAACCCCAAGTTCAGTCTCGCGACCGTGCACCGCATGTTCGGCTCGTCCAAGTGCGCCCGCTTCCTCTTTCCTCCGCTGCGAGTGTGCTGACGTGCCACGCGTGACATAAAGTGCGTCGACGATGCTGACGATCTTCGGCGGGCGGATGGATGACTTGCGCCCGTTCCTGACGGAGGAACGCCTGCCCGACGGGTGGGAGTCGCGCATCCGTCACCGTATGGGGCTGACCATCTTCGAGTTTAACACGACCGTTCTGCCAGTCGAGCTCGGTATCCGGGCGGAGGTCGATGGCGCGATCGAGGCAGCGGGGCGGGATCGCTACTCTCAGACGGTCGCGCAAGGCAAGAAAAAGGCATGAATGGCTTCGTTGATGGATGGGAAGAATGATGCGATTCTGACGAGGGATTTTCTAAATGCCTGGTGTACTGATCTTCAGCAGTGGTCTATATGTCATAGTATATCTGTACACTTTCTGTGACTTACTAGGCTAGTTTGGGTAGGTTCGTTTAGTTCTTTGTGCCAGCTCTGAATGCGACTTTTCAGATGAATATGGGATGTCTCTAGTCTGTATAATGGTTTTGCATTGCCCCATCAGATAAAGGATCACGGTACTGCTGCGATTTTTGGGGGATTGGTAGATAGTCCCAAATAGGCAAATCAGACGCTGAAAATTCTTCGGGCCGCTAGCCGTGTGCACTTAGCGCCTGAGGCTCCAGAGGCAGTGGTCGTTTTTACAGAATTGGCCTGAACCACCACTAAGCAAGATCGTGCCCGTCCTGGGTCCAAAAACAAAATGACATTCTTATATGTAATTGGTGCGCTTGAAATTGAGCCCTAGATTGACTTAGATCTAATAAATACGTCCTGATAGAGCACATGGAGGAGGACGAGAACACACCAAAATCCCTGCCCAGATGGGTTGAGCTCGAATACATGGTCCGCCCCTCCTTCCTTCTATGTGCTTATCCGCCGCTAAACCCAATTCGTTGGTTTTCATGCATATTGTCCAGCACATGCGGACGTTCGCGGGCCCAGGCGCAACGGTGCACTTCACCCACCTATCGGAAGGATCGGCTGGCACGCTCTCGTCGCTGTTCACGGCCGGGATGGATGCTTCATACGCGGGCGCAGCTGCATATGCGCATCAAAAAACCGTGCTGGAGCTAATGAAGGAGAAGGGCGTGTCGTTGGAGAAGGTCTGTTTGTTGGACCCGAAGGCTGAAAAGGAGCTCGCCCCGGAAGATGGGGACGGGCGATTCGAGTGGTTCTTGTTTGGGGTATGTCCATTGTAAGGGTCAAAATGGCGTCACTCACAAATACATCGTAGGGGATCCTAGGTGTGTGAGGATGTGGTGCATTCACATCCACCAGCGGGGCTCAAAACCGACCGGGACGCTTTGGACGGCAGGTGATGACCCGCCACGGGACAGGACGGCAGAGCTGCGCGCTCATGGGTTTCCTGGAAGACATCTCGGCCCAGTGCAGATGACGACGGACACAGCCCTCGGAGTTACGAAAATTGTGGTACAGGACCAAAGTGAGTGAGCGTCGGTCCATCGAGTCGGGCCACGCTGACGGTTAGCGGCCTAACAGCGCCAGTCTCAAAGATCCCTTATATCGTACGTCCACATCATTCGAGAGAGTTATTTAGTTGCTGGGAGAGTGACTATGTCGTTTCTTTGCACCAGGATTTCCCGACGATTACATTCAACGCGAAGGAGAGCGTCGAGATGCCGTTCCGTGAGTCGATAGTAGTGTTATGTTTTTGCAACATTTTGACGATGGCATTAGGCTATATCTCGGACGGGAAGGAACCAATTCTACCACCAGGAATGCGAGAACACCTAAAAGCCGACCTGGACAAAAGTTTCGACTTCTGATGCGGGCCGTCGCCTCCACTGCCCCTCATTACCGTGTACAGTCGCGTATGCTACGTTTTGGGCAACATGGAACGTTTGTATCGCGCATAGATCCACGTTTTTGAGGTGGTCGCAGGGGAGTGAACATGAACCACATCGATGTTTGGGGTTTAGCTACTTGAGAGCTGATGTGAAGTTCCAGCCGGAGGCAGGGTTTCCCCGTCGGGCCGCGCGAAAAACGCTGTCGCAAATAAGGCACACGTGGGCCTACATGGGCCTTCTTCCACGCGTCGGATCCCCTGAGCCCTGGCCTCTCTCTGCTCTCGTGTCCTCAACTCCCATCACAGCCACTTCCTCCCAAAGCCCCACATCCGATCTTGCTCACACCGCTCACTAGGTTGCATACGGATACCTATCAGGCAGCACTAAGCTCTTCACGGTCTCGATCTCCGTCATCTCTCCCCACTACGACCACTCGCTGTGCTCCGAGATGGCATCCTTGGGCAATCTACGACCTGGGCTCTTTAGAAACATCACGCCTTTCCCCAGGATGTACATTATCGGACAGCCGCGGTACTTTTTTGTCAAATCTTCCAAGGGTCGAGTCTCATTGAGTATAACGATGTTGACCAGACCACTTGCTGCCGGTCTTCATACGATCGCCACATATTTTAGTGAAGGAAACGGAAACATCTGCTCTGCAGGACGTCCCCGGAACCACCACACCAGGTTGAACTCACCACGGTCTGTGATGACTTTTTCCAGTCCTCAATGTATCATGCTGACGCATGCTCCTCGGACAGCACATGCATGAAGCTCAGTGGCAACGCAGCTCCCTTCAGCCTCCCATGGGCTCGGAAACTCTTTGGGTCAAGTACCTCGGATCATGGCACAAGATCTCACGATACCGGTACTATTCGTGACCTCCTTGCCAATACATACTACCCAAAAGGTTCCCATTGGACTCCAGAATACGAGCAGCCGTCTCTTCCCGTCTCGGACATCAAGATCGTGTCCTGGAACGTGGACTTCGTGGCGCCGGATGCTGCCGCCCGTGTATCCTGCATCCTAAACTACCTCCAAACCACCATCGTCACCAATGACTCGCAACCGACCGTGATCCTACTGCAAGAACTGAAGGAGGAAAGCTTCGACGCGGTCCTCAAGAACCGCTGGGTGCGCAAGCACTTCGCCGTCCTCCCCCCGAACACCGGGTACTGGTCGGGCAGATACGGCCTCGCGACCCTCATCTCGCGCCACATCCCCATCGTGAATGCGCAGATGCTGCAGTTCCGCCGCACGAGGATGGGCCGCGGTGCCCTCTTCGTCGACGTTCTGCTGAAGACGACGGACGTCAACGGCGAGCTGGCTGTACCACAGACTATCCGCATTGCAAACACGCATTTGGAGTCGCTCGGCGAGGGGGAGAAAGCACGGCCCGTGCAGCTCAGCGCGATCGCCGCGATGCTGCGGCAGTCGGGGATCCAAGCGGGGCTCGTGGGCGGCGACATGAACACGATCCTCCCCGCCGACCAGCGCATACATGTCGATGCTGGGCTGCATGATGCGGGCACGGACGGCCCCGAGGCGAACACTTGGGGGTACCAGTCCAGGAAGCGTGCCTGGCAGGCCAAGAGGCTGGATCGCGTGTTCTACACCCCTACCCCGGGGCTCGTTGTAGAGCCGGTTGAGGTCATAGGGAAGGGGCTAAAGACGGAGCAGGGAGAGTGGGCGAGCGACCACTACGCGATACAGACAACGGTCGCGCTGCGAGGGGAAGACAAGTCTTGACTCGGATAGCCTCCTTTCGGATTCAACGTTGCGATGAAATCTGCTGATTTGTTGGTCCGTTCACCAGTTTTTCCCAAGGGTTTTGCGCCAATCATCTCTCGTGCCCTACTACTAGTGGACGTTGTTCTTGTGCTTGCCGTCCAAAGCGACTGGCTCAATTGAGTTCCGACTCCGAGATGAGCAGCGGTGTGGGTTGTCTGAGCAGCAGGTACTTAGCTCTCATGGAGAATACTTGTGTATTAAAGCCGAAGACTGACCTTCGTACCCATACCCACCGGGCGAGGCTCTAGATAAATCCGTAATTTCAGACCGAGCAAGTTGTGCAACGGTGGAAGGTGGCGGTGGTAGTTTCAGATAAGCGCCAATATTGAATATTATTGACTCGGAGGGGGAGGTTGTGAACGAACAGAACGTCGCTTTCAACCACCAGCGACTCCCCGACTCTAGCTCGTGTCTTTTTACCAATCGCGCCCGCAGCTATATCCGACTCTTGAAGGCGTTGCATATACAAAACACGTCGATGTCGTGAAGGCGAGCTTGGCACGCACTGCCAGTCTATAACCCTGCCCATATAATGGCCATGGTAAGCTCGGCCGGTCATGCCCCTGCCTCCCTGGCTTCACTGGTAGAGGACTCAGGACACGGACGGTCGGTACATTTGCGCTCTTGTAGACATGTGGGGAAGACGGTCCTCCGTCTACCGCGGTGTCGACGATAGCAGCCACGCAATCGGCAAGGAGTGCTACCGCCAGCAGAAGCCGCGGTCCGACGAAGTCGAACTCCTCAACCACGTCCACACTGATAGCGACATGGTGGGAGAAGTACACCTGAAGTCTGTCAAGGATGTAAAAACAGGCGACGGGGCCATCGCGTGTGGTTCCGAAGAGGCAGGCGACAAGCGGACGAAGTGTAGATTGGTGCTTTACAACGCCTGCGTAGAGATATCAGAGGCCATAAGCATCATCAATCACATCCTCAAGATGCTCTACGACGTTCTCGAAGGTATGTCCGCCTGTCGCGCCATCAGAGTCTCTCATAAATCCCAACTTTTTCATCCATTGATGCTCGAACAGTGCACCGTATTCTTGTTTGGAAGTGGGGATTCCTGGACCGAGAAATAAGCACCCACAACGTTACCATGGTTCAAAGACGCCTCAAGCTCAATAGCTCCGCTACGAAGGACCGCACTCCATTCGTCCATGACATGCTGCAGGCACATAGGTACGCAGTCGCCGTTCAAGGAACCAGCAGAACCATCTGATTCGTTTTAGACCCGAGTACTCGTCGACGAGGGGCGTGGTGTGTCGACACCAAGTTGTCTTATTATAGACTTCGACAATGATTCCAGGTTCCAGGAGGTGGATGAGGACACACATGAACTCGCCGCTAGGACGGTGTGTCGTCACCCAATCTTTGCGGCTTCATCAGCTGAGATACCCTCTAGAGCACTCCGAATACATCGCCCGCTCAGTGTGCCTCGGCCAGTTCTTCATATCCGGTAACTCGACCAGGGGGGAGCAGATGCCTAAACTCTCGGGGCGCGCTCTGGAGTTATACCAGGCGGATCGTGGCATGAAGCACTACGAGCGCTACAATGAGAAGGAGACAATGCAAGGTATGCCCATGCATGGCGGTTTCTCACCGGAGAAGTATGAGGAGACCGTGTCTCCTGGATTCTACCACCGCCCTGAGCACGACGTCGAATCAGTGTTCTGGACAATGTTCGCTGTCCTGGCCCGTGCCCAACCCGCATCCGGACCCAAAGAGAAGCATGTGCCTGCAATGTTGCGGAGCGTTTGGAAAGTCTTCGACACGCACGAGATCACCAGCCATCCCACCGTGACGGAGGACAAACGAGATGCCATCTTGCGGCTCATTCGGCAAGGCTGGAGGGAGGCGTTCGCACCCTTCCCCGCCATGCAGGACGTTGCGGACCTGTTATTCGAGGTCTCGAAGCACGTCCGCTCCGAGTACGCGCTGTGGGAGTGGGTCCGCGACCCGGAACCCGACCACCTTCACGAGCCGTGCAGCGCCTCATCTTCCAGTACCTCGTCGACCACCCAGACGACATCGCACTGGATCCCGCGCGCAAGAGACCGGTCGATAAGCGTCTTCCGAATGTGCCTTCTCAGCGCCGCCCAGTCCGGCCACTCCCACTACCTGCACGCGAGGACGATGCCGGAGCGCCTGTCGGGAACGGCAGCGCGGCCACCGCACACTGGCACTCGGGCGGGAAGGCTCCAGCGCGGATGGTTCCGTCCGCAGCTCGGGACGGAAACCAGCGCAATGTAAAACCTGTTGTAA
The DNA here is from genome assembly GCA_002760635.1 of Ganoderma sinense ZZ0214-1. Taxonomy (NCBI): domain Eukaryota; kingdom Fungi; phylum Basidiomycota; class Agaricomycetes; order Polyporales; family Polyporaceae; genus Ganoderma; species Ganoderma sinense. The sequence continues at coordinate 1,912,409 of AYKW01000023.1, forward strand.
ACACGTCTGCCGGCGGTGAGGAGGGAGTAAGCTGCCGCGGAATGGGCACGGGAAGCCATGGTGTCTTCGAAGTTGCTGGACCTTCGAACGCAGCTAGTGACCGTGTGCCACAAAGACCTTCAAGTTCTCGAGGTGCTGCCGGCGGGCAAGTCTTGCAAGAAGAGTCTACTGGAGGGAGGCGGAAGCAGAGGAAGAGATGAGTGGTGATCCTCCAGCGTCAGCGACCGTTTGTGATGAGGCGACAATTCATTCAGACATATGCGCTGTGTCGTCTGCATGTTTCATGACCGCGATCTAAGCATCAAAACCCCAACGCTCGCTCTGGGCGTATGGCAATGGTAAGGGGCTGGGGAGGAAGCATTGCGTTTTGACCGCATACAGCGGGGGACAGGTTACGAAGAACATACCAGAAGTCCTTATTATTGGTGAACGTGATCCCACACAACATCTAATGTCGGAGCGAGAACGTCGCGTGTGCAGCATGTAAGTACGATATTCGGCAAGATTCTTGGGTAATCCTGTAAGACGCCGTGAGCCCTCCGATGTTACGACGAGTTGTGCGACATACCTTCTACTCAGGTAGACCGAGCATGAATATACAAAGCAAGAGAAGCGATGGATATTATGTGTCGCCACGATCCCGCACCGGCTTCTGGTCCTCGACAACTAGCCGCCATCCACCGTAAAGTTGATTCACGATGGCACTCCGCTTCAACACGGCCAACTCCTTCGCTTTCTCGTTATAAAAAGCGGTCAGCTTCGTAGGATCCGTCTCATCCTATACAATGTGTTAAGCCTACGTTTGAGGCTGTAATCAACTGACACCGACATACCTGAATCTCCCGGAACATGGTCTTAGTCCTCCGGACGAAGTAATTCCTGAAGTTATACGAGCTGAAGGATTGGGACGTCCGCAACATGGAATGATAGAGGTGCAGGAGCGACTGTTTTGTTGGGGGTGTGGCCGCCATGACTTCAGTGGGGAGATGGACGAAGGCCAAGTTGAGGTTGGCCGTCGCCGACACCGACGACGAGCTCACTCATCTCCACGGCACGGCACGGCACGATTACGTCATCATCTTTAGACACAAGCGTCTGTACGAGCGTCTATACCTGAGGCCCTTGTCCTGCCAATATTAATTGAATATCGCCTGGTGCTCGCTGTGATGATGTTGACTTCCCCCTTCCCTCTTCTCCTTCGACGTTTTGCTCGTTGGGGACCTGAAATGTGCGACTGGAGTTCGCATGCCGCGCCTCTCCTATGGGGAAAGCGTTGATGTACAGGTGCGCAATACAGTACTTGCTAGCCCACGATGCCCCAGCTCGCTCATCCTTTGTCTCCGCGTGTAGTAGTTTTCAAACTCCCTTTCAGAAGACCCGCTTGGGACCCTCCACCTCTCCTTTTGTCATGGCCACTGCTTTGCCTCGCGAAATGTGGCTCAAGCGGCAAGTAAGTCTGTGGCCCGCCGCGTATATCAACCCCCAACCTGCTCCCCTTACCGCTGTCCATCCGCCTCAAACCATCCTTTTCGACTACCGTTGGTCTCTGTCTACGCATAGCGCAGACGACGACGACCCAAGGCCCTCGTATTGTGAGTCACATCCGCGATGTCCAACCACCCTTCGAGTGATCATAACCTCAGGTACCCCCAGTTGGACCGACTCTCGCTCGCCTCTTTGCCTAGGACACCGTCGTTGTTGAACCCGTTTACTCGCGGTTTGCGCCAAGTCTGACATTCTCCACTAGACTTCGGAGTCTCTAAGGTTATTGGACCCCGGCCCTGGCCCCAATCAAGCGACCGTTTGTCGTCCGCGCAGCGTTGACCCCCTCCTGGATGACTGGCCCACCGATCGCGCGCAGTTTCCTGAATATGGACACGACAGGAATCTACGAAAAGCCTGCAGCGCTGACCGCGCCCGACGCTCACGTCCGCAAGTATCGGGACGTCGGCGTGCAGACTGACGGCGACGAGGACCCTTCCGAGCCCAAACCGCCGCGAAAAGGACCACAGATTCTCAAAGGGACTGGGCATTACCTGGCAAAGAAGCTGGGCTGGATCAGGAAACATGTGTCCGGGGCCTCCATAGAAGCGCAACCACCTCCTTCGCCTCCGCCTCCCCACTTGCGTTCTGCCGTCCCTGAGCGGCCGCTTAGGCCCAGGAGTATCTCATTGGACTCGACCTGTCGAGATGCGGGCAGGGAAATGCCTGACGGCAAGCTGTACACGGCCCAAGACCTGAATTCTTCCCACCACGCGAGCTCTCTGCCTGCGCAACCCGCAGCGTCACCCCCTCATGCGCTCGGTGCTTCAGAGCTGAACCTCTCCGATGCTACCAGCCCGTTGTCGGATTCACCCTCGCCTCGTGTGTCTTCGGGCACCACGTCACGGTCTTCTGCGTCTTCGATTACCGCGCCCCGGGTAGAGAAGATCGGAGTCAACTGGAGGGGGCCTATTCATGCCCCGCCGTCGGAGCCTCGTCATTGGACCGTCATTCAGCGGAATAATATCCTCATTCCCCCGTTGGAAGAGGGCAAGTGGACCACGGGCGGCGTTCTGGGCAGCGGAGGATTCGCGCGAGTGTATGAGGTGTTCAACGCCGCGATCCAGGAAGCGTGCGCGCTGAAGGTGGTGCGTGTAGGGCGGAAAATGTCGGGCTCGGCGTGCACGGGCATCATCAACGAGCTCAAGGTGCTATCTGTCTTGGCGTCCGACGAGAGCCCCCCGCCGTTCTTGCTGCAGCCGTGTCTGTCGGATTCGCTTTGGGCGTGGCAGTCTTCAAGTGGGAACTTGCACATTCTTACGGAGGTCTGCGAGGGTGGCTCTTTGGCGGAGTACAGGTTTCGAATTGGGTATGACTCGCTGGTGGCGGCCACAGCAGAAATTGTACGTGTCTGAACCAGTCTTATAAACATCCCACGACCGCAATCTTACCGATGTTCCAAACGCCGTAGATTTCGGGTCTCTACTGGTTGCACAAGCATGGCATCGTTCACCACGACCTCAAGCCACAGAACGTCCTGGTTAGCGGCAACGGTCATTGTGTTATCGCAGACTACGGCGGGGCGAGGTTCCTCAATGACAAGGGGAAACTCATTCGTGGAAATAATACGCCCGTCGTGATGACGACATCCTTCGCGGCCCCCGAGGTCCTGATGTCTCTCGAGGACGGAGAATGTCTTGAGTATGACGAGGCTGCGGACTACTGGTCTTTAGGCTTAACGGTGGTTTCCATGTTCTTGCCTGATGTGAGGGATTTTGCATGGACCACCAATAGGGAAAATAATTGACTGACATTGGGATCGTGTTGTAGGAGTACCTCCCCGGCACGTCGGATCGCGCCCTCATGGCTTTTCGACTTGGCAAACTCGGGCAGGAATTGCGGGGCAACGGCGTTCCAGCGGAGCTCCAGGCGTTTATCATGGACGTAAGTCGTCGCCGTTTCGCTCGGCTGAGACTCTGGGCTCAGGCTGCTTCTTCCAGCTGCTCTGTATGGACCCAGAGGAGAGGTGCAGGTATCCTGCGATCACGAAGCAGCGACTGTTTCAGCATCTGTGCGTAATCTCCCCTTCTCGGCCCCGCTTGCGGTTTACCTGACCGGTGTCTGGCTGGATATAATAGGGACTGGGCGGATGTGGAGAACCTGACACGGCCAGTGATCCCCATCCGAGATCTCGTGTGCGACGCGCACGGGTGGGAGTACCCGCCCCTGGTGGCGCACAAGGCGCAGGATTCCACGGCTGACTTCTTCGAGGAGCTGCGGGCACACAACCTGGCCCTCGAGGTGGACGACTCGTACGACGTCGTCAGCCACCACGCCCACATGAATCGGTGTCTCGCCGGCAGGGTTATCCCCCGCTTTTGACGATCTCGTCGTTTTGTATCTTGGATTTTTGCACTCTGCTGAACGTTGTATCGTTATCGCAATTGCTGTGCTCTCTACCCTACATTTGTTCTGATTCCTCGCATAGCGTACCTGTCGTTCCTATTTAACGTACCTCCGATTATTGCGCCAGGCTTGGCGTTCGTACAGTAGACTCATGAACGAGGCTTGTTTTGTGTATTGCGCTGTCGTGTGTTGTTTGTTTTTGTGCCTTTCAGTGTGCCCCTGTATTTCATTGCGCGTCGTCCAATCCAAGTTTGGTCTGTCGTAGTGGATCTCCGTACTGACCCCGCGCGCTAAACTTGCATGCAACTTGGGCTCCAACTTGAACGTTGTATTCGACCTGCTCTCCTTCACTCTTTCAGTTCACCCCCAATCGTACTCTTTGGCAGCATACAAGCCTCTGTAAGACGAGGTCGATGTCGAACAAGGGCGTACAGATGCTCAAAATGGGTTCATAGCGCAAGTTTTCTGTGGTCACCCGACCAGTCCAAGTTCCATATAACCGACGTACCTTCGGGCGGATGGCGCTTTCTGCATTCCTCAGGGAGAAGAAAGCCTCGTACCTCGATGCCGTCAAGGCAGGAAAGGGATCGGAGTGGACGGTGGTGATGGGGAACGAGGCAGGCGGTAGGTGAAGACACCGTGATACCGAACCTCCCCATCTCACACTGACATCCCGCGCAAACCAGATCTGGACTCCATCGCTAGCTCGATCGCGTACGCCTGGTATGCGACAAAGGTACAGGGAATCCTCGCCGTCTCCCTCACCCAGACCCGGCGGGCAGAGCTCCGTCTGCGCGCAGAGAACTTGCACGCATTCACGCTCGCCCACCTCAACCCCGATACCGATATCCTCTGCCTCGATGACGTCTCGAGAGTTCCCTTTCCCTCGACCAACTTCGCACTTGTCGACCACAATCGCCTCGGGGCGCGGTTCACTCAGGACAACCCCGCTGCGCGCGTCGTCGCCGTCGTCGACCACCACGAGGACGAGGGGCTATACCGCGACACCGCGGCCCCGCGCCTTATCGCCGTGCCCACTGGCAGTTGTGCATCCCTCGTCACACAACTGTTCGCGGAGCACCAAAGCGGCCTCGACGATATCCCTCCGGAGCTCGCTACTCTCCTCCTGTGCAGCATCCTTATCGACACCAGCGGGCTGAAGCCGGGCGGCAAAGCGGAGGCGGCGGACCATCGGGCTGCGCGGCTGCTCGTTCCCCGCGCGCAGGCCGCCGCGCTATGCGCCCACGTATCAAACGCGAATCTCCTCGTCGCGTCCGCTTCTCCACCTGCCGCCGCCAACGCCAACGTCCATGCGCCGTCTGGTATGCACATCGACGAGGCGGCCCCGCACGAGACTGCGGGGCTGAGGGAACTGCACCACACGCTGCAGGAGAAGAAGGCGTCCATCGCGCACCTCGGGACGCAGGACCTGCTCAGACGGGATTACAAGGAGTACACGATGCAGCGTGCGGGGACAACAAGTCCGGAGCGGGAGATCCGGGTCGGACTGTCGTCCGTCCCAGTCGGTTTCGCGGAGTGGCTGCCACGCGACGGGGAGTTCTTCACGGAGACGGAACGGTTCATGGGGGATCGTGGGCTCGAGGTTCTGGGCATCCTGACATCGTTCCACGATCACGAGCACCACGGGAAGAGTGGAAAGGGAAAGCACAGGCGGGAGCAGATGTACGTGGTAACGAAGAGCGCGGAGCTGGCCGATGAGCTTTTCGACGCGCTCGCGGAGAGCGAGGAGCTGAGGCTGAAGAGGGTCAAGTTTCCAGAGTTCGGTGTGCATAACGGGTTTGGGGACGAGTTTCGTGCGAGGATATGGCAGCAGAAGAACGTAGATGCGACACGCAAGGCGACGGCACCGCTGGTCAAGAATATCATAGAAGGACGAGGTAGAGGTTCGAACCTCTAGGCCTGCCTGGATTGTTTTCGTGCGTGACGCCTTCCCCGTCTCCCTGACTTTTCTGATATTTTGAATTCAGTGCGATTAGTACTCTAGATGTCAGATGCCCCACGCCCGAGGTAGGATACTACACATGTAACCCCGTGAGCTTGTGGCCTTGATATTGCTGAAAGAGGACTGAGCAGATGCTCCGTCTTTATTGTCGTCAGCTGTCTCCATGCAAGTTCTTTCGATCCGTCTGAGGGTAAGACCATCTGTGAACTGTGAAGTCGGTTTTTTTTGTTCGCGTATCCATATACCTTTATGGAATATGTCGACTCTACACCCTTGACATGTACGCACGGGAGCTACATCGCATTCACGTCATGGGATGGAACAATTCAACTTCGAAAAACTAACAATGAATTATACTTAACAACACTATGCGAGCACAGAAGTTCGGTAGAGCTCGTATCGTTCTCTGTGGAGGGAAGACTCTATCTTCAGATGGATGGGACAGGAGGGTCGTTATTCGAAGTGTGTTCGACATCATCCCGTTCACTGACAGATAGAAGGACCACCAACTCACTCCTCGACCCCATCCCGCGACTATCCACAGACGAGAAGGTGCACAACTGCCTCATCCTCGGTGTTATTCCACATAGTCCGACCGCATGCCTTCTGCCAGACTCCTCGGATCGACGACCCACATCGCCGCCTTCTCCACCGCCGCTCCGCCCTCTCCGTCCGTACGACTAGCATCATGCACCTCACGATCCCAGCCATACCCGCCGCCGCCCTCCCCAGCACGGATGTCGCGCAGGATTGCCTTCACGCTCGACTTGTTCGCCGTCAGCGTCGTCCACCCGCGCGCAGCGCCCCACAGCATGCTCTGCACCGTGTGCGCCGTGAGGCGCGGGTTCGCCTTCGTCACCGCCGCGCGCTCGATCTCGCTCTCCGCCGTCTCGTCCTCGTCCGGCGTCGAGGTGCCTTCACCAAACTCCCCGGCGGCGGGAGGGGTCCGGGAAGAACGAGGGTTGGATAGCGTGCGCGGGTCCGGAATGGTCTCCTGCGCCAGGATGTCGCGGCATGTCCGCGCGAGAACCTCGAAGAATGGCGAGAGGGCGCGGTCGTCGTCAGACCTCGCAGGGGGCTTGATGGCCGCCCCTGGCACTGACGAGTCGAAAACGCGGATGGGGATCAGCGGGAGGAACACGCGCGGATAGCGCGAGCCCGCCCAGTACTGCTCCTCTGCTTCGGACAGTGGGGTGTCTTCCCCCGAGAAGAGCGCGGCCGCGCGACGCTTCTCGTTGCGGCCGCCTATTTTGGAGAGGACGATGCGCAGGCAGCGGTCGCGCGCCTCTGGGGTCGTCCAGAACTCGACGTTCGCAAGGCCTGGGGAGGCGACTGCAGCAAGCCGGTCGCGCAGCTCGTGCAGCAGCCCACGGTTCATCTCCTGTAGCGCTTGGTTCGCGAGCGCGCGTGAGTGTTTCCCGAGGCCGTTTTCGCCCAGCCGGCCCTCGTCGATCTCCTCGTCGGGGCCATTCGTCGCTTCTAGGCGCTTGCGCTTCCACTCGCGGTACTGCACCGATGGGACGTAACGTGCGTCAGCCTCCACGGCCGAGGTTGGAAGGGACGAATGGGTGAGGTCGGATACGAGCGCGATGAGGATGGAAAGGTCCAGGTTAAGCCGGATGGTAGGCTCTAAGTGTCGGATAGGCGGAGCTACCACTCGGGGCAGCTGTACGGGGTCGCGTTCCCCGAGCTCGACGTCGATGCCCATGCCGCGCAGTAGATCCAGTGTATGCGCTATTCGTGGGTCATGTTCTCTAGGGTCAGATGGCGAAGGATCTAGTCGTGTCAAACGGAGCGTGATGGATGGCACAGTGTTTGTGCCGGCCAGTGGGTTTCGGTGTGCAGCATCGAGGAGAGAACGGCCGATACGGAGTATGGAGTTGTCGAATTCCTTCTGTGCGAGACTGGGGCGTCCGACCTCTCCTTCATCCTCTGAATCTTCGGACTCGGTCTGATAGGAATCGATCTCACGGAACTCTGCAAGGAGGCGAGAATTCTTGGTGCTAGGCACGGGATCTAAGCGCATACATAGACCAACAGAGCCGTTAAAAGACGTACGTGTTGACTCGAACCCATCGCCTACCTCCCTCTGCGACGACATCCACCTTCACGCCAGGTGGCTTACGGGAGCCACGGCGAGGAACGTGAGATTGCTGATCGCCCTCCAGAAACGTGCGCCATATAGTGACGATTGGGGGTCGTGCGTGCAACACTTCGTTCCAGACTGAGATCAAGTAGGGCGCGTTTGTGGACAGAGGGGGAGCGGTTTTGCATGCCGGGTCGTTGAGGAACTACTAGCGGTGATTATGCGAGATAGTACGCCATGTTTGTGTATGCGATCCCGAGATGAACTCACCTTCTCTAGAACATCCAGATCTTGCCTAACGGCATCCCTCAAGGCGCGTAGCCCCTGGACCGCGTCTTGATGGGAGTGAAACTCCTCACTCGCGTCGCCGCTGAGGTCCATGGATAAGTCTAGGATCGGAGGTTTTGCTGCAAGTCGAGCGGATCCGAACGTAGCCATGGCGGCATATATGTCGCGAAGTCGCTGACGAAGGTCTTGTAGCTCCGGACGTGGAGTCATTCTAGCTTGAGGTTGACGTGCGACGGAATATCAATGGTAGCATGTACGAGAAAATAGCGGACAGAGTGCAAGTCGACAAAGAAGATGAAAAGAGGTTGGCGACGTCGAGCAACGCGACGGACAAGTCAGTGCAAACGAGAAGTCCGATCTTCCCGGAAATAAGGGCATGAGGGCGCTCTGGTCCGACAGCCCCTCAAGGCCTCAAAGTTCGTTCTCGTCGACTGCCTCGCCCCTCGACACTATCTACCTAGTACTACCGAAATTACCTTTAAAACGGTCAGCAGAGTCAATGACTATTTCAGAGTGGTGTGGGTTAAGAAGAGGAGATCCCTCATCCCCCAATAGTACTTGCTCAAAGCTAGTGTAGCTGTACTAAAAAAGCCAGCCTTGAAAATGGCTAGAACAGTCATCTTCGACGTGCCATGGCTGCTCCTTTGGTGAACGGGAACTGTGCGTTGTTTACTAGAAAAACAAGGGACCCGAGAAGACACAAGGAATCATGGCGAACTCCAAAGAAAACCGAGGTATATTCGACATCAAACTTATGACCAATAAATACTCCAACCCATGTTCTCCGCCGGCGTTGAGGTTGTGTTTGGCGGGTTCTCCCACCACACGACCTAAGAGAACAGCTTGGAAGTCCTATAACCCAGCCATGGTTAACGGAGGAACCCATATAAAGATGATCTGAAAGTACATACGCGAACGTCCAGAGGTTTTGTGGGTTGTTGTATGTCTCGGCCGTGTAAGCGAACCTGACTATAATTCAATGAATGGTCAGAGTATGGCGAAGACCACGTCGTATCAGCACTTACAGCGTGAACGCTCAGAATGGTACTCTGGGGACACAATGTCAGCGAGGCAGGTTCGCAACGGTTGGCATAAGGCTCACCGATAGGGGTTGTCTCATCGAGGAAGCTGTATGCTGCATAAAATAGGCTGTCAAATTTTGGCTAAAAATGTGTGTTGGAACGGATGTACCGATACGCCAGTTGTGGCTGGATGGGAAAGCATTAGTTGGACAATGCTTCATGTAGGATTCGATAACTGGTCTCACCGGAAGTCTGCATTCACGAGGCTGAGAGAACGAAAGTCAATACTTCACTTCACTTCCATCTCTGCCAATTAACGAGGACACTCACAGATCAGGAGGCGCAAGGGGGTCCTGTAATTTGCATCAGCATTGTTCGGTCTCGCGACATTGTATAGATACGCACATCTTTGAGGTTCGCAGTCTTGATCTCCGAATCGATGTCGAACCACTCCAGAACTTGGTTGCCAGCCATACCTATTGAGGGACAACATGACATGAGGGACACCGACACGGTAACAGTAGCATAGTACGTACCCTTGAACTCAAACTGGGTTCCAGGCATGCCGCCGAAGTTGGCAATGGTCGTGTTGTGGCGCTCGTTCATGAGTGTGCTGAACATGGCGCAAGTGGACGCGCAGTTGGCATTGCCGACTGAAGCCATCGAGTTAGATTGGATCACAAAAATTGCTGAGGATGGTAATGCATACCGATGGCGATCTTGCTAGAATTCCGACAAGGAGGTGAGTCTCATTCAACGGTGTCTGCATGAGCAAGGCAACGTACTCAGGTGCAAAGAACGGCTCCTCCGGAATGTCGACGACGAAGCCGGTCTCACAGACGTCCTAGATAAATCGGATTGAGTAACTCGTGTCTCAGAGCAACGCAGGGTGACTAACGGCAAAGCGCTGGGACTCCACGAATTGCTGGCCATTGATGGTCCTGGTGCTGGCTGGTGTTATGTAGTTGTGGGTCAACGGCATTTCCGTGTCATTCAAGAATGCCCCTGTGAAGCAATTATGGTCAGCCTACCCGTCATCAAGGTGGGATGACACAAATAGAAAGCGTACAGTTGTCCGGGGTATAGAACGAGAAGTTGTCGTCGAGGCCTAGGGCAATATCCGAGGCGACAATCTTCTGTGCAAGAGGGTTCGCGCGCATCGTGGATTGGAAGCCACTGCAACATACGGGGTTAATTCGACTGATACGAAGTGGAAGGGTTAAGAAGATACTGACGGGTTTTGGAAAGTGCCAAGGCTCTTCGTGCCAACGAGGAACGCATGGAGGAACTGCCCGAGACAGACAAATCCACCTATACATGCATCAGCACCAACGAGTCATAACAACTGCACTAGAAATGTGCGCACCGCCGTTGTTAGTCAGGTCCACGATGAGCTGCGACACGCCCTTAGACTGGAAGTCGGCGAACGAGCTCTGCACGTCGGTCTGGAAGCCAAAGAAGTCGTCCGGCTCGAACGAACCTACAAACATCTACCGAAAGCGTATATGACAATCCACAATCAGTACACGAAGACGCCCAACAAACCGTGTCATTGCAATCGTCGTGCAAGTACGCACCACACCCGTCTTGCCGTCAGGCAGAACGTACGACTTGATGACACCCTCGCTGCCGTTCACAGTAGGGACCGTCGGTTCGAACTGCGACGGGAGACCGATCGAAACCTTCTGGCTGAGGTCCACGATGCTCGCCTTGGCGAGCTTCCGCGCCCTGAGCGGCGCGTCCGAAGTCAGCTTCGCGACCTGTGCGGCGTTCTTGAAGTCAATTCCGTTCGTGTCCGAGTTCGCCGCGCAGTTGTTCGCCCAGCTGCGCGCGTATGAGACCAGTCAGCTCCCTCCCAGTGTTCCCGACTTATCGCGTGCGACTCACAAGTCTGCGCCGTTCGTGAAGTCCGCGCCAGCGTAGCTGGCGAGGAATGGGATCTTGACCGTCTCGGGCCGGGACGCGTTCACGACCTGGACCGTCATGGTGAGCGATTCCAGATCAGGGAACACTGGTCCCGCAATATCGCCGAAGCGCTGGGAGAAGTCGGTGCCAGAGATCCGGTAGCTGCTGAACACGCTGTTCACGCGCACGCCGTGGTCGAGGTAGTTGCCAGACTGGGTATGCGCGATGGTCTCTGCATACGCATACGGATCCTGACCTTGAATCTTAAGCACGCGCGCGCCGGCGAGGCGCTCCCAATCGAAGTTCTGGGCTTTGAAGAAGTCGGTGAAGTTGCTACCGAGGAGAGGGATGAAGTCTGTCAGGTCAGGGACGACGAAGACCCCCTCGACGCCGTTCTCCTCGAGCGTGACAACGGGCGCAGGGAGCAGGTTTTGGTAAGTCTCGTAGCAAGACGGGAGCCAGCCTGGTGATATCCAGCGCGCGTGTACACGGTCAATGCCGACGGACACCGCGGATACATGCATCGAAAACAGACGTACGGGTGTGACCATCGTTCAACTGGCTCGTGAACACGAATAAATCGTGGTTGAAGTCGTAGTCCGTCTGCGCTCATCACCCCTGTCAACCTCCGCCAACGCGCGACCCCACAGCACACCCCAGCCAACATTCAGGACTCACCGCGTACTTGGTCGTGTTGATCCGCTTGAGCTGGGCCCGGATATTCACCGTCGAGTCCTGGAACGGCGGGGGCGAATTCAAGTAATAGTCCTCGAATGTGTAGAAGTTGAACACGCGGTCGACGACGGTAAGCACGTTCTGGCGGAGGGTCTCATTGAACGGGAAAGACTTGAGGCATGCGAGGGCGTCGGCAGGCGGGACGAACGTCTTCCCCGCGACTTTGACGCACGGGTCGGCCGCAGCGGTGGGGGCCGCGAACGCGACCTCACTACCACCGAAGGCACCAAGGAGCGCCGCGAGGGCGATGAAGCGGCTAGTCAAGGAGACCATGATGCGAGGCTGGTCGAGTTGGACTCCGCGTGTGCAGAGACGGTAGAGCTCCGTTAACCAGTCCTAGCGTCGAAGAGGACGCGCCGTAGCCTCGAGAGTCAAGCCAAGGAGAAGGGCCGACGGGGAACGAACGCACCCAAGGACCGGCCATTTATCTGTGCGCTACGACGGAGCGAAGGGGGCCCTGCCCCGGCGATTTCGAACATCATCATCCACTGACTCGGCTCGGGCTGGCGAAGTTTCCTGGGTATGATCACCTGCACCAAAGCGGGGATGACGGGCCAGAATAGATGGATCACGTCGCGTTGCTGTCGAGAAGCAGTGTCTCTGGGGTGATAGAACCATGTGGAGTAGGGGCGGGATGAGAAAACGGAACGGACGGATGTATGAACGAGTGGTGTGGGCCGACGTCCCTGTGCACGCTGAGCTGTGTGTTGCTTTCGGGCGTTTTCTCATTCCTGGGCAAGCTCGTGGTTACAGTACACGATAAGTGGTGGGTTGCATCCTTCTTCGTTTTCAAGTAACGTTGGACAGGGCATGTCGACGTCATTCGATGTACTGTCAGTCTAAGTCGCCTGTAGAGAGATAGTTGCGTGCTCACCACTGGACCTGGTGGCAGTGAGGGGATGATGGTAACAGGGCAACATATAGGCGTTATCGTACCAGCGCTTTTGGAGGGCTTCTACCAATTGCTTCTCTCATCCGCCGGCATGATCGCGAACGCTATCGTATGCCGTCTTTCCCATTCTTGCTATGCGGCTTCCACGGTCTTTGGACCCGTTCGTATTGTTTCTATCCTTGTCTCACCTCAACTTTATCGGAGCCGTCCATGAAGCGTCCATGAGTACATACCCACAAACCCAGGGACTCCGCACAAACGCCTCAGGCTGTATCCCCCTATGTAAATACGGAGCGTTGCACCGTGGAACTTGTTCTCACCGCTGACTTCCCGCGAACTGGTGCCTTCGCTTCCCTCTGCTAGGTGATTCAACCACTGCACTCCGGGTTTGCTCCGGCCGAGGGAAAAAAACTTGCTTGTTGGATCGGGACGTGTCGCCAAGGATGAATGTCCGTCGGCCAGAGTGTGCGGGGTTTGCGGAGATCTGTCAAGAAGTTCTGAGACAGAGAAGTTGGAAGAAATTCGATTGCCTGCCGCGATGCTCATAAAGGAGTCATATATAAGTGGGGGCGGAGGTGGAGAGGCTCGCCAAGCGTAACTTGCATACCCTGCGCACAAGAGAGTGATCAATCTGGGAGAGACACTCTTTCCTTGTCGGCGTTAGTGTTGGAAACGGGTCCGGTACAACGCCAGTCTTCGTTGCCGACCATGTGCTTGCAGTCGATCTATAAACATATAGTTCAACGCCAGTTTTGTCGGAACCGCGCGATCGCTGCACTTGGATCAGGATTCCTTCTTTCAACCCGCACCGAGTCGCTCGGCTTGGCAAATAGAGGATGCGTTCTCCCGCATTCCAATTATAGTGCCTACAAAGCATTCACTGTCGACCGCGAGCTGGGTTGACGGCGTACCTTCAAGGAGTGATGGCTAACCCCCGTTATGCACTGAGATATGGCATAGAAGGCCGAGAGGAGAGGAACAGCTGCCCGGCCATAACCGAGTGATTATTATAGTACCGAAAGGAATGGACGAAGTAAGCCTTCAAAAGAGCGGAGGTAGTAGGTCTCGAAAGGAGCGAAAGTATCTTTGGCGTTAACGTCCATCTGAATATTACCAGTTTTGACCACGAGGACCATGAGAGGGTCCTCTTACTATGCGTAGTAAGAGGAGCCGTCCGAAGAGAACAGCTTTGATGCTCTGTATAACCGGCCGCCATCAGCTGAAGAGCGTGGTTGGAAAAAATGAAATACATACGCAAATGTCCAGAGGTTCTGGGGGTTGTTGTAGGTGTCGAGTGTATATGGGAACCTAACTGAAATGAATGTTAAAACCAACTCGAGTTACGACCAAGAAAACGTCGCATCATGACTTACAGCGGGCACGCTCGGACTTGTACTCTGGAGCAACCAGTCAGCTAGTGAAAGCCTAAAGAGTCCATGGACAGACGGCTTACCGATCGGCGTCTTCTCATCGAAGAAGCTGTACGCTGCACAAAAACGAGTGTAAGATTACTTTCCAGAAGAACTTTCTGGGACATCATCATACCAATGCGCCAGTTGTGGCTGATTAAACAAGCATCAGTCAGGCAAAGCAAAGCAGGCACCGTAAATATAGCCTCACCGGATGTTTGCGTTCACGAGACTGAGCACACGCAAGTTAGCAAACTACCACGTTTGGCCGAACTATGGGCACTTACAGATCGGGAGGAGCAAGAGGGTCCTGCAAGCTTTATGTCAGCGCTTCTATTCTGGAAAAGTGGGCAGATTACATACGTTCTTGAGGTTGGCCGTCTTGATCTCCGAGTCGAGATCGACCCATTCGAGCACCTCGTTACCAGCCATGCCTAAACAGGAGCCATACATGATTGGATAAACCCCTCTGCCAATGGAAGGCATAACACGTACCCTTGTACTCGAACTTGGATCCAGGCTTGCCACCGAAGTTGGCGATGGCCGTGTTGTGGCGCTCGTTCATGAGGGTGGTGAACATGGCACAGGTGGATGCACAGTTGGCATTACCGACTAAATGTGGGTCAGATTAAATGGTTCGAATTGGAGGAGATGGTCATGCTCACCAATGGCGATCTTGCTGCCAATTGGGAAAACACATGAGCTTCGTTAGAGGTCGGTCAATGAGCAAAGCCGCGTACTCAAGAGCGAAGTAAGGCTCCTCTGGAATATCGACGTTGAAGATGGACTCGCAAGCATCCTGTGGAAGGTCCTCTCAATAAATCATTGTAACCATCTTGTCGAGCCGACGCGGAGCGACATACGGCAATGCGCTGGGACTCAATGAAATCCTGGCCATTGATCTTCCTCGTGGTCGTTGGTGTCATGTAGTTGTAGTTCGACGGCATTACGGTGTCGTTCAAG
Source organism: Ganoderma sinense ZZ0214-1 (assembly GCA_002760635.1). Lineage (NCBI taxonomy): Eukaryota > Fungi > Basidiomycota > Agaricomycetes > Polyporales > Polyporaceae > Ganoderma > Ganoderma sinense. Next base: position 1,927,560 of record AYKW01000023.1, read on the forward strand.
AATGCCCCTGTAGAATTGTCATAGTCGATAACCCTGCCTGTCAAAGGTGCAAGTAAGAGATGCGTACAGTTGCTCGGGGCGTAGAACGAGTTCGTGCTGTTGAGGCCCAGAGAGATGACCGAGGCGAGAATCTTCTGTGCGAGGGGGCTAGCACGCATAGTCGACTGGAATCCACTACATATGGATGAGACTTCACGAGTACAAATGTTGAAGTAGAAAAGAGGTCCTTACGGGTTTTTGAAGTCGCCGAGGTTCTTCTTGCCAACGAGGAATGCGTGGAGGAAGTGGCCGAGACAGACATATCCGCCTATTCTTGCATCAGTATCCATCCCAAAAAGCGACCTATCTGCGAGTACTTATATACGCACCACCGTTGTTCGTCAAGTCGAGAAGAAGCTGAGACACGCCCTTAGCCTTGAACTGGTTGAAGACGGTCTGAACGTCGGTCATGAACGCGTTGGCATCGTCCGGCTCGAACGAGCTCACGAACATCTAGAGAGAAAGCGTAGCCAGAAGTCAGCGCAAGAATGGCATGCTTCGAAGACTATCCCGTGGACCGACTCGCACGTACCACGCCAGTCTTGCCATCGGGGAGGATGTACGACTTGATGACGCCCTCGCTGCCATTGAGCTTGGGGGTGGTCGGCTCGAACTGAGTAGGGAGGCCGACCGCGAGCTTCTGCTTATCGATGATGCTCGCCTTGGCCAACCTACGGGCTCTCTCCGGCGTCCTCTTCACGAGCTTCTCCATCTCTCCAGTGTTCTTGAGATCGACGCCGTTTGTCTGCGCGTTCGGGGCACAGTTATTCGCCCAGCTGTGGTCCGCGGTCAGTCAGCATGAGAGCCTAGGATAACGATTTTTCGCCTCACAAGTCGGCACCGTTCTTGAATGGTACGCCAGCGAAGCTGGCGAGGAACGGAACCTTGATCGTCTCCGCCTTCGTAGCGTTCACCACATGCACCTTCATCGTGAGGGTGTCCTTGTCCGGGAACGCAGAGCCCGCAATGTCGCCGAAGCGCTGCGAATACGAGGTGCCAGAGATTCGGTAGCTGCTGAACACGCTGTTCACGCGCACGCCGTGGTCGAGGTAGTTGCCGGATTGGGTGTGTGCGATGTGCTCAGCGTAGGCGTAGGGGTCCTTGCCCTCGATCTCGAGAACGCGCGCGCCAGCAAGGCGCTTCCAGTCGAACTTGGCGGAGGCAAAATAGTCGGTGAAGTTGCTGCCGAGGAGGGGGATGAACTGGTCGAGATCAGGCACAACGTATACGCCCTCTGCGCCGTTCTGCTCGAGCGTGACGACGGGCGCGGGGAGCAGGTTCTCGTACACTCCATAACATTTGGTGATCCAGACTGGATATAGAAACCGAACACGTATGCGAAGTGAATAACAAGGATTGAAGGACGCGTATTCAAGGACCAAGTGTGAACGTACGAGTGTGTCCATCATTCAGCTGGTTCACGACGTTATACAAGTCATAGTTGAAGTCGAAGTCCGTCTGCGCAGTTTTTTAACATCAGATTCAATTCGAATGCTGATGAAGCGAGCGCTTGCTCAGGCTACAGAACTTACCTTGTACTTGGTGGAGCCGATCCGTTTGAGCTGGGCCCGGATATTCACTGTCGAGTCCTGGAACGGCTTGGGCGAGTGCAAGTAGTAATCCTCGAACGTGTAGAAATTGAGAACGCGGTCGACGACGGTGAGCACGTTCTGGCGGATGGTCTCGTTGAAGGGGAAGGATTTGTAGCATGCAAGGGCGTCGGAAGGGGGTACGAACGCCTGCCCCGCGACCTTGACGCACGGGTCAGATGCAGCGCTGGGCGCCGCGAGCGCGACGCTGCCATAACCGAGTAGTGCCACGAGAGCGGCGAAGCGACCAGTCGAGGGGACCATGGTACGAGCTTGGCCGAATACAAGTAAGGACAGACAGGAGAAGAGCCTCGAGAGTCAAGCAGGAGAGAAGGGGACGACGGACTTCTTCGATCGCCTGGCATTTAAGTAACTGGACGCGACGACGGAGCATTGAAGGAGGCACCGCCTCGAGACACCATCATCGCCTCGCTGAGCCCCGGTCGGCGATGTTTGAGGCTGAAGGCGGGGACAAGTCAGAATAAGTACTTAGCGTGACAGGGCCACGCCCCTGTTGTGAACGAGATGACAGTACCACGTGGAGAAGGCGGGTTGAGATTATGAAAAGGAGGACATGATGCATGCATGCATCATGTCGACGAACGAGTGGAATCGGAACACGGTGACGTTCCTGGGACTGTCCATGCCGTGCTGTATCTTGCAGGGATTCTCGGTTGAGTTTGCGCAGTAAGCATTATGGATTGAAACCATGGCGGGAAGCATCCCGTTTGAGTACAAGGCCTGAAGTGGATCGCGATCGGCCTGTAGGGTGCACACTCTGGTGCTGGCGAATCTGCTGTAAAAGACTGTGCGATGTAGGTATACATACATCGCTCACAACGCTGCTCAAATGGCACATTCTGTCCTATTCTGTCACCTGTGTATGCTCGTCGTTGAGCGTTGCAACGTTGACGTCGTGGCCAGGTGATGGTAACAACACAACCGCGACGCACCAGACACCATAAGTACTGCTCTGAATCATGCAGACGGGCTTGGACGGGCAGCATCATTCCCCGATTCCGGCACCACCGGATCGACGTTCCGCGCGTTATCTTCATCCGACTCGTTGCTCATCGTTCGATTGCGCCTCAAATCCTATGAGGTTTTCTATTATGTCATCTGGGGAGCAATCAGCCAAGAGACACGAGAAGACTTGAATCATATTCTACACCTACCACCAGCCAAGAAATCTGAGGCTGAACCTGAACGGGAGGGTAGACTAAGATTGAGCTCGAGGTTCGCTGGTGGAAGTGCCAGCTGTAGTCGGGGTTAAAGGAAAAGAGAGAGACCCCCCCGGCTTTGGCTATATAATATATGCGCACACGCGAAGGAGGCGAATAGAAGATGCACACATGCCCGATCGCAGGCTTCGGTACGTCATCAGCATGGCGCCCCTCGAAGCGCTTTCCTGCAGGCCCATCGAAAATGTAAGAAACCCTCCACCATGCAGACGTTGCATCCAACGTTCAAAACGTGATGTAGAGCGTGGGTTGGGCCACCCAGAAGGAAAACATACAACAGAGTGGTGAGTACGGTCGCGCGACCGTCCGAGTGAAGGTACAAATACATCCGAAAACCCCAGTATCCCGAATATCCCGAAAATATAAGCATAAGGAGAATCTGACCAGCGTAAGGACAAACACTACGCCCCTCCGAGTCCGCGGTCAGACCGCGAGCGCGCCATATGGTTGTCCGACCACGAGCGCGACAGCATGTCCAGCACCGAGCGCGACGAGCGGAGACGCGGCCGCGGGCACTCCACCGGGGGCGACGCCGACAATTGTTCGGCTGCGGCGCCTTCCGGGGTCTGCGAGGGCAAGCCGGACACCGAGCGACCCCGGTTGCGTGTCCCGCTCCCGTGCGAATGCGAATGATGTGAGTGCGAATGGAAGAGCGACATGAACCCGAATCGCCTGCGGGGGGACTCCGCGCCGTCGGGACTTGACGGGCTCGACGAGTCGGGACGGCTGATGGGGCTTGCAGGTGTTGAGGGAGAGCCAGTCGACGGGCTGAGTGCACGCGGCGAACCGATGGCGCTCAATGGGGGCGAGGAGGGGAGCGGGATGTTCGCAGGAAAGCCGTGGAGGTCTGGCGTGCTCATGGACATGACTGCTTCGTAAGACGGTATTTCGTCCGGGAACGGTGCCAACCGGACTCCCGGATAACGTGGCGTGCGCCCGATGGCGGCAGGAATAGAGATGGGTGCCGACGGGGACACATGAATGGGATTGATTACGCGGCTCTGGGTGGAGTTCGGCGCGAGACTGCTCGCCGTCGGACTTGCTGCAGGGCTGAGGCTTTGTGTAATGTCGGGACTCGCAGGTGGGCTGGGAATTTGGTTTGGCAACCCGTTTGCGAGATTCGGGCCATCTTCCTCCACGGGAGTCATCACCGTGATCGGAACTTCGTCCTCGAGATCCTCCGTCCCACTGCAAAGTGATAAAATATGTCAGTAACTGGAGGCACATGTGATGAGTGCAAGGAAGGCTGTGGCGTGATGCGCTCGTATCTTAGCGCTTACAAGGCCAAAGTGCATTCAATGCGCTACAAATTTATCGCGTTTCGGTGAGAAGGTGTGGCCCAGAAGCCCCACAAAGCGGGGTAGCTCTCGCGATGAAGCTTCGAAAGGGCACATAGTTGATAATGTATGCACACTAAGAGAGCACGCAATAGCAACTGCCCAATAGCAAAACGCGCGAAATGGCCACAGCAGACGGCACACCCAGGAGACTCACGAAAGAGCAATTGAGTAGACACGCACCGATCGATAACAACCTCGGACTCCCCAGGCTCCTTGGTGTAGATTGGGAGCGTGTGCGTCGACCCCAAGCTGCTACTGCGTCGAGCCTGCCTGGGACGGTTCTCCCGCCCTCGAGCAGCACTCGCAGAGCCATCTCCTCCAGTGGTGGCCCCAGCAGTAGACGGGCGAACGATCCGGCTAGAACGCGAGCCGGTAGATGGAGTAGCAGCAGACGTCGGTTCACCAGCAGTGTTCGGCCGGCGACTGCTTTCTGCCGCCAGTCCGCGCGTACTCGAGCTCGAGGCGTGGCTGCGGCTGGAGCCGGCGCTGGAGCCGAGGAGTTGCTCGGCCGTGAGCACCAACGCTTGGCCGCTCCGCGCGCGCTGCTTGGCCGCCTGGAGCGTGCGCAAGGGCACGCCCGTCCTGAGGACCTCGTCTGCGGTGACGCGCTCCCGGTGCGGGACGACAACCGGCACGCGGGGCGGGGAGGGCGAGCGTGCCGCCGCAGATCGCACGGAATTGGGCCGCGCAGCGGTCCTCGAGGCGCTCCGAGAGGAAGACGGGGAGGTGGCGCTACTCGAGCCTGACCCGCCTCGGGCGGCGGGGGTAATGGTGAGGCTCGAGCCGAGTAGCTGCTCGACGGTTATGACCTTCGGGGCGTGCTTGGAGGCCTTGTGTGGACGAGCAGGAGTGAGGTCTGCACCGAGGAGCTGATCGGCGGTGAGCTCGACTCTTGTGACCCGGGCCCGGGATCTGCTGGGTCCTGCGGACATGCTCGGGCGTCGTGTGAGTGAGGACGTGTGTCTGCAGAGCTTCGCGGGTGAGCAGAGGTGGCAATGGCGGGGAAGCCCGGTATGTGTGGATGGAGGATAAGGAGAAGCAGGCAAGGTGAGGTTGGGAGAGGGATGGCCTGAACACGCATGACGCGCTTCCTCCTCCGCGCGCCGTGGTCCGCCCCCGATCACCATCGGTGAGATTGTCCTTGGCAAAGCTGTGCATTCGCCCACTTTCTCCTCTTCGTCGTCACTGGTGCTGAAGCCTTTGGAGCCGTGTGCCATGCAGTCAGGAGTACTGGTGGTCCAGGTCAGGACAGCAAGTGAGTAAATGCACTTCAAATTGACTGTCAAGCGCGCGGACGATTCAAGACTGCGGTGAAGTGGCCTGACCTCTTCAGTTGTCTCGCACAACAACACGGGTCCGGCTTCTTGAGGGCGAATGGCAAGGGTCAAGACATGCTCAACCCTGGAAGTGTCCAACAAGAAGTCCACGGGCACATGGTGGCCTCGATTGTTCAGTGCCAGGAACCGAGGAGCAAACCTCATCCTTGACGGTGTTTAATTTTGGAGTGGTTTCGCCAACCGACAACTCTCCGACATGGCTATCGAGGTTCAAACCACAGAAATATTGCAAGAACACTACCCTGTAGTACTCAAAACTGCAAGCTCAACGCGTTTTACGCCGAAAACGAAGGTGCGAACTCTTAGTGTTCCTTCACGCGGCTCATCTGAACACGGTCCATTGGTTGACGCTTGGTCTAGTTGATGTTCAATTATTACTCGCTGCAACTAAACAGGCCGCTAATTCTCTCATGAGGCTCGAGAAACCCGTCTGGTATTCAACGGACTCATAAGGGATGAAGGGTCAATACAAGGTGATTATGTGTCGTAAGTAGAAGCCAATACTTATTCCGACCACTATAACCTTCCTGCCTCGTTTCCCGTCGGACCCTTGAACCTGTCGATACACTGTGCCCACCTGGGTATCTCCGACATGCCAGTCTCAAGGCTTCCAGACGTGTACAAGGTTTCGACAATACTTGCACTTCTCAAGCTTCCTCATCAAAACTCAAACCACCACGCTGTATGCGGGTGTCCTCGGTGAGTACGCGCAACGTCCTCTCCCTTCTTAAGTTCGCCGTTGAGTTGGTCTCCGCACCCCCACCTCTCGTCACCTCAACCATGGCGGATTACAGGGCTTTGATCGTCGCGGACGTCCGGCTGTCCGTCACCTCTGTGAACGATATCATCACCTCACTCCAGCGTGAAACCCCCCTCTCCTCGGATATCATCCAGATGAACTACCCACAGTCGACCATAGACGAGTTCATCCGAAGTAGCCTGGCCGTCGTGGATGTGGGTGCCCTCTGTCTCCTTTCCCTGTTGTTTTGCACTCCCACTAACACCTCTGTCTCACCAGAGCATCCGGTCGGCATCAGAGCGGGCATCTAGCTGGCTGGCAGACACAGGCGACCGCCTCTCGCAGAACCTCGACGAAGCGCGCCGCGTGGAGGACGACGTCCGCAACACGTCGTCCCTGCTGCGCGATGCCGAGGAAAACATAAGGGCAACCGAAGAGAATATCCGCACATCAGAGACGAACGTCCAGCATGCCCAGAACGGCCTCGCGTCTGCCCAGTCCGCGCTGGCGAGGGCACGGGATAGGATGGAGGAGGCAGAGAACACGCACAAGGCGATCCACATCGGGGTGATTGATGGTGTGCTCGAGTGTGTGGTATAAACGGATTGGACTGACGAGACGGTATGCACACAGTCGATGATCGCCATGATTTTCATGCCTATCGTCGCGTTCGGGGTCGCCGCGGTCAACATGGCAGCGATGTCTGAAAACCTGGACAATCATTACGACGCGGTGAGGAGGCTCGAGAGCGAGCTTTCCGCCTCCAACACGGAGCTCGAGACCCGCCGGGGGACCCTCGCGCAGCAGCAGGGCGAGCGCGGGCAGCTGGAGTTGAAGGTGGCGGGGCTCCGATCTCGGGCGAGTTCGCTCGCCGCGGAGGGGCGCACGCTCAGCGAAGCCCGCGAGTCGCTGGCGGAGCTGTCGCGACGCATTAACGACTGCCTGTACGCCGTGAACGCTGCGTTGAGCAGCTCGACGAGCATCGCCGCAATGTGCTCCATGAGGAACGTGGTGACAGGGATTCGGGGGGTCGTGGGTGGGCTGGGGAGGGACGAGATGTTCGCTGGGCCCCTTACCCTTCTGGACGAAGGTGCGTTTGGGGCACTCGACCGAAGGGTTGCGACGATCCGGAGGAGCCGACTGGGTGTGTAAGGGCCTCACTGCGTAGGAGGTTCACGTATTCATTCTTCTGCGGTCTGGAGGGTATGAGAATGGTCCGCATTCTGTGATCGGTCGGTATTGTGTGAACCTTTTTTTGGCTTTCTGCCCATGATATCCACCATATCTGTCCTCTGCGCCTCATATCGTGACAGGTTTCGTAAGAGTCTTCGGCGTTATCTTCGCATTTGGCATCGAAGATAAAGACGTTACCCACCTTTGCTCCCTGTGTGCCGTGGCGTAGTTTACTAGTTCGTTTTGCCTAGTCCATGGCGGTGTCCCCTCCGCACATTATCACATATATGCGCCCAAAAGCAATTCCGAAGCCCGACGTTGGCAGTGCTAAAGTGGGCTCGGCGAGTGGGAGTAAGCGGATATATATATGTTGGAGATATATGCGTAGTACGATCAGGGGTGGCCTGACAAGAGCGCGATGTGTCACGCCAGTCGCTGCAGCGCCTTCTTGTTCCCTCCCAGGCCTCTCCAGTCTTAACTTCCCCGCCCGTTTCGACACCCGACTCTCATCTCCGTCTCAGTCTGCTCTGCTCAGTCCTGGGGCCACCGCATGCTCAGGCGACGAGCATTTCCACTGACGCACTGACGACCTACACGACTTGCCGATGCTCTTACACCGACTGAATGCGCTTCTTGCCCTCGTGACCGCATCATGCATCGGTAACGGCCTGCACGTCCTCGCTGCCCCGCAGCCCCACCTCCAGGTGCGTCAGAGCAGCGGCGAGAACGGAGGGCAGGACAACAATCCGACGACCATCCAGAAGCAGATATGGGTGCGTCCGCCTCACCTTCTTGCGTATCGCTTGTGCATAACGTCTGAAAATACCGACACATTTCACTCTCCCGCCCGTCACATCCTACCGGCTACCTCGTCCATGACGTTGTGCATGTTTGCAGATTCCGCTGGTCGTCGTCGCTGCGCTCTTCGTTGTCGGGACTATCTTTGCCTGCTGTGGCCGTCGCTTCCGCCGCACCGCACTCTTCAGTGTTGGTGGTGGCGTTGCCCAGGCCTCGGGTGTCGCAACAGGCACTGCTGTTCCGGGCATCCGCGAGCTCACCGCCGACCAGCTCGTCAACAATGGGAACGGCAATGGGAACAATGCAACGACTGGGGCGAACGGTGGGACAAATCGGGCCCGACGGCCGAGGAGGACGAGGCGTACCCCGAGCCAGATCTCGACGCATTCGCTGCCGGCGTACATGAAGGAGCCGGGAGAGGAAGAGATTGTCATTGTGAGGTGAGTCGTTTGCTCTCGGTGATCTCGGTCTGGTACTTCCGTTTCTCGAGTCCATGCCCGGGTCAATTTGCATGGCTTCCACTGTGGCGGTGGTGCGCACGATGGTCTCACACGACTCGTCGTGACGTATTGGCGTGTATATTCGTCCTTGCACGACGGTGCCCAGCGCATACTGTGCGTAGGGAAGGGCAACAGGGTGCGGCTTCGCGAAGCTGACACTATCACCTTCTCCGCTGCGTATTCGGATATCGATATCATGCTGTCAAACAGTCCAGTGGTACGACACGGGAACATTCTCAGTGTGAGGATGCTCCAGCGTGTCCTGTTTCGGAGCGTTATTCGTGCTACATACTGAACAAGCGAATGCGATCAGGGCTCAGCCATGTCCGGAGGTGGTCAGAATCATGATGTTCCGGGAAGAACGGGAAGATGTCGAGCAAAGATAACAGTGCTCGCGTGCTCAGTCCATTGTCGGCATTGTCAAGCGTTGCGCTTTGTGCTTCTCACGACAGGGTCAGGACGGCGTGGACTCGTGATCAAACGTTCAGGATGAGGAGAGTTCCTTGCGACTTCCTTTTGTCGCGGCTTGAGTGTTGCAAGCAGGGTTATCACCTGTTATCTAAGCGAAGCGTACTGTTTGCAGTTCTCGCGCATTTGCCTTCACCAAAGGTTGGATTGACGCTAACAAGGAGTTTTTGCAGAGGCGCGGATGAGTTGCACGACGATATTCCCATCACAGTCGAGATGCCTCCGGTCGACGAACATGGCAATGAATCCCCTCGAGGCTCGTTCGAGGTCTCGGCCCCCTCCTCCATGTACGCGCCTGTGCCACATACCCCACACGACATGCCCTTGCTCCACAATCACGACCACGAGCAGCATCTCAGCCCCGATCGGCCTGGACTAGTCACCCGTCCAAGCTTTGACAGTGGTGTGAGCTCAGGAGAAGATGGCCCTGGTCACTATCCTGACGCAGCACCTGCGTACGAGACCGTTGTTCTCGATGACCCTCCGCCGACGGCTACATCTCCTACCACCCGACAGAGAGATGCTACAAGTCCCACAAACGAACGGGCCTCTTCAGATCAACAGGCGGGGACAGGCTCAGTGCGGCGCCGGTCAGTCTTCGCGTCGATATTCAATCCGCGCAACTCTCGCCTTGGATTACCGACAATCACCTCGGCCCCACCTATTCCTCTAGTACCCCAGCCCGCGTCTCCCGAGCCGAGGAGCAGCACCGGCCACTCGCGTGAAGATTCCCGCCCGTCCCTGTCGTCCGAACGCGACCCACGCAGAAGTCGCATCTTACGCCATCAGCCCTCACATTCCGGGTCCGGGTCTATGTTCAGTCTTCTTTCGCGGACTCGTTCGAACGGGAACCTCAGCATCAGCGGCGCAGAGGCGCTCACGTCACCGTCGATGATCAGCTTGCACTCCATCTCTAATCCGCTGACCCACACGCTTGTCAAGACCGAGTTCACGTACCCGAAGAACGGCCCGACGCCGGACCAGGTGCGGCTCATCTCGAGCCGCGAGAGCTTTGCACGGTTCGGTAGACCTTATGGCGCGGATGCGATCGCATTCGCGGCGTCGAGTTCCAGGATCAACTTGGAACCCCCGCCAGGGTTTGAGGAAGTTGCTGGTGGTAGTGGTACTGGTGCTGAGGGTGAAGGAGGTCGGGGATCTCCGAGCTCGGGATCGCAAGACGAGGAAGCGGACACGAGCGCGGCGAATACGAGTTCATCGAGTGCTCCAGCTGAAACACAAGAGGCAGCCCCGACTATCTCGACTCACGTGCTTACGGGCGTCCAGGAAGTAGAGAGTCCAGTCGTTATGGATCAGCTCGACAACGCGATTGCACCAGCTCCTTCACCATCACCGAGTACAACGGATGTGGCACCCGCCGCCGGGCCGGTCTCTCCGACTCCGCCTGCTGTTGAAAACATTTCGCGTGCGACATCGTCATCACCTGAACCTGTTCCCCTAGTTCTGTCACCCCCGGTCGCGTCTCTCTCGTCCGAACCCGCAGCACCGGCCCAGGCATCTAACGATACTACCTTGCCTAGTCCACCCGTCGCGGCGTCGTCAAAAGCACCACCATCTGCTTTTAAGGGCACCTTGGCGACGACCCCCACCGACAACTCATTCCCTGCACGCGCAGCGTCCCGGGCGAGCTCCTTCATGTCCTTTGCGACGGCTGAGGAGTCGCCACACACCCCGGGGCCATACGAATCCCAGTTCGACCTGAACGATGACGCGTACGAGAGTGCTGTGGAGACCCCTGTAAACCTCACCGCACCCTCGACGCCACGAATGGAGCCACGACATTTGCATGAAGGAACGGATACGACTATCACGCCTGGGCGGTGAGCTTTGTGGCCACCGTGTGCTCCTATCGGGCCTCCAGTGAGCGACCGTTGGTGCGTTGATGGACTCTTCATCTTTTCAAGTATTGTTTCTTTTCCGATCTGCTGTCGAACACCGCCTGCTTTTGCTTACAACTGATTTGGTGGAGGTTCTGCTTAATTGCCTGCAGCGACTGATCTCGTTTCTATTTCTATGCTATCTCGCCTGGTCTCCCTTGCCTCTGACCCCCTCCCGGTGTTCCGATGTCCCGCTGCTTTCAGTACTGTCAGTCTCGAGTATATGTCCGTGTGGACTGTAGAAACCAATTGGCCCGTCGTTGATAGTGTTTAGCTTGTTCTTCCCTTTAACCCCACTTCCTCTCTACCCGGCTCAAGTGCTCTCTGACATCGGCATCCTATCCTTCTTGCCCCCACCATCCCACTCCGACCCTGGCACACCACGCATTTGTACTACCACCATTCTCCTTCCCTGCGACACCTGCATGCTGATCTATCTACTACGCGTCTTACCTACGCCCTACGATTTGGATCGTGCTTCTCACCTGCACTCGCCTGCATCATTTACTTATCCCGTTTCATTTAATAGAGCCTCACCGTCGGATAGATATATGCGTGGATTCCGTCATAATGCGTTTCGTTCGGGTAATTTGTCTGGGAGTTACTTATGCGATACAGTAAGTTCACGATGTCGACCTCGCCAAGTTGCAATCGCTCGGAGTGTCAGGTACGCCAGCATCTATGACATTCTCACAAAAGTCTACCAATCTGACAGGACGTGTTTAGGGCGTATTGGGACGTAGCTGGACGTAGCTCCAACTATGATCTCCATTGAGGAAAAACGACAGACTTGACGACCACAATGAGGACATTCTGAACGCGGACATGGGGACATCGTCTACAGGAATGGGTTCATCCTCTGATACACGGGATTTTCCTGGACGGCTGCCCTCAACGCCTGTTTGGTCTCGCTAACTTCTTCCTTCTCGGCAGCGCGTACGATCTCCTCAATCCTTGACGAGCGTGGCAGCAGGCCACCTAGCGACTTCTCGAGCTCTATCATGCGCCTCTCGATGTCTCGCTCGTTGGCGTGCGCACGCTGCAGCAGGATGGAGGCAATGAGCTCGCCGCGGGACTAGCCTCCGCGATGCTTAGGCTTACCTCGGTAACAAGTTGGACGATCCGATCGCTGGCGGCTTGTGCCCAGTCTTGTATTTCTACGCTTGCGGCGACGATGGCGTTTTGATCATTGGAACCCACCAATTTGCCCATGCCGAGCAGCATGTTGACGCCTGGATGGACGTTGCCGTCGTAAAGGGTCACGTACATCTGCAGCGATATATAAGCATTAGTCGTTGCTCGCGCTGTTCAAAACAAAGTGTGCTCGCATCGCTTATGTTCTCGACGACTCTGCTAATCTTGGCCACCGAAAGCGCGTGATTATAGATGGCCTGCAAAGTCGAAGGTGAGAAATCGTCATCACGGTAGCCGTCGTACGAGCTTGGTGGCTCTACCTGGCGCGCCCATGCGTCCAAAGTAATCCCTCCGATCTGCGGCGCCCGCCTCCCGTAGGCTGGCCTGTCCTCAATCATCGTCGCGTCCTTCACCATCTTGATGAACTCGTCCGCAGCTTCCTGCATGGAAATGCAGACGAGATTGTGGACGGAGTTGAAGAAGTGCACAAGGTTGTTCAGGTACCGCTTAAGCTCGCAGAGGAAGTCAATCGCCTTAAGGAGGATGGCCATGATCTCCTCCCACTGGGAATCCCGAACATGCATGTGAGATATTTGTCTCGACCGTATGAGCAACAGGACTCACGTTCTGCTTCTGGAGGTCGACCTTGCAGATCTGGGCCATGATTTCCCCCAGTTGGCCTGTGACCTGCATCAGCTTCTCCGACGCGAGCCGCGAGTTCTCCCTGCTCGCGTTGAGCTGTGCGCTCGTCATCGCCAAGTTGTATTGGGCACTGCGAACGGCGAGCTCCGCGCTGCTGCCGCCGCTCGTATTCGGCGCCGGGATGAACGCTTGGACGCCGGAGGTAATCGGAGACGACGCGACTTTGAGGTCGGCCTCGCTCGCAAACGCTAGAACGCTGTCGCGCCATGCTGAGACGGAGCCAGTGAGGCGCGCGAGTTGCATCTCGTCTCCAGGAGGAACGACGTCTTCGAGTTGTTTAGAGTACTGTGGGTTAAGACCAGTGAGTAAGTGCCCCCGCTGCTACCAACCGCATTCCCCGATGCTGACCTCGATCCCGCGTTGGGCTAGTCCTGCTGCCTTGACGGTCGTCCGCCCCCTTTGCGGGTCGCTCCTGTTGATGCTCGCGAGCACTTCTTCGAACCGGACCCTGATGTCGGTGCATCCGGTTCCGTCTGCCGCCTTGACCGCGTTCCAGTTTGGAGCTCCGTTTGTCCCAGAAGTGAGGAGGATGTGGAGGGACTCGGCGAGCTCGCGAAGCATGGATGCCTTCTGATGCCCCGGGTCGTGGGCAACGGCCCGTGGCGGAGCGGATGGCTGGGACGGGGCCGTACTGCCGCTTGGGGCGCCTGGCCTCCTGATGGCACCGAAGGTAACCGCGCTCGCAAAGCCCTACGTCGAGCCAGGTAATCAGGCGTAATTTTTTCTGTATGTTCGTATGAGTCGTACCTGAAACATATCCAGCAGATTTAATCGAGCAATCTGACCAGCTGCATTCCACAAAGCCTGTCAACCTGTCGAGCAGTGCTTGAACGAGCAAACGTAGCCGCACCTGAAGGCATGGAGTCCGCGGCCTGGTGGAACAGCTTCTGGGCATTGTTGTAATCCTCGTGGGCATTCTTGGTAGCCTCCTCTCCGACCCGTTTCATTTCTTCTACAGCCTCCTGTTCTTTCGCAAGAAAAGCCTTCCGCAGGTTCGCTTCTCGGAGACGTCCTTCCGTATGTCCTGAAGGCCCTTCATGAGCAACTCCTCACTCCTCACCTGACGTTCGATCCAAGACATACCTTGCGTTGCGGTACACGCTTCGTGTATCTCCATCGTCAACTCGAGCAACTGGTTGAAAACGCGGTCGGTTTCCTTCGTCTTCTCTAGACACGCCTGCACTGTCCTGCTCAACGACTGGATCTGGCCAGGGAGGTACCTCTCAATCGCCTGCTCGTTCTGGCGCGGGGTGTTGTCGGGATGCCCGACGAGCAGCTGGACGATGTTGTTCACGCCAGGGCGGATGGCCGCGCACCGCTTATTAATCTCGTCGAAATTGACGAAGGAGCGGTTCAAGGCGAGGGCACCTGAGTTGACGAGCTGCGTGATCGTAGCGCGGAAGCTGTCTGGATAGCGGATGTGTTTGAAACCATCGGTTGGCCGCACGAGCTTGAAGTCGGTGGTGGTGGCGACGAGGGTTAGTTGTCCTAGTATTCAACCCAAGGGATTCATGCGCTAGTTCGGTGGCTGCATTTTTTGCACGAGTTGCAACGAAGAACTCACCGAGAACCGATACCGCCATTGGGGCGGGAAGTAACACGTCGGCGGATGGGAAGGCATATGATGTCCTAGGATATGGCATGCGCACTTTAGTTCGGAGTATTTTAAAAATTCAAGACCTACTTGAGTACGAAGTCCTGGACCTCTGTACGCCCGGAGTGAGTCTCTGCAATTCGATTGTTGAATTCTTGCACGAGGGACATGGTGTCTAGAGGCAAGTACAGTGACTTGGGATGACTTGTTGCGAGCTAGATATGACCTGGAAACTTGGGCAAAGCGCCAATAGTTTTCCGCCCCCCCCCCCCCTTCTTCCACGATGCATTGCAGCAAGGTGGTTACGCAGAAGTCGACGGAAATGAGTGGGATGTGACTGTTTTGAGTCATGCGTTCGGTCCGGAATACGCAAGGTAGCCTGGATGAACGGCGAAGCAGAGGTCACCAGACTGGTAAAACGTCCTTCATCCCTGCTCACAGAACCCCAAATCGACTCGCCCTGGTGCAGTAGAGGGAAGCGGCTACTGATCCCGGGAGCAAGTATTCAACTTTAAACCACAGAACGGCACTGCGCGAACCATAAACCACAGAAAACGGCTACGCGAGCCAATGGCGTGAAGTCATACTATATCGAGAGCGTAGATCAGGACCAATACACATGGTACAACACCGCATACAACGCTGGTCAGAAAATGCCGAGACTCGTAGGCTAAGACAGCCAGACTACAGTACAGAGGATGACCGAACCGGGAGACGTACTTGCACGGGACGCTTGGAGACCGCACGGCCGTAGCTTCATCCAACCCAACTCAGAACGTCAGCCTGTGGTGCCTGATCGAAGCGACACGCCTGTCCAGGACCCCAAAGGCCGCGCTGTCCAGCTGGGCAAGGGGCCCCGCGAACATGCCCTCGGACCCCAGCCCCCCCACAACGCCCTTGATTCCCGTCACGACATTCTGCATCGAGCCCATCGAAGTGATCGTCACGGAGCTGCTCAGCGCCGCGTCGACGGCGTGGAGGCAGTTGTTGATGGTCGTGGACAGCGTCGCGAGGGTCGCGCGCACGCCGCTGAGCCGCTGCACCTCCGCGTCGAGGGTCTGTGCCTGCTGCCGGAGCTGCGCGACCCTGTTCGTGAGCTCGTTGCTACGGGTTTTCTCCTTCGCGAGCGAGTCGTTCTGCGCGTTGAGCTGCTGGCGGAGGGAGGAGAGCTGGTTCTCGGCGTGGCGCACGGCGTTTCGTTGGGAGTTGACCGCGTCTTGCATCGGGCCGAGGTCGATGGCCGCAAGGCCAACGGCGACGATCGGAGCGAAGAAGAGCGACGCTGCGGCCTGGAGTGTCACGGCTCGACATGAGGACAGGGTCCAAGATAGCGACGTGGAGGAATGGCTCTCACCCCGATGCGCACAACCCTCTGCTCACGCTTGCGTCTATCCAGCCTGCCCTCCGCGTTGGACAAGGACTGCTGAGCGCTCGAGCGGTGGTTGTTGGCGACGTTGATCTCGTTGTTGAGCGTGTTGATACGATTGGTAGTAGCGGTGACTTGCTCGTTCGTCTGCGCGAGCTGCGAAGACGTCTCCCTGACGGAGGCCTCCACCTGGTGCGACTCCTCGAGGTTGCGCGAGAGCTGGTTGCCAGTCTCCGTGAGCCACTGGGATGCCTTCTGGGAGGCAGCGCGGAAATTCTTGGGAAGAAATGTCACTATCAGTTCGACAGACCATAGCTCGACCGGAAACCGCATCCTCACATCTACGACAGCCTGGCTAGATCCAACGAAGCTATTGACAGCGGATTGGGGATAATTGACCTCCATTATGTCAGACGTCAACGGTGCATCGCGCTGGAGAGTGGTGACGATATCGTTCAGGGCTCCGATGGACCGCTGGACGTCGGCGACGATGAGGGGTTTGTAGTCTTGCATAGTGTGATATCGACGCCGATTCGGGATGGGAGGTGTTGATGCCGAATGACTTGGGGGGAAGGCGCTGCTTTTGTACGACTTCACGATCTTCGCAGCCGATGACCCACGATACTTGTCGAGAGGCGTGGCGGACGCATTCGGGAAAGTAGAAAGACGGAGGCAGTCGATGACACCATGATTGTGGTTGAGAACGGAAGTATCACCCGCACAATGTGCGGCCTAGTGCTGGCTAGCTCGGAAGGCTGAACCACAGAAGCACGGTGATTGACAGCGGACCGATTTTGGATTCTCCTTATAAACTTGAGGCGTGTGGGGGATAAATCGACAGGTTGACCTGATGTACACTTGTACAGACCGCTCCAAACATCCATATGTAGGTCCTAGTGATAGATAAATGTTAGTAGAAGACTAGGATGAATGATATCGTGCTTAAAGAAAGACCCACCATCACCACTGGCACGCAATCCTCATGCAACGCAGCCGATCATGAATCCAGAGCGAGGGCCTCGAGGTAGTCGCTCAACTGGGTCGCAGCCTCAGCTGATGAGAACGGGGCCTTCGTGAATTCCACATTCACGATCAGGGTCCCGGAGGGGTTCAGTGGGCACGGCGTAAAGCGCAGCACGACCTCGAACATCCCCATCCAAAGTATGAACCGCTTCGTACCATCCGCCCAATCGCGGACGTGATCCTCGGCGCACGAGTGGATGTGCTCGAGGCCTGCAGGTGCGGGAGATCGCATCGTCGCCCAGTGCGGACCAGGGACGGAGGGAGTGTCGTCCGAGTGAACCTGGGAGGCTGCACAGAGACCCAGATACAAGTAGAAACGGTCTGGGAACATGTCTGGGATGCTGGGATGCGCGTACTCGAAGATGAACGCGGCCGAATGAGAACCAGACCACGGAACCTCTAGACCGAAGTGTTCGACCTCGAGAAGCCGGACCTTTGAGTGCCACTGTAAGTTGCGGATATGCCACCGAGGGACGCGGAAGGGGGCGGAGATACCGCGATCAATGAGAGCCCTGGTCGGTGGGACGGGAGGATGATAGTGGGCGAGATAGATGGATTTCCATTCAGGGATGGCTTGGTGTCCGTTGAGGCGAAGGTCGTTCACATTCCCACCTAGACCCATCAGACGACCAACGGAATGTTGGTAGACACCGCGGGGAAAGTAGCAGCTGACGTGGTACAGTGGACGTTCTGCGTCGGGGGTATCAGGACAGCGCGTGATGGGGAGACCGAGTTGTTCTTTGCCATCGCTGCAGTATAGGACGATGACTGACAAGTGGAGGGCCTCGATAATGGGGACGTGCGCGAGTATACCGTACGACGTGATTGTGAAGGTGGGTATACCAACAGACTCCTTCAACGTGGTCTGTCTGGATGGTCGCACAGCACTCTCGCGATCCCTAAGGAGCGTACGGACCTTGAAAAATGAGTTGAGAAAGCCGAGAGTGGAAAGTGGGGAGGATATACGTACCACTGACGCTACAGAAGGCTGGCGAGCGCGCCAGAGAGGAATATCCTGCGGATCGAGTGGCACAAAGCTCCGATTGCTACAACGACGGAAAGCAGAAGGAGAGGAAGCCAATGGGAAAGCCTCTTGAGCCTGACAATGTACGACATCATCACGAATATCACGCTCGGAGCCCGGCGCCGGATAGAGACCGCCCCAGGCAAAGATGGAAGTGTCAACGGACTGCTTCATGATTTCTTCTTGCAATCGTCGGAACGCTTTCTGACCTTCGCCGTACAAGGTGGGCATGCTGATCCCGAAAATGCCGAGCAGACAGTAAGCCTCATCCTCCACCCTAGTGGTCCTTCGCTTCGCCGCCCACGACATGCGAGCGGCGATGCTGATGTCCGCCACCTCCGTCTCCAACGAAAGCACGCTCGCAGGGATGTTCGTGGCCTCTTGCAGAAGAGTAGCAAGATCCGCTTTCGAGCCCATCACCTCCCAGTCGGCAGAGAGAAACACGACGGCTTCGGGGGCGATAAGCTCCTGCAACGTCCAGCCACGGGTATGCCAGACGCTCGCCTTGAAGGAGTCCGCATCGACGCCTCCGTCCGGGTTGTGAGAGACGTCTCGGAGGTAGGCGTAGCAAACTTCGGCCAAAGAGTAGTATTGAAACATCGAGTTGATCGCTTCGGATAGTTCGGCACTGCTGGTCTTGTCGATGCAGCAGGTGTCGTCCCATCCCCAATCGTAGCCATGCTGTTCGGCGAGGATGCAAAAATGCTTGACCTTTGGAGAAGCCAGATCGCGAGGATTATCGCCAGTTGTCGCACACTGTATGCGCAGGTTTTGAGTGTCTTGAAATGTCTGCTCCTCCCGATCCCAGACATGGGAGAGAATAGCGTATCCTCGCGGGACGCTCTCCGGCGATGGGAAAAAATGAAGCTCGGCGCGAGAGGTCCTCAGAAGCCACATTGAGGCCTTGCAATACGCAATGGCTTTAATAGAGCTCTAACGGAAACGTAAAATACCAACGAACCTTAGCTGAGCTGTGTACAACTCCTCTGCTGGACGTAAATTCGAGTTAAGACGAGGTGGTGAGTAGCTGCCAGGTTAAGGAACCATGAAAACTTACCAAGCGCACATATATCTATTCCAGGCCATCCCATACTAACGCCGCGGAGCCCCAAGGCATCTGTCAAGCATCTGTAGTATATGAAGGTATTGCTATGACTGCTGTGCCTACAGACTGAATATGAGCCAAAGGCCAGACACGGGGTCACGACGCTTTTGAAGACACGGAAGACTTAGTAGCATTCCTCTCATCCAGATTTAGAATACTGGCAAATGGGCCGGCTCGTACGCCTCCCTAAGAATGACCAAAATTCTCAAGGATGGCGGTGCGGTTTGTTCCGATGGGTGTGGGCTCATGGTATGTAACCCGGCGTATGGTCAGTGTGTTGAAACAAGCGAAAGAGGTCGGCAGAGCGCAGCAAAACAGTAGATTCCGGTTGTCCTGTACCGGTCGTCGTACTAGTAGAGAGAGGTAGAAAAACACCACAATACGTGCCGTATCCGTACGTCGGAGACTTCCGGCGAGCAAGCCCTCGCTTGCCAAAACCACGATACCTAAGCTATTTGTCATAGCGTAGTCGGTTCCATTCTATCAGTTCTCGGTTCTTAGTCGGTTTTACCCACTCCGTTCTCCGTTCCAACACAGTGGATCCCAGCACCTCTTCTATTTGAACAGCATTCCTCTAAGTCTCTTAGCATCCTGTACCGCCTTGGCCCCTCTTATCAATATGCATGAACCACAGGCTGGAAATCAGAACAGGCCCTGTGTCAAAATTTGTTTCCATGGAACTGGGAGAAAAGTTGTCACTTTTCGCCTCATCCGTGAAGGAAGATGCATCCAAGACAAGGAGTCGCTTATCCCCCTACCTTCCGGGATCATGGTCACAAGTAAACCTAGCCTCTCTCAGGCTTCCCCATACGGTCCACAGCCGACCTACGAGGAGTATTACACTTTGCAGAAAACTCATGATTCGCGTTCCGGATCTGCCCTCACTTTCTACGCCATACACTACGCCGACCTCGCTAGCCTGAGTGCTCAGTCAGCCAGCTCTTCGAAGAGCAATCCGCCCCCCGAGGACCGCTTCTTTATCAAGGTCGCACCTCGTGTCAAGGATGAACAGGCAGGAAAAGCTCTCAAGCAGAAGCTTCTTAATGAGGCATCGTACTACCAGAATCACCTCTCCTCGGTCCAAGGGAATGCGGTTCCTATTCATTACGGCGTCTGGAAAGGGCGGACCGAATGGGGCTCGGATATGGCCATCTCAATTATGCAATGGGGAGGCGTGCCGTACTTGGGACAGATAAAAGGGACAGAAGGGGATGGAGAGGAAGTCAGGTGAGTCGCTACGCTCCCTGTACTATTATCTGAGTTGACTCGTTTGGCTCTTCCCAGGAAAGCTGTACTGAAAGCGTTCCACACCTTGCACATGCAGGCCAAGATGGTGCGTGACAACTTCAGCAGGATGGACCGCGATAGCTTCAATATTCTGTACAACGAACAATTGAGGCAGGCATTTATCGTCAACTTTGACCGTAGTCGAGATCACGACTGCCAATTGAGAATGCCCTTATTCGAGACATATGCATCTACGCCACCTGATACTGTGTTTGGCTGCGAAGAGTTGCTGGCGGTATCCTATGCGGTAGGAATGACACGACCTGGATCATGTGCGTTTCCGATCAAGTCTAGAGCGAGAACCACGAAAACCTGACATTTGATTGCAGACAAGGACGATCCTAAGGTGCATGAATACGTAATGATGTTTGACAAGGAAGATGAAAGGGAGGCTGGGAGACTCGGAGAAAATGATAAAGAAGATGGGAAGGAGGGAGGAAATGATAGGGAACTACTCGCGTAGTTGACATCGATGCGACAACTTCAGATTTGCATGAGTCGTTCCAATGACCATTAATGACGAAATTGAATTCGAAGATTAATTCTGTATCTTGCACCGCCAGCTGCAGTGATCCTAAGTCATGAGCTGAAGACACTCTGAGAGTGATGTGTTCCGCAATTATAATAGGGAGGACTCCCGTTATGTAGTGACCAGGGTCAGCGAGGGAATCGAACATCGAATGAGGGGTTATGAGTAGAGCCACGTTCAAGCCAGCCTGAGGGCCTTCGGAGAGGATCGGGAAGGGAACCTCACGAAGGCCTTCTTTACGTGTCACGGTGGCATATACCGTAGGGAGTTGAAAATGAGCCCTAGGAACACAAAATACTGTCGCAATAGCAATGTGATATTTGTAGACGACACTAGATTACAATTCCTCCCCACAAGTTCGAGCTGCTCGACTAGCCCAAGCAACCACAGCACTAGCATCATAGAAGCGCACATGCGCCTTGTTCCGTGCGATGTGGGCGAACCTGCAAGGGTGTGTACCTCCGAGATGGGTCGATCGACACAAGTCGATCCCTGCGGTAGGACACGATGGCGGGAGAACCATGACCACTGTCGTCACGCCGTGTTCGAGAACTGCACGCCCTGCGCTAGCGGCGCCTCGTCCGAGAAGTTAAGTGTTGCCGCACTCCAGCGCACATACTGCTTCCAAGCGTCACCACCGGACTCGCGACCCCAGCCCGTGCTCTGTTTCCGACGGCACACAGGTCAGAACGACGTCCCGCAAAAAATCGCGCACCAAAACGGAAAACGCTCACCTTGTTGCCGCCAAACGCAGCCCCGATCTCCGCCCCGCTGGTGCCGACGTTCACGTTCACGATTCCGGCGTCGGACCCGGCGGGTCCGATCCATTTCCCGACATTGCGGATGTCGCGCGTCCACAGGCTGCTGCTCAGGCCCTGCGGCACGCCGTTGTTCCACTCGATCGCCTGCTCGAGCTCGTCGAACACGCCCACGTTCAGCACGGGGGCGAAGGTCTCCGTGCTCCACGCGCGCGCCTTCACGTTTACCTCCTGCGGGATCGCGATCGTCGGCATGACGAAATTGCCCTTGTCCAGCGGGCTCGCGAGGTCCCTGTACGGTGCGCCGCCCGTGAGGATCTCCGCTCCGGTCTGCTTGAGATGGTCGATGGCGTCGGTGTAGATCCCGACCGCCGCACGAGTGTGCAAGGGCCCGAGGAGCGTGGCGCGGTCGAGCGGGTCGCCTGGACGAACGGACTGGTAGAGCGAGTCGAGGCGGGAGAGGAACGACTCGACGATAGAGGAGTGGAGGTAAAGCCGTCTTGTGGACGTGCAGCGCTGGCCAGCAGTTCCCACCGCCCCGAAGAAGACCGCGGGGACGGCGAGGTTGAGGTCGGCGTCGGGCATGATGACCGCAGCTGCGAACATAATTCACGTTCAAACGTTGTTCCTTGAGAGTCCCACTTGAATGAGTGGATAGAGCAGTGCGCACCGTTGTTCCCACCGAGCTCCAGCAGAACCTTGCCGAAGCGACCTTGGACGACCTTTCCGACCTCACGTCCGACAGCCTCACTACCGGTGAAAGAAACCATGTCGACACCAGAACTGCCAACAACGGACTCGCCAACTACCTTCCCACCGACGACGAGACCAGCAGCCGCTCCGGGGATACCGTTCTTCTCCAGCACCTCTGCGATGATCTTCGTTACCGCGATGGAGCAGAGTGGGGTGCTTGGCGCAGGTTTCCAGAGTGTCGCGTTTCCTGCTGCAAATGAGAGGGCGAGGTTCCTATGGTGGCCGGTCGCGGTGAGCTTATGTGTGCATGACAAGGGGGAATAAACGCACCAGCCATAGACAGCAACAGGGAAGTTGAATGCCGACAAAACAGCGACGACTCCAAGGGGGTTGGGGACTGAGACACGCATGCATGAGAGATAGAACGCTATCTGGCAGGATACATGCGCACCTTCAAGAATGCTGTGACCCGGACGCTCCGACGCGACCACTCGGCCGTTCATCATACGAGACAGTCCGACCCCGTAGTCCGCCTAGCGACTCGCTCAACCAAGCCGGAATACGAAAAATAGCGACGAACTCACGATGTCGATGAACTCCTGCACCTCTCCTTCACCCTCCGTCCGGATCTTCCCCATCTCCAGCGAAACGAGCGCGCCAAGCGCATCTCTCTAAGAAAGAGGAAACGCGCAAATACCCCTATGAGCACTGTTCCACGATGGTTGTAGTCGAAAGAGAAGCTGAAGACTCACCTTAACCGCCAGCGCTTCGCGGATCTGCCGCAATATCTCTCCGCGTTTCGGTGCAGGGACACTCCGGACGACCTTGTATGCCTCCCTTGACCTCTCGAGGGCCCGCTCTACTTCTGCCGGCGAGGCCTACGTCCGAATGAGTATCATACCCAACCCCGACTGCGCACATACAACACGCTAGTACTCACCGATTTAACGCGGGCGAGGACCTCCCCGGTCGTTGGGCACACGCTCTCGAGGAGGTCACCAGACCCTGTCCATTCGCCATCATACACGCCAGGCAACTCGGTTTCCGCTCGGATGTCCAACGCAGAGAGGACTGTAGAGGCTCTCGAGGACAGGCCTCGGGCGAGGGGTGCGTGTCGTAGCGAAAAGAGAGCGCGCCGGCTGATCATGGTGGTATGTAGGAGGCCGACGTCGAGGGCGTCGGGGCTTGGCGACTGCTGGAAGCATGATCCGACCCGAGCGCCCTCCTAGGCGACCTTTCGCGAGCTCGTGGCCGCGTCTCCGAGTCTCTCTGCAGTTGTCCTGGGTCCATCGTAAATCTTATCGACTTTGAAGGTCTGGAGCGTAGGAAATGATATACCGGAAGTTCCAGCCAATTGAGGACGCCGACCGTCTACGATCTACCATGCATATAGACCGTCGGTGCATTCATCCCATGTCGTGCATAACACACCTGAGGTCATGATGGGGAAAGTTACAAGTCTTGCTTTCTACTGTAAGCATACAAAGATCCTGGCGAGTACTTGAAGGTAGAAATACTGGTAGCCGAAACAACATGGCCGTGGCTGTATTCTATGCGAATTCTTTTTCTTCAGGAACGAGATCGCACATGCGACGGAAGAACACACGCCCATCATCGACTCCGCAACACAACCATTTTCCGTCAGGAGTGACCGTGACCTTTTCCACTCTGCCAGAGCCTTCGCTGCCCGGGGCAGAGACCTTGGCGATGCACAAACCATCGCGGGCCCGCCATACGAGGGCTTGTCCGGTCCGAGATGCTGACGCGACGTAACGCCCACAGGGCGAAAAGCATGCCGACAGAATGGCTCTGTCGTCGAGCGAGTCCAAGCGAGCGAGCAAGGTCCCGCTGTGCGCGTCCCAGATCTTGACCGTGTCTAAGTTGTGGTCGTCCTCCTGGAACGGGGTCGACCTTGACAGTAACAGGTTGCCGTCCGGCGAATACGCGACGGCTTGAATCCACATTCCCTTTTCTTCTTGCATGAGGAGAAGCTCCGTTCCGGTTTCGACCTCGCAAATGCGGATCGTACAATCAGAGTGCCCGGTTACGACACGCGTACTCCTGGGATTGAAGGCAACAGCATGGACTGAGGATTTATGGCCGCGAAGCTGCTTAGAATACAGTTGACCGCCTGCGACGCTCCAGAGAAGGTATTGGCTTGAGTCCCCCGGAGGATCGGAGGTAACAATCCAGCGTCCATCTGAAGAGAGAGCCTCCAACTTGCCCTCCCATTTATTGTCGAGGCGAAGCCGTTGGAAGGTGAAACCATCCCAAATGTGCCAGTGCGAACCCTCGGTTTCGGCCGCTATCAAGGTTTGCTTGTTGGCGGAGCACACGCAACGGCCGCTCCTCCAGTCCAGTTTGCCGTACTGGTCTACCAGCGCCTCAGCTTTGGATGCGTTGTGATGAAGGTCCCAGACCTCGACCGTCCCCGAGCAGCAGCCAGAGGCAGACACGAGATATCGGTTATCGACGGAAAAGGCCAGAGAGTATACCCCGGAGGACCCGGGGTGAGCGAGCCATTCCTGGGAGATGCGGCCGCTCTCGGGATCCCAGACTATGATCGTACCGTCTTTCGACCCCGTCGCGACCCATCTACTATCCGCAGATATGACAATCAGAGCGTTTATGGAGGAGTCATGCCCAGGTTGCCCCGCTGAACCACTCATCAGCATCACCTCAGACTTTGGTAACAGGGTAACAACGTACACGATTCCACTTTTAGTGTGAGCGAACGACGCTCCGCCAATACTGGAAAGCACTTGCTCAGCGCGTTCGTCCATGAATGACGGAAAGCGCGAGCGTTGATGGGTATTCGGGAGGAGAACCATATATTTGGCTGTGGGAAAGCAATGAGGCTCTTCTCGAGCCTCGAACACGCCTCTAAACCACGGCCAGTAGATAGGGAACGAACGAGGGTGTGGATCCGAATGTCGTGGAGGTTTACGGTGACTTCTCGTAGCTTTTCCGCCGAATGGAGGTGGGTTAGAGTCGCGATAATGGATGAAAATTCTTTAATATCGACGTTCGTACGCAGCGTGAGCGAGCGCAGGTGAATCCAGCTGGATGGAGATGATAGGAGTGATTCTTGTACTGGAAGTAAGTGGATGAGCAAGACTGGAGCGCGGAGACAGCGGACAACAGCAATACGAACGGTGTTCGGTGATGTGGAAATACGTCCAGGTCTCGAAGACGAGGCTCGCCAGCATGCCTTTGACTACTTCCCGAAAAAACACAAGAGCCACATGGGGCACCTTCCCGATCTAGGGGATGTCAATGATGATTCATTATTGGACTAAGGTGAGGGTGCAACGATCTTGACGGCAAACAGTAATGGAATATGTACTCACTATTAATGTTGTCAACTCTAGCCGTTCGGACAGGCGTTGTATTGTTCGTTCTCCGGGCGCACCATCCTCTCGGACAAAGTATAGTTCCCTGCAAGAGAGGGTACGGATCCTTGGAAATGATAGGATGATGCCCAAGAAGGCGGAAAAGGACGAGAAGCGTATATCCTTGAGAGACAGGGTCTGAATGTGCTCTCCAAACTGATGGGAGCATTTGAGAATAGACGAATGGAAAGTGAATCCAAGTTTGTCCCGCCGACTGCTCTTGAATTCAATCTTGGAGAGATTGTCAAGTAGGCGAAGCAGGGGATAGGGGGAGAATTCGGCCGGCGGTATCGTGATCGAGCAAACAAAAGGTTGGAGATGAGGCTTGGTTTGGAGGGCGGCGCAGAGAGAAAAGAGCTTCTCTCGGTCCTTGAGCACAACGCGGGTGTGAAGAACCATGGTGCTACGGGGGTGAAGCTCACGACAAGTGAGAGTAAAGCTGCGTAGCGTGGCACTGTCGGTAGCATGGTCGATAACCCTCTCGATAACCTCCCAAGGGAGTGCAAGGGACATGATGGACGAGGTCGAAGTAGCGATATGGACGTTGGTTGGCGAGCCCCAGGAGGAGAAGGGTCGCTACCAAGCGCTTGTTCGCGGTTTACAGCCTTTTAGTTGATATGGGGATGGAGGTTGAACGGGAAAAGCACGGCGACTAGCGACGCCATCTCGAACCATCTCGTCCGCCGATAGACAGCAAGACGCCCCAAGCTGCAATACAGACAATCAAGTCCTTTCCTGCGGTCAAAGGTAATCTCCAAGGCGCTGACAATTACACTAGCCAGATATGAAAACTTGAGAGATGTGGATCAGTGACCCTACACTTGCTATCAGTGATATCCATACGTACAACCGTTTAAAGGTCAGCGAAAAAAGCAGGTTCTGCCTCGACCTCGTTCCTTCCCTTCTGCCGCTTTACGGTTTGCAGCGGGTCTTTCTCTTTCTTCCGTTTCCGTTTCCTTAGCTCCAACTCCGCGTCCTCTTCATCATCGGAATCATCTCTGACGTCGTCGCCATCGCCATCCTCTGCATCACTGGCCTCTTCGCCTTTCCCCTTGCCCTCCCCCTTCGACGGCCCCGCTTCCGCCTTGGACTCATTGCCCGAGCCGTTCTCTTCAGCATTTGCATTTTCATCCCAAGCCGCATCACTTTCGGACTTGTTGTCGTTGTCGTCACCGTCATCTTCGAACACCTCTTGCAGGTCCGTCAGCTTGAGCACTTCCTCGTGCCCCACGCTCCCAACCCAGCGTCCCTCCCCATTCATGTCGACAGCCATCCGCTCAATAGGAAACTCCCCGTGGTCGGCAACGACCCCGAGCAGCTTTGTCGGGAACAGCTGCACGGCGCGGAGCAGCCCATCAGAGGAGCCAGTGAGGATCGTAGACTGGGCATTTGGGTAGCGCGAAGGTATCGCACAGAGCGCATCGATGGATTGGGGGTGTCTAATGATAACGAGGGAGACCCGGTCAATACGCGGAAGGGGGGCGAACTAAGGCACGGGGGAGACGTACCCGGGTATGCGGTCGACGCAGTCCCCCCAGCCGCTTTTGCGGTTGAATACGGAGAGAATGCCCAGCTGGGTCCCCACGACGATCTTTTGACCACTGCGCAGGACCAGTTAGCTTCGTCGCGCTGGAAATAAGGTGGGCTGTATGCTGGCGCACGCACCCTTTGATAGGCAGGAGCGAGAGAAGCTCGTCTTCCTGGTCTTCTGACTGGGCCACGGGCTCCATTTTCTTGGACCTGACGTCCATCACTGA
The DNA here is from genome assembly GCA_002760635.1 of Ganoderma sinense ZZ0214-1. Lineage (NCBI taxonomy): Eukaryota > Fungi > Basidiomycota > Agaricomycetes > Polyporales > Polyporaceae > Ganoderma > Ganoderma sinense. The sequence continues at coordinate 1,955,043 of AYKW01000023.1, forward strand.
GAGAGTACCGTCGCCGCTACACGAACATGAGCTCGCGGCTACAGGTATGGAATGCAGTATAGCAGAGGAAGGACTCGTACCTCGTGGCGACAAGCTGCTTTTTGTCATCCAGCCACAGGAAGTCGGAGATGAAGTCGAAATGATGCGTGTACTTGCGTACGGCATCCTGCTTTCGAGGATCCCATAGCTTCGTGTTAAGAAATCCGGGTGAGGGACACGTCCACGAATGCACATCGTATGATAGTCACCTTGATTACACCGTCATCGTCTCCGGACACAAACAATTGGGGAAGTAGTCGCCTCATTCGGTTTATGGGGGCACTTGCGGGCACTGCCATGGTCAGAGAGAGGCTCTCGATGTCCGATACTACTAACAGGGACCCACTCATGAGCGGCAGCCCGGGTCTCGACGATCTCCCCCGACCCTACGTCAACGACACTAGCATTCGAAATGCAGGGTAAGAAAGCGCAGCTTACAAAAATCGTAATTCTACGTACTGGATAGCCTTAGCCTTTCCTGCTGCCCATACATTTGAGCCGTCTTCACTCATAGTCAGCGTTCGACATGACTTCTTGGACGGACGGATCGAAAACTTCTCCTCGTAGTTGCCTTGCTCGTCGTACCCGAAGGCGGTTACATAACCAGTAAGGAGTCCGGTTGTCACAAGAGGTCTTTGAGGATGGAAAGCGAGGTCAAATATTTGCGCATCAACAGGAATGTCGGGCATGTCGCAGCTGGAGTCAAGGGAGTAGGCACTAAAGCACATTGAGCGCCCGATTCCTCGAAAAGTCAATTTAGACGCCTTTCAGTTATCTCGTCGCGGCGGACCAGGCCTTCGAGGTGGTTGCGACCTCTTGCTTCTCCCTTCCACATTGCCTGTTCCATGGCTGTATGCTCTTCTTACTGTCAATTCAGTACCATATATTGTCCTGCTCCGCAAGATCTCAAACTTAGACCGCTCTGTGTTCACTCGCTTCACAGTCCACGCACACTCGTCGCGCTGCGTCAGGTCAACTCGTGCCGCGTCGAATTGATTGGATTCTGTCTCGCATCCCTTGCGAATTCAAACGAATCAAAACCACCACGCAGAAGGCTTTTCCAATAGGTTCTTGCGCTGTCTAGGCTCCCCATATTTGCCATGGTACTATTTGATCCTCGACACTGAACTTGACCGTGCCGGTACCACCCACGGTGAGGCGGTAGTGACGAAAGAACACCGATCAGGAGGCAGATGCTTTGACTAGCGGCTTCGTGGACGCGGAGTGGCTCAAGCTGGACAGCCTCATGGATGTTGAGGGGACCTGAGGAATACTGTCGTATCCTGGATATGCGGTGAACCGTGATGGGTGAGTCAGGGATCATATCGATGGGTTTTCAACCCTGTTGAGTTACGGAAGCAATAGCAATTCGTGCATTGACAGATGGAAGGTCGTGAAGGAGAAGGATCAATGTTCTCGGTGTTCTCAGTCCCCGCCGAAGCAGCCATGCACAGGTACGCCGGCGTTCTCGTGAACCTTGTATACGGTTTACATGGCATTGCGCGCAACATCGCTCTGCTTTGAACGAATTTTTCTAACATAGGGGGGCTTTCATGATTGGTCGCCTTCGAGCCCAGGTTGGCAACCCTGGACGCATCGCATATAGCTGTGCTCGATGCCGTGGAAAGTACTGTGTCGACCTCCTGCAGAACGCCTACGTGGGAACGATGTTCCTATGCCAGTGTGAGGTGGCTGTCGTCTGCCACAACTTCCGGAGTCCTCGCGCGGTCTTAGGGTGGCGGCTGTGGTGTGCGGGAGCCACTCTTCGGCGCGTCCTATGATGAAACGTCAACGTGATAACCTTGGCCTGCCACTTTCCAGACGTATCACGATAGAAGGCTGAACAGAGTGGCAGAGCTGTTCCGATCACAATCATTCGGAGGTCTCTCATAAGTATATCCCGCTGGTGCAGGTACGTCGCCTACGTCCTCCTTAACAACGTCCGCATTCCCAGTCTCTGCTGCGTCCGCGATTGCGATGCGCTCCATAGCATTCGCCTCTCTTGTGGCTGCTTCGGCTTTTGGTGTCGGCGCAATTACCTGGTCTGCGACGCCCTTTACTCCTGCGGCTGTCCCGCTCGCCGTACGATCGCCATATCTTTCGGCATGGCTTCCTCAAGGCGCTGGAAATGCGCTCAACGACATTTGGCCACAGTTTTGGACCGGAAATGTGAGACATCCCAATTCTTGTGTTCACGAAGTTGAATCTTGTCTCACAAGTGATTAGAGTATCCTGGGTTGGGCTGGATTTGCGAAGGTCGATGGGTCAGCATACGTTTGGATGGGTTCACCCTCGGTGCCCAATACCACATTTAGCAAAGCAACTCAAAAGAGCTTGAAGGTAAGCTTATGCATTCTTCTTCATTGTTCGCATCTACACTGACTAGGTTTTCAGTGGACGTCGACCCAGAGTATTTTCGTCATGACAGCGGGTCCAGTAGATCTCACTATCACATTCCTTAGCCCCGTAGAGGTGTGGGATGCACCGTCTTTCTTTCCGGAGTGCCATATCTCATCATTCATGTCTAGCCTAATGATTTCGTCAACCAATCGCTCCCCTTGTCGTACTACTCCATTTCGGCAGCATCGAACGACGGGAAATCGCACGAAGTCCAGGTTTATGTTGATATCAGTGGGGAGTGGGTCACTGGGACGAGCAATCCCCTCATCAACTGGTCTACGACGGGGAGTACCGGTGTCATAACGCATCAAGTCCAAATCGCGAATCCGATCGCGTTCTCTGAGGTCAATGACCGAATTCAAGGTAAGTCTCATCGTTCCCAAGCTAGTCAGTTCTGGTTACAAGATGTCGCACAGATGGGGCTGTGTATCATTCAACATTGAACGTGCGCCGAATATTACGAAATCGTTCTCTGTGTCCGAGCTAATGACGTCTATGGCGGCAGGTGACCGGGACAACGTATCAAACTGGCCAGGACATTGTTGTACGCGCCCTATTCATCAACAATGGCATCCTCGCGAACACTCAAGACACAAACTTTCGGCCCACGTCAACCAACTGGCCGATATTCGCTTTCGCTCACGACTTCGGGGCCGTCACGGACTCGCCGGCAACTCCTGTAGTGTATTCCGTCGGGCACTCACGCAAGAACGCCGTACAGTACATCATCCTTAATAATGGACGACAGGTCCAGAGCTCCTACTTTTGGACTCGCTTCTCGACTATGGCTGATGCGGTCTGTATCCTGCTGGCAGAACCATCCAGTGTCCAATGTGTCTTACGTTTGTCATTCCAGATTTCATCGTTCTTGGGGGACTACAACAATGCTGTCACCAGAGCTAACCAATTCGACAACGCTGTCAGCAACGACGCGAACCGCGTTTCTTCCGACTACGCATCACTAGTTGCGCTATCCGTTCGGCAAACGTTTGGCGCCATCGAAATAACGGTTCCCCAACATAGTGATGGATCCTTCGACACGTCGAATGTGCTTACATTCATGAAACGTGCGCTATTCCCTTACCAATATCGCTGGCATGCTGTTACTTACATCGCTTCCATTTGTGTATGATAGAGATGAGAGATGCCGTGCGTTGCAGCGTCTGCCCGTTCGTTTGTGGTCCAAGGCTGACGGTTGCAGTAGAGTGTGAACACTGTGGATGTCATCTATCCGTCGTGGCCTCTTTTCCTTTACACGAACGCAACTATCGGGAAATCGTTGATCATGCCACTCCTCCAATACCAGACTTCTGGCCAGTACCCCAACCGCTGGTGTGTTCACGACATGGGTGCGCTGGGTAGCGTTCTCTGCATTTCATGATACCCTAACATCTGTTTATTTTGCAGGATCAAACTATCCAAATGCAACGGGGCATAATGACGGTAAACTGGAATTCTAGAGTAGATATCATTTCCAGCATCACTCATACAACTCGCAGGGTTGGACACGAAGATGCCGATTGAAGGTACCAAATATGTATACATCTACAAGCATGACCATTTACTCATATCAATATATCAACAGAGAGCGGCAACATGGTCATTATGGCTCTCAGCTACGCGCAGCGGACAGACGATTTAAGTTGGCTCAAAACTTACGTGAATATTCGTCCTGATGCTCAGCAAAAACCTTTGTGCTAACAACCCTCTCCATCGCTGGCTCCAGTTCGCGATTCTTGATCAGTGGACTCAATTCCTTATTGCGGACTCGTTAATACCCCAGAATCAACTCAGCACAGACGTCTTCGCAGGGCCTCTAGCGAACCAAACCAATCTTGCCATCAAGGGCATTGTCGGGATACAAGCGATGGCCGAGATTGCGAGGGCAACGGGAGATACGGGAAGGTACACTAATTACAGCGTATGGAATTTTTTCCCTTCTCCGCGTTGGACGGTGTGAGCAGACTTTTGTACAGACGCTTGCTGCGTCGTATGTGAAGCAGTGGCAACAATTTGCGACCTCCAGTACCGGCTCGCATCTTACCCTTTCGGTATGTTCTTTTTGTATTCTTCAACCTGTTAGACCTGGCGGTACTGACCAATCTGCTTGAATAGTATGGTGATAATGATAGGTTTGTCGCTGTCCAAACAGTAGGTCGTGCGACCTGTTCCGTTCTCACATTACTTGAATCGACAGCTGGGGCATGACATACAATCTGTATGCCGATAAACTCTTGGGCACGAATGTATTTCCAGGTTCAGTGTATGACATGCGTAGGTTCTTGCGTTTTGCCTCTGCTCCACTTCGACTAACATCGAGGATGGCTGCAGAAACAAATTGGTATAATGGGAAGACCGGTAGGTGTTCAACATGATTGTAGCATTTACCCTTTGCTAGACGCACTGAACAGAAACCTACGGGCTGATCCTTGACACCCGACACACTTACACGAAGTCTGGTAGGCCTCCGAATCTCCGCTCGACCCCATTCACATCTTGCTTATGCTCTCCCTGTATTCAGACTGGTCGATTTGGACGGCTGCAACAACCACCAGAAGCGACGTCCGTGACCAGATCATTAGTGCAGTGGTGAAGTACGCGGCGGATGGGAAGAACAGCCTTCCACTCAGCGATTGGTACGACACCATTGCTGGTACTCAGGCTGACCCCTCGAGCAATTATGCACGCCCTGTTGTTGGAGGACATCTTGCCTTGGTAAACTTATTCAGAGAGAAATGTTCGTGTCCCTCTGGTTACTGACATGTCAATATCCACAGCTTGCACTGCAAGGGGTACAGAACATTTCGAGCCCGGATGGAAGCGGGTCAGGGAATCCGACCACTTCGAGTGGAAGTCCCAAGCCCACGTCTGGCTCCGTGCACAGGTGGCAGTATACGGCTACCGCTGTATCATCCGCTTTCTTCATAGCAGCTTTCACCGTCGGCTTTGTGGACTACTTGCTTTGATGGTCGTCTTAACTTGTCTTGGCAGATTCTTGGGCCCATGATTGCACCGTGTACGGTGTGTCACCGACTGCAGGTTTTGTCATAATATCAAGGACTTTCTTGTTGGGTTCTGTCGATCAATACTACTTAGTATGCTAGTGACGCATCTGCATATCTCAATCGTCGTGCTCAACTCGAAGTCCTGTTAGAGATGTTGGGGAAAGAACAGCCCATAGCGAGTCACTCGATGCATGCACGAATCATTCGCCTTCGAGCACGACGTCAAAATACTATTCGCAAAAGGGCCCAACCGGGAATTGAACCCGGGACCCCGCGCAAGCAGAAGAGAACCCGAAGCGCGTATCATACTACTAGACCATTGGGCCGGTCGGGGCGTGTCCTGGACGAGTGGGTACAATTATGTAAGCAAATAATCGAGGGGTGCGTGGCCGGGGGTTGCCGAGAAAGTGGGAAGACGACATTGAGCTGCTAAACACAGGCCAAACGCATCCTTTCTCCCAGCAAGGACCCCCCTCCACGTCTACCCATCCTCGAATGGAATGAAACCGCTCGCCTCTCTTTCTGCCCTACTTCTATCTACTGGGACATGTCTCGCCGAAATTCTCTCCCTTCGCTCTAGTCCCAGCAAAGACCTCTCAACTCAGGTCAACATCCTCCGCAGCGAGGGTCCACGTCCCTATGGCGGACATGGCGACCTCGAGCTCCTAGACATCGTCCTTGTCGCATCCGTCGATGGCAAGCTCCATGCGCTCAACAGGACCTCCGGCGTCTCCCTCTGGTCCATGGCCTCCTCTGGCGCGGCTGCCCCCGCTGCGTTCGGACCCCTCGTCCGCACAGAGCACCCTGAGGTCGACCCAGACCTCACGGACGACGACGACGCAAGCCGGGAGATCTATATCATCGAGCCCCAGACTGGCGACATCTATGTCATGTCCTCGTCCGACAGTCCGCTCCAGCGCCTTCCGTTCTCCATGGCCCAGCTTGTCGACATGTCCCCCTTTAGTTTCTCAGGCGACGAGGATAGGAGGGTTTTTGTGGGGAGCAAGGAGACGTCGCTACTGCTGATAGAGCTCGAGACCGGCAAGATCAAGGCTACCGTCGATCCCAAGTGCCCATGGACACCGTTTGAAGACTTGACCGAGGCGTCGCAAGATGTAGACTTGGACGAGTTGGATGGATCAAAGCCTCCGAAGGAGGCGGTCCAACGGACAGAAGTGTATATTGGTCGTACAGGTGAGTATGTCCCTTCATTGCCAGCTGTTATCTCCCCCGGGCGTTCGGAGGCGTCTTCCCTTGCTCCCTTCCACGGTTGCGAAGCTCCTGGCGCCGTCACACAGTACGCGTCTGGCTGTTTGCCAAGTGGATGCAGGACGTTGAACCAGGCTTGGTTATGTGACGGGAATGAGAGCATGTCCCCGTCCGAAACGCGAACGATAGAGGGCGTCGTTTTGTTAGCAGCCGTGGCCGGGTCCCGAATTGGGGTACTGTTCCTGGAGCTAGCTCGCACCAATAGTGGGATTATTAGCGCGCGCAGTCGAGGCTTGCCACGCACACGTCTAGGACTGCAAAGGCTAACCTTAGGAGCCACCCGAAGTCGGCTTGAGAGCTCACGACAGCTGCAAAAACCGTCAGCCACGGCAAAGGGTTCGGCATTGGACCAGTGGTGAACAAAGGGGAACACTCACGCATCTGGATCGGATTTACGAGACGCATTGGTCCATGGTGGATTTCGTCGAGATGAGCGGGGAATGCCTGTGCCAATAACTCCCCATCCTTTTGATTATGATGGCGTTTACTCCTCGCCCCGTTACGTCTGCGTTCCGCTCCGCTTGTGCCATATGTCTGTGTCGTTGGCCATTACTGACTAGGCAAACCTCAGATTACCACGTCGCTATCCATACCCGCCCAGAGGGTCCCGGTGGTCGCACTCATGTCCAAAGGTTGACATTCTCGGCCTATGGACCCAATAATCAAGATACCGCACTACAAACACTATACCAGCGCACTGCCGACAATACCTACATACAATCCCTCCCCACTGGCAAGATCATGTCGTTCAAGACCGTCGCCGTAGATTCTGCTGCTGCCCTGCCTGTCTGGTCGAACAACTTCCCAAGCCCCATGTAGGCCCAGCGTAGTATGTTTCGGCTTCAAACTGATCCAACTCGCCTTTCCAGAGTAACAACCTTTGACGTTCTCCGCTCGCCGAAGCGTCAACAACCGTTCGTCCTCCTCCAGCCTCAACCGACACTCCAGGAGATCTTTCCGCTCGCAGATCTCGTGACGGCTACGAAGCACAAGGGCCTTCCTAATCTCGATCGTGCATACGTCGGACTCGTGGAGGAGAGTGGTTCGCTTTTCGCCATGAGCCCGGATCGATTCCCGCTCGTCGTATTTGGCGATTCCAACACCGACCGCAGATGGCACTCTATCGACCCACCTCCGGGCGCCTCCTCCGAGGACGACAGCGTCAACGACTTCCCCATCGATCTAGAGAGCGCTGCGCGTGTCGCGAAAGTCCGCAAGCTTCGCGAGATGTGCAGGAATGGCGCGTCGGACGTCCGCTGCTTGACAGGGGTGCGGCCACTGGGGTCGGACAGCCAGTCCCGTTTGAGTCGTTTGCTTGACGGCGCACCATCGGTCATCCCCGCGCCTCCTCCCTCGGCTCCGCACTCTCACTCCAACAGCAACAGACCAGACATGGAGGTGGATGTTCGTGACGAGGACCGCATCCCAGATAGCAACGGTTCGATGAAACCACCCCCCGCGTGGGGTAACCACTCTGGCCCGCGGATCGAGGATGGGTCAACGCGCGGGCTCTTAGGGATGGACGGGAGCACGCAAGCCATTTCGGCATTCGGTCTTGCAGCGATCATACTGCTGTTGTGGATGTCGGTAAAGAAGTTCTTTGCCACTCCGCCCAGTCTGTCGCCTTCTCCTACCTCAGCCTCGCTGCCTGCGTCGCCCCCTGCGATACCGAAAGACACTACGAATCCTGTGACGGAGCAGGACACCGTCGGAGAGAAGCTCGAGCCGGTCGTGAACGGGGATGCAAAGGCCGCTCTCGAGGATGAGCCAGCACCAGCACCCAACGTCTCTGAAGACCTCTCTACGACAAAGGAGATCCTTTTCGTGCCCGACGCTGCTGACGCCGCCGACCCATTGACGGATGCCCCGGACGACGACACGGAAAAAGAGAACGAGGCCCCCGATACAACGGGCAAGCGGAAGGGCATGCGGCGGAAGCGGGGCAAGAAGAAGAACAAGGGCGTTGCGATCGCCATTTCTACGGACGAGGTCGAACAGGTCGAGCCAACACCGAGACCTGACGGTCCAAGGGAACCCGTACAGACTATTGTGCTGGCACCATCTACTCCTCCTGCGCCTGTTGTTAAGACTCTCGTCGTCTCGGAAACAGTCCTTGGTAGGTTTAATCGTTTTCGCTGGCTATGTGCGCTAACAGATTCTCAGGCATGGGGTCGCATGGGACGGTGGTGTTCAAGGGCTCGCTCCAAGGCCGTGCCGTGGCTGTCAAGCGCATGCTCGCTGATTTCGTTACCCTCGCCTCACGCGAAGTTAACGTGCTCCAGGAGTCCGACGACCACCCCAACGTCATTCGCTACTACTACCAGGAGGCACACGCGAACTTCCTGTACATCGCGCTCGAGCTCTGCCCCGCCTCCCTGGCAGACGTCATCGACCACCCTGATCAGTTCCGCGACATCGTTGTCGCCTTTGAGCCTAAGCGCGCTCTGCGCCAGATCACCGCCGGGCTGCGACACCTCCACGCGCTCAAGATCATCCACCGCGATATCAAGCCTCAAAACATCCTGATCTCCGATGCGAAACGGGGCGCGGGCGAGAACGCGGGGCACCGGATGCTCATCTCTGACTTCGGGCTGTGTAAGAAGCTCGAATACGACCAGACGAGCTTCCTGCCCACCGCGCACGGTTCGGTGGCTGCGGGCACGGTCGGCTGGCGCGCGCCCGAAATCCTTCGTGGCGAGGTGAAGCTTGACGATGCTAGCGACGAGTCGCAGTCGTCGAGGAGCAGCGTCGGCAGCACCGGTTCAAGTGCGGGGACGCCGACGGGGAAGCCGACACGGCTGACGAAGTCGGTCGACATCTTCGCGCTGGGGTGCCTGTACTACTACGTGCTGACGAACGGCTTCCACCCGTTCGGGGACCGGTTTGAGCGGGAGTTCAACATTCTCAAAAACGCGAAGAGTCTCGAAGGGCTGGAGCGGTTCGGAGAGGAGGGGACTGAGGCTGTAGATTTGATCGATAGGATGCTGAGCCCCGAGGCGTACGACAGGTGCGTTCCCTATATTCTATTGCTGCCTTCCCTGGTCGTTCATTGACGACCGTTTCATATCTTGCAGGCCTGACACGAGCACATGCTTGCTGCACCCGTATTTCTGGGACCCGGGCAAGCGTCTGACCTTCCTCCAGGACGCGTCGGATCGCTTCGAGATCATGTGTCGAGATCCGAAGGACATGAATTTGCTTGCACTCGAGAAAGGGGCGTACGATGTCGTGGGCGCAGACTGGCACTCGCGGCTCGACAAGCTGTTCATCGACAATCTAGGCAAGTTCCGCAAGTACGACGGCAAGTCGGTGCAGGATCTGCTCCGCGCTCTCCGAAATAAGGTTCGTCCCATTCTATCCTGCTTCGAGGGGCTGGGAAGCGCGTCTGACGTGGTCGATATGATTCTCTAGAAACATCACTATCAGGACCTCCCAGACAATGTAAAGCGGCTGCTGGGGACGATGCCAGAGGGCTTCCTAGCGTACTTCACGCGCAAGTTCCCGAAGCTTTTCCTCCATGTCCATGGGGTCATTTCATCCTCTGTCCTCCGCACCGAGTCAATGTTCAGATCTTACTATGAGCTCAAAGACTAGGTTTTCCTGCTTGTCCTCGTCCCCGACTGGTCGACTCCTTGCATCCACCCCGCACACGAACTTATACACTCATTCTCTGCACCTCGTTCCTCTGCTGACATCTCGCATCTGATATCCGAACCCATATCTCCACAAACCATCTATCACGCGTCCAGCTCCCCATCCCGCCTGCTTGGTTGTTTATTCATCATTGCTGTATTTGTACTGCATCGTTGTGCTGCTATTTGGTCGACGCCCGAGACTTATTATTAGGTGGAGTCGGAACGCTTACGTAGTGTACTATTTGGAACCTCGACTGCCGTAGGTAAAATGTAGATGTTCCTGTTCCTCTCTTCGCAGGAAGCGTGTGAATTGCCCGCGCCGGTGTGTGATACACCAGCTGAAGACTAGAGAACGCATGCCGCTTGCGGTAGGTCGCTGCGTTCGAGCGAGATTTATTATGTTTCCAGATCTCGTAGCAGTGGTACAACTGGCATGGGAATTCAGGCTAGAAGAGAATAGACGTACTAGACCGTTCCGTACCCCCAGAGGGTGCAAGTGGGAAGAGTTGGTATCCATCGAACATGACGCATGACGCGTGACGCATGATGGATGATGATCGCAGGGAGCTAGTTCCCAACCTTGAGCCTGAGGCCTGAGTCTTGAGAACTTGTTGAAAAAGTGTGGCAGTGCGCATTGGAAGCGGCCACAGCAGTGCATCGCGTAGTGACATCACACACCAAATCCGAGAATACTTATTTGAAGTGGGGATAACTTGACGCAAATTCTGGAGGCGAGGAAAACGGGAGGCTTGAGCTAGAGGAATACGAACGTTGTACGAAAGCCGAGTCCCATAACTTGAAGTAAACTTTAACCCCGAGGATATAAACGTACTAGTAGCTCGCGGTGACCGGGGTCCTGGGTGGTGCTCATGGAATCGCCCGCAGTAAGTTCGATACGACCTGGCACCGAGACACTCAGGCTCAGGCTCCCTAGGCTCTACTCAGGCTCCCACTGGCATCGACGTTGTCTCGAGCGATATCCTTCCGAGATCTGGCCCCTTTCACTCCTTCCGGCTCCTTCCACCGCCAGATACGCACATCTCGCCTTCCGTCGCCATCAGAGCAATTGGCCGGCTGTCTCACCATCCCGGACTGGTCTTCCCATGGCCATCCATGCGGCCCTCGTATACTTATAGAACCCAGTTGACTTGCTCTGTCTACGCCACATACAGGCGCGACTGCTCAGACGCAGGGTGTCCGCGCTTCAATCTTGCCAAGATGCGCTCAGAATATCCATGCTTCGTCGTCGGAGTCTCGGCCCTGCCCACGTCGAAGCGGAGGAACGCTTCTTCGAATTCCGAGTTGGATTCGCCAGAGGGTTCGCCGCCACGGGAAATGTACTCGGCCAGCCGGTAGAGTGTCTTGCTGCCCCGTTCTCATAGTCCAGTCCTTGACCGCTTCCTCAGAACAGCCTCCATTCAACGTAGCCCTTGCGCTCCTCTTTTAAACACTTCCTGTCCTCGCCGCTGCCAGGCCGATGGCATATTCCCGTACGCCTCCCCTCCGGCGGGAATACACACCGGCTCACATGGTCCAACCCAGCGCATGTGAGAGGACGACCTCGGTCGCGTTCTCTTTTTCCGTCCGTCTAAGTTGGGATGCTCTTATCGGGCTTCCGAGCTGCTGACGCGGAAATTCCTCCCCAATCGTGTGGGAATAGCAAGGCCTTCGCGGCGAGTATCGCACCCACAATTGCGAACCGGCCACCAAGTCTAGCAGATCCCATCCTCATCTCGTGCTGAATCGTTATCGCAGCGGCAGACAGTGCCCTGGCGACCCCCACCCACATGTTCCTGGGGAAGCTGTGATAACGTTAAGGGCAGGTCCACCTTCTGGTCCACCGCGTGTCCATATGTCTCAGTGGCACCCAATTCTCTTTCTTATCCTGGGGGCAATCGCCAGCCTATTAATGCCCTACAGTGTTCCCATCTCCTCCTAGGCCCCCCAATCCCTCCCCTCTCCCCTCTCCCCTTCGTCTCGGTGTGTCAGCCATGGCCGAAGAACTGAGCACTTTGCCTGTGATGGACGACAAACAGTCGGCCTCGGACGTGTCCGATGAGAAGAAAGCCGCAGCTGGGGTAGAAATCTCGGAGGATGCGGTCATGGCGAAGGAGGTGGAGGAGTTCGAAGAGCGGCTCAAGAACGACGAGGCTACCGAAGGGGAGTATCTGGTTCAGGAGGCTTACGAGGTCGCCATCAAGGTCCGCATGCTCCCCCCTCCTGTCCAAGGACTTCAATGACTGAGGCACATCACAGGTCTTGACCACCCGCGATGACCCCGAGCTCCAAGCTCTCACGTTCAGGACGTTCTTCCTCGGTCTGGGCTTCTCGGCGTTTGGAGCGTGAGTTATCTGTCCGCCTGCCGTCGTTTGACGTTCGTGCGGACCGCTGAGACGACACTTCTTAGTGTCTTAGCTCAGATCTACTACTTTAAGCCCCAGACGCTCTCTGTCTCGACCCTGTTCCTACTTGTCCTGTCGTACTGGTTTGGCAACGGCCTTGCCACCCTCCTGCCATCCCACGGGATTTTCCGCTGGATCAATCCAGGGCCATTCAACAGTGAGTTCGCTGTCAGTATATGCGTAGTAACAGGCAGCGTGCTGACGGAAAGTTCAGTCAAAGAGCACGTCGCTATCATTATTATGTCCTCGACCGCGGCTGTATCTGCTACAGCGATCCAAGTTATATCAGTGCAAGATTGTGAGTGATAATCAACGGCTCCAGGCTGGAGAGCTGAGGTTAAGTCTATTCGCGTAGTGTATTACGGCAACCAACTTGTATGTGCATTTCTTACGCTGTCAGCGAAACGCCACTAACCGTTGGCGGCGATAGAATGCTGGTTTGGCCATCTTCACCCTGATTGGCTCTCAGATGCTCGGGTATGGATATGCGGGATTATTGCAAGACATGCTCGTCAAGCCGACGAAGTGTTTCTGGCCAAATACAAGTGTGTTCTTCCCCTCCTCCCCTCAACGTCTTGGACCGCTAACAGCTACTCAGTCTCCACCGCCAATCTCTTCCAGGCACTGCACTTCGACAACCAGATGACCTCGAAGCGTGTCCGTCTCTTCTGGACCATCTTCGTCGTCATGTTCTTCTGGGAGATCATCCCGCAATGTGAGTCAACCTGCCCCCTCGAAACTCCACCATCGACGGCCCCTGAACCGCGGCGATGTCCACAGGGATATTCCCGATCCTCACCGGAGTGTCGATCTTCTGCCTCGCGAACAACAACAGCGTCGTGTTCCGCAACGTCTTCGGTGGTGCCAGCAACAACGAGGGCATGGGGCTGCTCGCATGGTGCTTCGACTGGAACCTGATTGGCAGTAGCTGCCTGTTCAACCCCATCTGGCTGCAGATCAACCAGGACATCGGTATCTTCTTCACATATATCCTGATGGCCGGCGTGTATTACGGCAACCTCTGGAGGGCGAAGGACTTCCCCTTCATGAGCCAGGCTATTTTCGTAGGCTTCTGTTCTGTTTACTTCTGCGGTTGAACCTTGTTGATAATGGGTCGTTGTAGGGGGCGGACGGTACGCAATATAACCAGACTGCCCTCCTCACGAATGGTAAGTTCGATCCCGTGAAGTTCCAGCAGCTCGGCGTGAGTGTTTCGAAGTTGTCTGTTGTGGTCCAACGAGTCCTTAATAGTACGTTTAAGCCGGCGTTCTTCTCCGCGACCAACGCGCTCGGCCTCATGACGGCCAACCTCTCACTCGGCGCGACGTTCACGCACGTCTTCTTCTGGCACTGGCAGGACATCAAGCCGTTCCTCAAGTCCTTCAACCCCTGGAACAAGACCCCCCACGTCGTCCACGACCCGCACTACGAGAAGATGAAGGTCTACAAGCAGATCCCGCGCTGGTGGTACGCGATCCTCCTCGCCGGCGCGTACGCGATCGCGCAGGCGACCAACTACGGCGGCCACTCGGGGCTGCCCTGGTGGGCGCTCACGGTCCTTCTGCTGATCTCGGCGACGATGTCGCTGCTGTTCGCGACGCTCGCGGCGACGATCGGCTTCTTCCAGTTCAACACGTCCTCGAACGCGTTCTACCAGATGATCACGGCCTACCTCGTGCCGGGCGACCCAATCGCGAACATGTACGGGGCGCTGTACGGGCAGCACCCGCAGGACCAGTGCATCCTCATGCTTGGGGACTTGAAGCTCGGCCAGTACTGCAAGCTCCCGCCGAGGATCACGTTCTCGATGCAGATCTTGGGCACTGTTATCGGCGCGGTCTTGAACTGTGCGTGTTTGTCGTTCGATGGTTGTATGCGCTCTGCTGCTGACCCTAAGCTGAATATTAGATATCATGATGGTCACGATCATCGACGCGAACCGTCCCGCTCTCCTCTCCATCTCCGGAACTCGTCTCTGGTCCGGTCAAAACGCTCAGGCGTTCAACTGTAAGTTTTTTTTCGCTATGCTCGACTGGAAAATTGAAAGCTGACGTCGTTCCGCCACAGCGAACGGCATCTCGTGGGGCGGTCTCGCGCCCGAGATGTTCGGCATCCACGCCGTGTACCACATGGTCCCCATCTGCCTCGCCATCGGGGTCTTCTGCCCCCTCCCGTTCATCCTCGGCGTGAGTCCCCTCTCCCTCTCGCACTCGTCGCAATCGAGGGGCCATTAGTGTTGACGACGCTCGGTTTCACGCAGTGGTACATATGGCCGAAGGCCCAATTCGAGAAGTTCAGCACGCCGATCATCCTGCAGTACTCGACCTTCCTCTCCGTCGGCATCAACACCTCCGTCAACCCGTCCATGGCTATCGGCATCTTCTCCCAGTGGTGGGTTCGCACGCGCTACCCGCGCTGGTTCACCAAGTACAAGTGCGTATTGTCTCTCTTATCCCTCTTCCCCCGCCCCCTCCCCTTCTCCACGCCCGCGCGGCATTTGTGCGGGGTCAGAAGCAGAGACGTTTGTACCTGACCGCCTCGCTTACGTTTTTTCAACCCTCTAGCTATATCGTCGCTGCGGCCCTGGACGGTGGAACCCAGGTCATCTCGTTCATCCTCAACTTCGCGGTGTTCGGCGCGTCGGGGAACCCGCACAACTTCCCGCAGTGGTGGGGAAACGGTACGTCGTTCGTCCCGTCGTGTTGCGCTTCCGTTCCCTATTGACGGTTTTGGTTTTCGTGTTCGTGCGGGTTGACTGATACGTCGGACGCTCTCCCCGCTTGTAGACTTCAACCTATCTGCGGATCGCTGCGCACTCCCAGACAACTAATTTGGTCTTCCACGGTGCGAGGTGGAGTTGCAGATAGTGCTCGCACGACCAGATGGCACGCACGGCCGGATGTAACTATAGGACATGCACGAATAGAAAGAGAAGCACGACCGTCTATCACGTCATTAACCTGCCTCCTGGAGACACCTTGCGGCCGCCAGTCAGAATGCGCGGATTGCGAGCTCGATTGACCTTCCATTGACGTTGTTCTTCGTGGGCGGAAAGTGCTCTGGGATCGACATGTGAATCATATGCGTGCGAGAGAGATAACAATTTCGTGGTTCAGTGGACGGCGGTGTCCGGGGTGCGGCTTCATGTATGCCCACTGCTCCCAGCTCGCCCGCCAACAGTGACAAGCTTCGGCGTCGGGAGGCGGGGCAGCGATGCTAAAATCCTTGAATCGGACGTCAGATATATCCCCACATGCTTAATGTCGGGGGTGACTGGCATCGCACTTATGCTTCAGCATCGCGCCTTCTCAGTTGGGCTCTCCGGTTGGGCGTTCCAGGACGCTATTCATATCTATCTCATACATTATTGCGCTCGCCAAAACTTCGAATTCTGTTCTTCGCAACATTCTCTGGTCGCATATACAGCGATGAGAGACGGGATAAAGAAGTTCCAGATACCACGCACGCACAGTATGTCCGCCTAACAAGATAGGCACCAACAGGGTCAACTCCGTGGATAACGACATACACGGACGAGTGTGCGCTCAGGGCTAAAGAGACACTAGAAAATTCAGGCATACCTTATTCCGAATCCAATCATCTGCTCGTGTCTTAGCAACGGAGTCGGCGATATACTCCCTCAGCGAGACGACTCCTTTCACTTCGACTTGACAGAGACTGATCCTTCTCCACTAGCGTTCGCGCCATCCTTCGCATGCTCCGGATCTGCAGCACTTTCACGCGAAGTTTCGCCACCGAGAACATAGTTCCCTGGGGAAGATGCCTTCGCCCCCATCGTAGACCTCGTAGCCTCGGCGTCTCTCTGGAACTCCTTCAAATAACGCTCGATTCCTAGGAAAGTTAGCGAAACTCAGCCAACGTTCCAAGTGAACACGTTCGCATGTGCACATACCAGCTGCGTGTTTCGAGCTGAGTGGCGCGATGCAAGCCCAGCCGTCCAACGTTCGCTTGTGGTTCTACAGAGCCGCCCATCAATGACCGCCCAAATATCCCGAAGAAAGAAAGAAACGTGATCAATATCTGATTCCGCGCCTGAACCACCCTTCACGCAAGATGGCAGGGCTAAGGATCGGACTGACCTCTGGACGCGCGGCGAACTCGCGCCAGCGCGCGAAGTTGTAGCGGCGGAGCGTGTTGGGGTCGTCGTCTCTCTTCTCGAACAGATACCGTGCCATGGCGCGGAGGTCCTCGGGCGTGACTGGGCAAGCATGCTCGCTTGCGCGCGACAGGACTCGGGTCCGATTCGACTCTACGTCTGCTCCATTGGGAACTCTGACGCTTTCATGTTGCAAGTCCAGCTGCAGGGTACTAGTCAGGCTGAGAACAGCACCAGCACAGAGACAGTGGCGATACTTTTCAGAGGCTGCGTGGCAGGCATCTCGCATTTCAGATCCTACAAACCACTCGAACGCCGTATCGCACAGCCGGGAGGCACGCTCGCTTCTACTAGTGGTGTTTTATGCCGAACATACACCGCCTTCTGCCAGCGAAGCGCCCCCGAGTCTACGTCTACGGTCGGGAGCGGTCGGCGGTCGGGACCAGGGAGCGCTTTGGTCTCAAGGTCGCATTCGACATCCAAGGTTCCGAGTGGGGGCGAGCGCTCATGGTCAAGTATTGTGACGTCGACGAGGCGATATTCCACCAGAAATACCTCTCCTCCGTTCAGGGTCTAGCCGTCCCCAGGCACTATGGGGTGTGGTACGGCAGAGCGGAGTGGGGCTCCATCATTGGCATATCCATCATACAGTGGGGAGGATCACCGTGCTTCGCACGCATCTTGAAATCCCCTAGCTCTCCGGGTGGCGAACTCTCGGAGATCCAGTAAGTATATGCCATGGGTATGTTCGACTGTTCAATAATAGTCCCACATCTGATTTTGCTCTTCTCTTAGGGTAGCAGTGCTCAAAGCGTATCGTACGTTGCACACGAAGGCTCACGTCGAGCATGCCAACATCGGCTGGCCCGGCTGCGCTAGCCACATCCTGTATGATGAGGAGTTGAAGCGGGCGTTCATACTCGACTTCGGTCGGGCAAATGTCAGACACCGATGTGGTCTGCAGTTTGATCTTCTCAGGAAGTATGCGTCTACGCCCCCAGTTGGCGCGTTCGGATGTGAAGAACTGCTCGATGTCTGTAATATTATACGCACCGTGGAATACGGAAGCTGTGAGAGCACAGTTACCGGACATGTAGAGCTTCCACCAATTACTCACGGAGGGTTGCAGACAATGAAGACCTGGAGATGAAAGCGCTTGTGGATGAAGTTTGTTCCACGAGGAGGGAGAGAGGGAGTGACCATGGCACAGCGCGTCAGCGCGCAGACAGCTTGAAAAGCTGGGAGATGAGGTGCGGAAGTGAGGTGCGTCATATTAGACAGTGAGTTCTTCATATGCACAGGGCTCGTGTTTGTTCATACATCTATATCATAACACTTACCTTGTAGGAGCCAGCATCTCTCAGAGTCACTGACTACAGTGACGATTCTAGGCCTCAAACTGGCGCCCGAAGGAGAATTTTAGCTATAGACAACCTACCTTCCTCGTACTCTCTGGTCCGGTCATCTTTTCCATGGCGAACTTTGAGCACGCTCCTGTAACACTATTCTGATACTGATAGTGGCCGCCGGGATGAAACCCCACTGACAGACACTGGGGATTCGGACTGCTACTAAGTATTCAGCGAAGCTGCAGGGTTTAGGAGGCTCGGAATATGGCTCATCTAGTGAAGGGATTGAATTATTCGAAATCCTAGGCCTTAGATTCGTGTTCATTGTTGACATGAAAACGGAGCGGCACTGAACCTCAGGCTGAACTTCACTGAGACTCAGCGCGGTTCCCAGGACCCCCGGATCCCGGACCGCAGACCGCGAGCTCGGCGTCAATACTGCCTACCGAGCACAGGCTCTTCCGCCACTGCCTTGCAACTTGTTGCCAACGATCCATGACTCTGAGTTCCGCTGCCTCCGTCACTGTCGCATCGTGTCTGGGACAGATATGAAAGTGCGTCCCAAAGCACTGTTCTTTTCGTGTATGTACTTAGGCTGTTCAGGCCAGGTTAACTCGGCATCTGGCGCGATCATCGCCCCAGACGCTCCGACTCTAGGTCAACACCCCCACTGGCAGTAGGTCCAGTACGGGTCTGACTGGAACGGCAATGCATTCTCAATACGTCTACATTGGAGTCTCGATTCTTCTCCCAACGATTGTTCGTCATTGCGGACTTCCTTTCGCTCATCGAATTTGCACGGTGATATTGCCCTCTTCCGTGTCTCCTTGCCTTCGTCAGTATACTGACGTATTGGCTCTATCAGCTTCTCCAAATGTCACAATATGCGAGCTTTTTATCTCAGTTTCGCGGCATACTCGGGGCGAGGCGTACACCACGTTGCAGATCCGGACCTCCCTCCCTGCGTGCCGTTTATGAACCGTAGCGCTGCGGCTGCATATAAGCACCCTCAAGGCTTCACGTCCCTTTGTACGCCTTTCCTGACCACGGATGCATGTCTCTTTCTGACCAGCCTTTTGGACGCTAGCCTGCCCATAAATTGACCTCTATTCTCATCCGACCTCGTCATAACTCTTCCATCAGCTAGACAGCATGCTGCTGGCCACCTTCAACCGAGTCTTTCGCCCTGTCACCGCATCATTCGACTCGGAACGGTCGCGCGAGTTCGACCCGCTCTCTGGGCTCTCCGTACGACCTCGATTGTGTGAGCGTGACGAAGACGATGCAAGTAGCGACGGCGATCGGAACATAAACATTGGCGACCTCTGCCTCAGTGTCGACTCGGATGACGCTCCGCTCCTGGCACGAAGGCACTCCCCACAGCCGTCTACTTCGACGACGACTACTGTGACGGTCACCGCAAGCGGGGAGATCCTTCACGCCGGCCCGTCACATGTCTACTGGAAAACACCGCACTTGGACTCGGGCATCGTCTTGGGATCACAGAGGCCGAGCAGCCGAGCGGGCCCCGCGAGCTCGAACTCCGTGGACTATGCAAGTATACATTCCCACACGCCGACTTCGCCCGTACTTTGGGGCTATCATTCAATTAGTCGGTCAGTCTCTTCGCCTTCGTTGCTATCCCCGCCTTCCAACGCATCCAGCCTGCGGAAGTACAAGCCGTCGTCCCTAGGGCGACAAAGCTTGCGATCGCTCAGGCTTCCCAGAGACTCCTTCTCCGCGTCGGAGGATTCGGACGCGGAGAGTGCTCATTCACTTCGCGATGAACAACCTGCGCTCCCAAAGCAGTTGTCTCCCATCCATGAGCAGCAAGTCCCGTTTCCGCCACACAGGAAGCTCTCGGTGGACAGCGTACGGACACCGGATTCCACCCGCACGTTCGACAGGATCAGTGAGCATATTCCTTTCGTCACCCTTCCACATGCACCACTTAACTTCATGTACATCGCCCTCCCAATCCAGCCACCCACTCCACCCATAGCGCCTTCATCAATCGCCCACTGAAGCGCTCCATCAGCCAGACGTCCACCAGCACGCACCTGTCCGCCATGTCTGCTCCAACTCCCCCGCTCATACCGCCGCTCGATCTCCGTCCGAACTTCCAGGCCACGATGGGCAGCGTACCCTCGCAGGGCCGCCAGTCGCCCATCGTCCTGCAGCTCCCGACCCCGCGCAAGTCGCGGCTGCCCACGCCGACGCTGCCCACGGTGATCGGCAGCCCGCGCCAGACGAACATGGTGTCCGTGATATACGAGGACGGCGCGTCCGCCAGCGCGAGCGCGCGCTCGAGCGCGTACGCGACCGCCCCCGCCTCGCCCAACGATATCGCCGCGGAATCTTCGGAGCGCCTCCCGATCGACGGGCTCAGGGACCTCTTCGTCGACCCGGACGAAATCAAGAGAACCCCAGCAGAGGCTCCGCGGACACGAGCGGGACGGCGAGCACCGCGCGTCCTGCTGGCTTGTGCGACCCCGCGTCGCCGCAATCGCGGTCTGACGCGGACGGAGAGCCGGACACACGCCCGAATAGTCTGAGCCTCAGCCGCATCGTCCCGCGCCCACAAAACCCCGTCCCGCCAAGCACGCACTCGCGCCTCGAGACACCGCGCAACTCGGACTCCGGCGTGCTCCTGCGCCCGCTGCCCCCATCCCCGGACTGGCTGTCGGCGGACGGCCCCGAGGCGCCGTTCCTCGCGCATTCAGATTCAGGGGGCCAGCGCAGCGAGCTGAGGCTCAAGGGCACGACGTCGTTCGGCTCCGCGCCGTTCGTGCACCCGCCGCCCGCTGACGCGCAGAGGGAGCGGGCGACGCACGCGTGCGTGCTGTTCTGGGCGGGCTTCGTCGCGCCGTGGTGCTGGCTCATCGGCGGATGGCTGCTCTCCCGCGAGGGCGAGCCGGAGGGCCATGGGCCGATCCTCCCTCTCTGGCATCGGCATCGGCATTTGAGTCGGCGGCGCGGCGCTGGGAGAGGGACGCACGTCCCAGTCGACCGCGGGGATGGCTGCGAATATGGAGAGTTGGACCACCAGCAGCATGCGAGAGGCGTGCCGTGCGGCGATGGCGGCGGTGCACACGAGTTCAGAGGCAGTGGCACTGCCAGTGAAAAGAGGGCGAAGGCCATGACGTCGTGGTATCCGCTGTTTGCTCCGTCCGTGGAGTCGCTCGCCCCGTCGACACGCAGCCTGAGCTCGGCACATAAGCTGAGGATCTTGCATGACCACGGGGCGCGCGGCGTCGATCCGTGGATAGCAAGGTGCAGGGTTGCGGCGGGGGTGAGTGGCGTGTTCATCTTCGCGGGCTTCGTTGTGGCGATGGTGTTCGCTGCGCGTGTCCATGCATGACGAGGCTGAGTGGCGTCCGCATCGAGTTTTACCCGCATTGACAGTACCATGCATATGCTACTACGGACGGCCTACTGACGGTTGAGCTCCTTGTTGTACGGATAAATGTGCTTACACGTTGTGTACTGCCAGTCTCTGCACGTTGTGCACCCTGCTTCGTGTGGCTGTTTCCACAATATCGGGGACGATCAAGCTCCAATGGATATGTTGTAGGGATAAAGATGGTATAATTACATTACCGGGGTAGACGCAAGCCTCAAGGGCGCATGCCCGCATGTATAGAGCTACCTCTGAGCTCGAGGGGAACCACCAGGGAACCACCGACTCGGAGTCGAACTCGCTTAATGTCCCGGCAAGGGCCGGCGGGGTTTCAAACCAGGTGACTGCAACAATCAATGCAACCCACAACAACTCAGTTCGAATCCATACCTCCGTCCGCTCCTCTCTCCACAACGTCATATTTTTGCACATTCCACAGCATCGCGGTAAAGCTATCAGTGTCTTGTTGGTACCGTGATTAATATTCTGATCTAACACAATGCAGTAGGGGAACCTAAAACGGCCCCAACTTCGCCAGCCATAGAGCGGGGTCCTATGTTCCTCCTCTATAACGCCACAGCAAGCACCCAGGTGCTACTATCTGGTAAGTATCTTATAAGTGTATTACATCCTTTGTCGTTCATCGGAATGCTGACACGAGAACGGAGACTCGTATATTCAGTGAATGTATGCGCATTACTTAGCCAGGGGCGGCTTCTTAAATTTGCATTGTTGAAGTACGAGGTTCTTGGGTAAATTGGAGTGTCACTTGCTGAATGTTTTATTCTAGATGATGTCTCTGGACGATCCGAATGGTCCCGCTCAACGCTGGCAACCTCTTCCACTCCCATCTGGACTTTCCCTCGCAGATTTTTATGCACAAGTGCGCCGACGGCTCTCCTTGCTGGATAGGATAGAGAAGGACATCATCGAGGAGCGCTCTTGCCTTAATATGGCTTGGAATCGGATGTTGCCCTTCAATCGCCTGCCTCACGAGCTTCTTGTCTCCATCTTCGCCCTCATCGCCGATAGCCTCTCGGTCAGCGGATCTCTCGAGTTTCTTAATCAGCGTCATCCGAGCGTCAAGCGAACAAAACTCATTCTCGTCTGCCGCTACTGGCGCGATGTCATCTGCGCCTCTCCCCAGTTGTGGCGCGTCATTCACATACGATCGCCTGAATACACGGAGCGGGCTCTGACCCTATCTACCCCAGCCACTATCGACGTTTTCTTCAATAAACGCCTGTGCGACCCGAAAAACTTCGAATTGCTACGACCCCATACTCATCGCCTTCGTTCCCTCAACTTCAAGATCATGGGGGAAGCATATGGGTCCGCAGCAATTGCACTTTTTCAGGGAGATGGCGGCACTCCAGCCTTGGAGAATCTAGAGCTACCTTCCCACAGGAGGAAGGCACGGGTACTAGGGAACGAGCATTTCGTAGACCTTCAGCTCACTCCAGAGCGATTTCCTCGCCTCCGGTCGCTCTCTGTCACTCTCGCCGTGGCTCCGCAAAACATCGAGATGTATGCTCGCCTTCGCAAACTCTCTCTACACAGATGTCGCTGCGACTTCTCCTTCGAACACTTCCTGGATGCCCTAGGTGCTAGTATCAATCTTGAGAGCCTAGAGCTCGACTCGATTCTGCAACTCATCCACGGAGATTGGGCTGCCAGTGTCGTATCCAATAGGTGCTCGCTGTCGCTGTGTCATCTCAAGTCGCTTGCATTGATTGCCCACCCTCCTATCTACACTTCCCGGTTTCTTTCTCACATCTTGCTATCGCCAACTGCATCGGTCCAGATCGATGGCGACCTTGGGGACGTTCTAGCGACAGATGTCAACGAGACGATTCCCGCAATCTTGCCCTCGAATGGGATCGCTTCTCCGACCGTGCCGCGCACGATCTCCTTCGCGTCTTCGCCTCCGCGCCACTAACCACGCTGGACTTCACCTGCGACTGTGGCGACGTCGCACTCGAAACCTGGACGGAGATTTTCAACAAGTACACCCTTCTGGAGACGTTGAGGATGGAGGGAGATGGCACCATCGAGACCGCCTTCGCTGGCCTCATGGATGCGACTACGGCGTCCGGCTCGCCCGTCCCGTGTCCAAGGCTTCGATCCGTCACGGTGGGAGGACCGTTTGTCGAGACGGGCATCGATGTGATGCTGCAGTGTCTCCGTGATCGTGCGGGCAAGGGCTATCGGCTAGAGGACGTCTCGGTTGATTTAGAGGGTGACCAGTGGGCCAACACGCTCATGGAGACGCACTACATTCCAGAGTTAGAAAGCCTGGTGTCAAATGTTGACTCTTCTTTCACCATTAGTGAGTGTGTTTTCTTCGCTGTGGTTTTGCTTACCGCTGTGGGCTTTGCGGTGACTGGATGCTTATGGCAACCCGTGTTATAGATGAGTCACTTCGCAGTCTAGAGCATTGGGACGCGTAGAAAAACTTGACATCCCACAACCGTTGCCTTATCGCTCATCCAACCGAGTCCGCCCATATTTGCCCGATGACAATAGAGTACCGCCCCTTCCCTTCAAGACCGTTTCGCACCCTCGGCATTCTGAGATACTTTCTTTTTGCTACCGAAGCAGAGCTTCTTTCATATGTTTACGTGTGCACATGGAAAAGTGGCCATGTTCGCCCGGGGCAGAGACCGCGCCTTTGCTGCATGTTCACCACCCGACTCGGGCGGCTGCCTACAACAATGACCGCTGTGCCCCGTATCTGCTGCTCAGGAACTCGTGGAGCTCCTTGGCTGTCGGCCCGGGCGATGCATGCATGAGTCTCCGTATATCGAAGCGGACACAACATGACTGCCGCGACTCACCGAATATCGCCGGCTTCTCCTGCGGGATCAGGTGCCCCGACTCCAGGATGCGCACATGCGACGAGTTGGCCGGGCGCCGCCACACCGCGCGCCACCTCTGCACCGACTCCCTAACAATATTAATCGCGCGATCATCATCGCAAGCCGTCGTCAGCCCCGCGCCCTACGTTCATCCAAACATGCAGATGCAAATAGATGTGCAGAACTCACTGCGGGTCGAGCTGGCCGGCGACGAGCCAGCGCAGGCTAATGCGCGCGTCGAGCGCGGGGAGCAGCTCGAACGTCTCGAACGTCGCGCGCTCCTCTGCGAAGCACAGCGCCTCGTGTATGCCGGGCATCTTGAGGCGGACTTGCCCGTCAGGCGCGGTGTACAGCGCGCAGTCGACGTAGACCGCGAGCGCCGCGGGGTCCCACGCCGCGAAGAACGGCGTCGCGGCGAACATCTTGTGCGCCTCTTCCCTGTGTCGGCGGAGGGGGGGCGTACGATGAGTCGCCGAATGAGCAGGGAGGAAGGGGGAGAGGAGGGGGACTCACTGGGAGGCCCAGCCATCGCGCCGCTGGACCGCGCCGGTGACGAGTCCCTGGATCGGAGAGCACGTCCCGGGCGCGATGTGGTGCATGGGGCGGACCATCGCCTCGACGAGGAAGAGGTGCTCGAACAGCGCGGGCACCTCGATGGCGGCGCGTGTGCTGGACGAGGGCCGGGTTTTGGTCTTATGTCAGACATGCATAATTCGCTGAGGACGGAGGCATTGGAGACGCGAGGCCTTACATGGAAGCACCGCCGAAGGAGTGCCCGATGGCGAGGAAACGGCGGTCCACGAGGCCGCGGCTCTTCCGGGAGTCCGCCTCGGCGTCGGCGAGGCGGGGGAGGTGTGTCGGGAGCGCCGCGGAGGACGCGGACGGCGGGAGGTAGTGCAGGAGGAAGTGCAGGATGTCACGGCTGTTGTCCCGCCAGTCGTCTGGGGTGGCACAGTCTGCGTCAGCCACGGTAGAGCTGCTAAAGTCGCAGAGCGAGAACAGAAAGAAACACTGACAGATGCCGCCGAGGTTGGCGCTGTTGAGTAGGCAGGCGTCACCGTGGTTTGTGGCCTCCCAGGACCAGATCTCGTCGATTTGGTAGTTCGCCTTGCCAGCGTAGTCCGTGATGAGCCGCTGGAGACCGGGCTCCCAAGTCTGCCCAGCGTGTCGACGCGCGACAGCGTCAACAAAATCAGCCATGGTGCGATATCGATGCGGCGTAGAGGTGCGCAGCAGCCTACCTCCTTAGGGAATCCATTCGGGTGCGAGAGGAAGAGCGTCGTGCCATTCCCCTTTCCCTTGAGGCCCTTGCGGACGTAGCGGTTCACGCAGATCCAGAGCGGGTGGTCGTTCGGAGGGAGCGAGTCCAAGTCACCCTTCCACTGCCCCTCTTTGGTGGAAAGCACGTCACCGACCGTCTTGCGCACGGCCGCCCGGAACTCGTCCTTGTTCGGCGTCCATTTCAGAGGAGCGGGGAGAGGGAGGTATGGGGTCACCCGGAGATACGCTGCAGGGACCAGGTGAGTCGAAAGTGTGTACCATTCGTCGAGAAGCGACGTCCGGGGCGGGGACGGCAGGGCGGGTAGGGTGGTGGCCTTGGCTGGGGTATCGAATGCTGCGAGAGGGCCCGGGTTGCAGGTGGGGAGATCGAAGTGTGCGGGCGCAGGGAACGTCAACGCATTCTGGTCGAACAATTCATGGGGACCCAATGGCGAAAGCCCGTCGAGTTTCCTGGATGACATGGCTCTGTCGTGACGGCAGGTTAGCAATATGCGCACGGCGGTTCGAATCCCAGATCTGAAGGAGGGAGTCAACTCTATGTAAAGGCTATGTCTAGTGTATCTGAAAGGTTGAAGTTAAGCTGGGACTTGAATGGAAGGACGTCGACAGCATACGTACCAGTAAGTGTGAACCGCTGTGCCGCTACCAGTGGCAGAAACACTTGAGGGGAGCCCCCGGTTACTTGTGCGTCCGAC
This sequence comes from Ganoderma sinense ZZ0214-1, assembly GCA_002760635.1. Taxonomy (NCBI): domain Eukaryota; kingdom Fungi; phylum Basidiomycota; class Agaricomycetes; order Polyporales; family Polyporaceae; genus Ganoderma; species Ganoderma sinense. The sequence continues at coordinate 1,981,493 of AYKW01000023.1, forward strand.
GTGCCGTTGTGAATGAACGTGAATGCAGGAGATCTGAGTCTAAGCAGATGACAAACCAAGGCCGTTGCCGCTGCTAGCGCCGATCATCCAGACAGCACCAGCACCGCCACGCCCCAAGTACTGTCGCAACGAGAGCACAATGCTCGACTTCGAGCCCCGAGAAGTAGAGTCCTGTCCCACCGCGTCTCGCGGCAGGGATACGTTGGCACCGATGGTTTGCTATCCATCTCGGATCCGGAAACCGTCCTTGGTGGGTCTCATCATCCTTTTTTTTATATGTGCTCTCACGGAGCCTCAGGCTACGGTTCGAGCGGCACCTTGGTTCTCAAGGGCACCTTCCGAGGCCGCGATGTCGCCGTCAAGCGCATGATGTCCCATTTCGTTAAACTTGTGGTGCGTGAACTAGACATCCTCCGCAAGTCCGACAGCCACCCAAACATCATCCGATACTTTTACGACACGAGGGACGCGCATTTTCAGTACATCGCACTCGAGCTCTGCCCCGCGTCCCTAGCAGACATCATGGACGTTGAACGACGCGATCAGCTCCGCCATATCGTCGCCTCGTTCGTGCCGAAGCGCGCCCTGCGCGAGATCACCTCTGGACTGCGCCACCTCCATGGACTGCGGCTCGTCCACCGCGATATAAAGCCACAAAACATCCTCGTCTCGGACGCGCAGGGGGGGCACCGGATGCTCATCTCGGACTTTGGACTGTGCAAGCAGCTTGAAACTGGCCGGATGAGCTACAACCCCACCACGGAGGGAGTGAGGGCCGCCGGCACCGTCGGCTGGCGCGCACCCGAGGTTCTCCGAGGCGAGGTCAAGCTCGACGGAAACAGCGTCGACGCAGGTGGCAGCCACCAGCTATCAGGCAGCTCTACAGCTGGCGCGGCAAGCGTGAGCGTGTGGAGCCCGACGCGGCAGACGCAGTTTGTGGACATCTTTGCGCTGGGATGTTTATACTACTACGTGTTCACAGAGGGTGCGCATCCATTCGGGGCCGGGGTCGAAGTGGAGTCCAACATTTTGAAGAACGCAAAGAATTTGGAGAGGCTGAAGGACCTGGTAGCCGTGGATGCGATCCAGAGAATGCTGAGCCCTAAGGCGGAGGACAGGTGCGTCTTTAACGTTTTAACATGAGCCTCCTTCTCTTCCCATGCCCTCCCTGGTCATCGACTCGCAGAGTGACAATGAAATTTGTCTTCAATCTCGTAGGCCTGACGCAACCGCATGCTTGCTGCACCCGTGTCTATGGGATGCTGACAAGGTGCTGATGTTCCTCCAAGAGGCATCGGATTGTCTCCAGAACAACCCGAAGGAGTTGCTTGACTCCCTGGAGAATGGCGGCCAAGACGTCGTGGGCCAAGACTGGTGCGCGTTGCTTCATCCGGAGTTTATCGCTCACTTCAGCAAGAGGAGGAGGTACAACGGGAGATCTGTGCGGGATCTGCTCCGTCTGGTGCGGAATGCGGTACGTCCAAACTCTGTCTTCATCTTCGCTTAGAGTCGAACTGCGTCTTACCATGGGCCTATGTACGAACGCAGAGACATCACCTCCGCGAACTCCCGGACGGTATGAGAAGCGAGCTGGGCACGGTCCCAGAAGGCTTCTTGACGTACTTCACAAACAAGTTCCCGAAAGTCTTCCTCCACGTCTATGACGTGATTTCATCCTCCCTCCTCCGCAATGAGTCGGCTTTCCGGTCTCACTTTTAACTCAGAAAGTAACGTTCTGTGCTTCCCCTCTGACTCCTTCTATCCCTCGTATACCCGTCAGTTTCTTTTGTTTCGTCACCTGTCCCGTGACTCTCCGTATCTTTCCTGCATCACCTGAATCTGGGGGTCGATTGTGCATTTACCGTCGCTGTGCTAGTATCGCTTTGCCATGTCGTCATTTATTGGTTCGGAGAAGGAGAAGTAGCTATATGTTTCGTACTGGACTATTTGGAACCTCGGATTGGACTTAGATGTACTCTCATACTAGCTGTTCCACGCGCTGACCTCATGTTGTAAATATCATGTCGGAGTAGAATTTAAAGCACTAATGTGTCGTACCTGTCTTACAGCCGTTTTCAAAACGATAGTCGCGTCCGAAAAAAGTCGTTCAGGTCGGCTAGCTTGCCGACGCTGATGCCACCTCAAGAAGCTCGGCACGGCAAGAGCACAGAGGCGGGAGGAAGGCGGGAGCGCGATTCCTCGCGCAACCGTGACGGGCGCGAATGAACCGCGTCGGTCCTTCCATCAGTGGAGGTCGACTGACATAGTGCACGACACAAAAAGGCTCCTATGTATGACCGCCACGCGAGAAATCTGACCGACGCGCAGCCATCCAACTGCTGCGAAAGTCCAGCCTTGCGCTGCACCTCATAGGTGTTGAGCCTCGCGTGCGAGGGACATCCAGGCGCTAGGACGCGAAGACGATAGGCCTGGCATCTCCGCACACCAGTCATCATGAGAGTTTTAATGCAGGACCCAAGTCGGGGGTCCAGTAGCTCGTTTCGGACTTCGGATCCGCAACTTGAAGTTCGAGTACAGAGGTCGTCCGCGAAGACCTGGAGTACGTCGACTAGGAGGCCCCACCGGAGTTACCAGAAGGTGGACGCGGCGTTAACGTTGGCGAGGAGAGCACGGTTTTGCCACAACCGCGACCGTGGCGGACTGGCTAGCGAAGGCAGTCAGCGTCTCTGCCCTGGGGTGCCTTTCCTACCACGTGCTCACGCAGGGATGGAGGAGCCGAGCGAAGAGGGCGAGGTGGGGAGTGTCGATCGAAAGGATGCTGAGCCACGAGGGATGTGAACGGTGCGTAGCCTCCTCGGTTTCATGTTTTTCTGCCTTTCTCATACAAGTTGATTACGGTGCTTTTGACCCCGTAGATACAACACGTCGCTCTTCCTGGAACGGACACAAACTGTCTGCCTGCTGCCAGGATACGTACTGGAGCTTCTTCAACTCGTTCTGCAAGCAATCGACCCATTCATTCGATTAGCAATCGACGAGAACGATCTTACACGGCAAGGTGAGCAGTATCGATCATGTTGGCTTACATGGATTGTTACAAACCGCGCACACACAGATATTCGGGTTCACCCTATGGACTACAAGAAATGCTTCTCGGCATATGTACTACAACACATGAGGGGATACTGCATCGCTACACGGTATACAGGCATAAATAGCATCTAGGACAACGGTGTTACATCCCAGAAAACTGGTCCGGGAGTGGGATCTAGGCCTGTTTGCGCTGGAGGCTCTTCGGCAGTTCTTTGACCCATGGAAGGAACTCGCGGCCTTGCATGTATGGCCGGAGAACTTCGGGAACGACGAGACCCTGAATTTGAAGATCGGCATCAATAAAAGAAGACAAGCAGGCTCAGATCTAAGTTGGTCTCACATCTGCCGTCTGGTAGTTCTCGACAAGGCAGCAAAGCGCGCGCTCCGTTGCGCAGAGTGTGCCATTCAACATGTGGACGTAGACCTTGCGCGTCTGGTCCTTGGTCTTCAGACCACAACGGACCTCAAGTCTTCGGCTCTCTGGGACAAAATATCAGTTGGGGTCTGCCGACCGACATCTGCGCGACTCACGGTAGTCGGTGCAATTCGAGCATGACACGAGTTCCTTGTATTGACCTTGGAAGGGGAACCATGCTTCAAGGTCGTATTTCTGCGACGCCGCGAGGTTGAGTGCGCCCGAGACGATCGCGACGACGCGATAGGGTATCCCGAGGCTCTGGTAGAACGCCTCCGAGTTCGCAACCATCGCGTCGAACACCTCCCAGCTCTTCTCAGGCTCTGTGATGCAGAACTGCTCGACCTTCTCGAACTGGTGAACACGGAAGATGCCCCACATGTCGCGGCCAGCCGAGCCGGCCTCCTTGCGGAAGCACGTCGAGTACCCGGCGTACTTGATGGGGAGTTGCGTCTCAGGCGAGTCGAACCACTCGTCTGAGTGGTAGGCGGAGATGGGCTGCTCCGAGGTTGCGATGAGGTACTTCTCGTCCTCGGCAGCGATGACCTTATAAAGCTCTTCATCGAACTGCTCGAGCTGCGCAGTCTTGCCCATCACGTCCTTATTCATCATGAATGGCGGTTGGATCTTCTTGTAGCCCTGTTTGCGGAGGAAGTCAAGACCATACGAGATGAGCGCTTGGTTGAGGTCGATGCCGTCGTTGGTGAGGAAGTATCCTCGGTGGCCGGTGATCTTCGCGCCTATGCTCGACATTTACATTGGATCGATGATGACGGAGAGTGAAATCGTACCTCGCTCCAGATCCATGGCATCCAGCCGTAGGAGAACTTCATGATGCGGCATAATATCCGCCTTCTTCTCTACATCCTTCCCTTCAGGAACCCAGGTCTTGAGCGTTTTGTTGTCATCCTACTGCCTACTTTAGTGTCGCGATCTTCGCGCGTGCAGTTGAAATGCAAATGGGTGTAACATACCTCGGTCAAGCTGACTGGTACGCCCTTGGCAACGATGTTGCCGACCGTCGAGGCTCTTTGACGCATTTTGGCCTCGACGTCCTTGGCTTCATTCCGTTTTGCAATCACCTGGGCATCAATCTCTTTCTTCTTCGCGACGAGCTCATCTGCATTTTCTTTCGCCTAACGCGCTGGTGTCAACATGACGTGATCGCGTGCTCGACATGTGTTGAGGACGCACCTTTTTCTTGGCCGCTATCTCTTTCTGCACTGTATTTACCGATTTTGCGAGGTTGTTCGCCTCGAAGTCGACTGTCCACAACGTCAGTGCAGTATACGCAAGAAAACGAAAGATGCAATCATACGTTTTACCCAGTCGGCATACATCTGGATAACCTCATCTACGACCTCAACCGAGAGGCCTCGTTTCCTCTGGGACTCCCTGATCTCTTCCGCATTTCCTCCCTTGTTGTCGATAAAGTGCAGCACGTCCAAAGTCATGGTCGGAGTCGGTGTCTAGGGCGAATGAGGGTATATGGATGAGGGTGTCTGCGAGTCAACGGAAGTTATACAAAACTTGTGGCCGGAGTCATCGATCCATAACAACACTGCAAATGTGATCGATTGAGCCCATTCTTATCTAATCTCTTAACAACCCTTAGATCCACATGTAAGTCGCTGAGATTATTCAGTTAAAAGTCCGATAGAGGGTCTTGTATCTCCGCCGCATAGCAACCAACGTTGACGTGTAATCCCAATCCCCAATCCCATCCTCGATGCTGTTGCCCCTCCGCTCTCTCATCCTGCAAGGCTTGGACAAACGATGAATGCTCAGATTCTCGTCGGTCTCCCTCGCGGCCATTAAATCTCACCGGAACTCGACGCCCCTGTGCTGCACAACAGGCAAGCCTGAAGTCTTACGGTGGAAACTCCCTCAGACAGATAGGCCGCGTCCGGCAGGTTTACGACAGAAGGATCATCAGGCTGGGTTTGGGACAGCTTGTTGAGGTGTAGGATGTAGGGGGCCGGCGGTTGGATCATTTGGCGTTGAGCAATTTTACGACATGTGGTGCGGTGTCGAGCGTTTTCCATGTGTGCGAGTAAGAGGAGACGGAAAAATGCGTTACTTGCAACGTGTGCGTATTCCATGAGTGCAATGAACAAAAAGTCGAGAAAGGAACGGTCGTTGGGCGAAACAAGGCCATAGCGGTCCAAGATGTCGCCCAAGGCGCGAAGTCGCAGGGCGATGCCGCTTGACTCACGACCACCACCTCATCCACCTCTCTCTCACTGTCTGCCCTCCATCCCCCCTCTCTCGCTCCGTGCTCGTCGATGTCGGGCAAAGCACCGCCGAGAGCACCGCGGGCGTTGTTAAATTCCCTTCATGGATCTGCCGCAGCGGCCGCCTCGGCCTCTTCATCCCCCAATCCCAGCGCGTTCTCGGCCTCTCGGATAGGAGCGACTCCGCCCACTGGTCCTCGCAGCCTTCTCAATGGCCAAGCTGGGGCAAGAGGTCGAGGAGGAAAACCATACGTGAACGGCCACGCTGGCATTCCAACAGGCCCTGCTGCCGCACCGCCAAACGGACCCTCGGTGTTGAAGGGAAAACAAGTTGATGTTGGTTGGGCTCAACAAGGCAGTTCTAGTGGTGTAGGTGCCCTCTCGTCGGGCTGCACAAGACGTGTAAGCTCATAGGCATTTTCATCGTTTACAGGCGCAACCCAACGGCGCAGGACCCAGTAGGGCTGCACATCCACAGGAGCCAACAACGGCGCTCAACGCCAGACATACTGCCATATCCTTCAAGCTCAGACCGAGTGCGTCGTCCTCTTCCTCACGCTCCGCCAATAGCGATGGGCCCCAACCTCCCACGTCGCCACGGTTGAAAGCGTTCGCGCCTCCGCCGTCGAGTCCGGGGCCTCCGCCGCCCCCGCCGCCATCTGAGCCTCCACCCCCTCCTCCCCCACCTACAACTGACCCTCCGCCTCCCCCGCCTCCTTCAACGGAGCCTCCGCCTCCTCCACCACCCTCAAATGAGCCTCCACCACCTCCACCTCCGCCATCTGAGCCTCCGCCGGCCCCGTCTGAACCTCCTCCGCCACCGCCACCCGCTTCGTGTGCCCCTCCACTACCACCTTCATCGCCACCACCTCCTCCGCCTTCCTTTGCACCTCCGCCTTTACCATCGTCATCTTCTGTCCCGCTTCCGCCCTCATCGCCGCCGCCGCTTCCACCAGATGTTCCTCCTCCTATCCCCTCGACGTCTGCAGTTCGGCTACCACCTACCGGCCCAAGACGAGATCCTTTCACAGGCGTGTATTCGGCTCAGCCGCACGGGCGCCTACCCATACATATTCCTACGGGCCCTCGAGCACATCGAGGTCCAAGCCCTCCAATACCGCAACCGCCGAGCGAGCCACCACCTCCTCGACCGCCATCCCCTCAATTGTACTCCCTCCCACCGCCGCCGCCATGGCCACCAGAACCGTCCGAGTTCCCTCCAGGCAAGAACTGGAAGGTGCTGTTCGACTACGCGATCGACAAGGATCGAGAGGGGCAGTACCGGGCGCTCGCGGAGAAGCTGCGGGAGAAGGGGATGGATCAGGGAGATGAGCCGCGTGTGCGAGGAAAAGGGAAGGGAAAGGAGATTATCTTGCGGTATGGTGGAGAGGTCATCGAAGGCGAGCACGAGGCCGTCGTCCGCGATCCGAGGAAAGAGGCCAAGACGAAACGGCTGCCGTCGTTACGGCCTGTGAGAACGGAACTTGTGCAGTGCAAGTATGAGGTACGCCGTGCGCTTTGCTTACCGTCATGACTGAGCCTAACAGGTGTAAATTTAGTTCGATGTGAACTCTACTGGGCCGCTGCCGCCAACAAATGTCTTGGTGCAAGGGATCTCGCCATTGATTCCGAAGCATCATCTCCGACAACGTTTTGGCATGCACGGTACAGTCTTGTCTTTTGAGCCTCAGCTGGACAAGTCAAGTGGTCTATTTCTCGGGATCGTTTTTATCAAGTATGCGTCCCATGAGGAGGCCAAGAAGTGTGTGGCAGCCGAGAACAGGAAGAAGCTGAACATCGCAGTTCCTGGACTTGGTGAGGGTGAGGGTGAAGAGCTGAGGGTGGTATTCGATGGCGAAGGGAAAGTTTTGAAGGCTGTTATGGGAGAACTGGACAGGCGCGCCCGCGAGAAGCAGAGGCGGGAGAAGGAAGAGAAGGAGAAGCACCTGAAGCCGACGCCGACGTCGAGCGCGAGCCAGACGCCAGTTCACGCCAACAACCCATGGCGAACGACTCTTCGGGATGGTGGGCCGCACAATAATCAGCGACAGCTCGGTCAACACAACGTTCCTCGATCCCTTCCACCCAACGCGCACCTACCCATGCGCCCGCAAGGCCTCACGCCGATGTCGATGGTGGGATCCCCTGCAGACCATGGCAAGGCGAGCCCGCTGCCCAATGGTACGCCGACAGGGCCACGGAACGGGCCTGCGCGCGTGCGGAGACCTGCTCCCCCGACCGCCCCGTTTCGCGCGCGGCACAACGTGCACGTCCTGCGCGCAGTGCCTCCCGCGAACATCCGACCACCAATCCACCTGTTTCCGAATGGCATCGAGGCAGGACCGGTGCTGCCGCCCCAGTTTGGGCCGAATGCAGTGGATACGCCGTCACCAGTGCCGTTTATGCCCTCGCGCTCGCCGTCGCCGGTGTCGCGGCGGCCGCAGTTCGGGCGCGGGAAGAAGAAGATCGACTACGACGTGATCAAGGCGGAGCTCGCGAAGAACGGGTTCGACCACATCGCGATCGACGGGCATGTGACAAGCGTAGAGGAGAGGGATGTGGGGATATTCATGGTGGGGTTCGTGTTCGACAAGGTGCGCCGTGGATGTATTCCGACTTTGTTCACGTTTATTCACACAAAGACCGTTTGTCACCTCCCTACAGATTCTACGCGACCGCCACAGCTGGTACGTCACCTTCAAAGACCGGGAGACTGCACATCGTGCGATGATGGTCATCACCGGGATGGGTCGCAAGCTCGCGCACCATGCCGTCACTGTCACCGTCCGCCCTGCCCCTACTCATATTCCGACCGCGCACAAGACAGAGTGGACGGATGGCGAGCTTCTCGAGCAGGCGGAGAAACAGCTACGGCAGGAGCTCCGAACACGGCTGGAGAAGGATATCATCGAGCGCATCGTCGCGTCGCAGGTTAGGAGACGGGTGGTCGAGGAGCGCGCGAAGCAGGGGGTCCGCGTAGAGGCTGTCATTGATGGTCATGCTGCCGACACTGTCGACCACGAGTCGAAGTACTTGGACAGGGACGCGCTTCGTGGGCTCTCATTTCGCACCAAGAAGAAACGACCACGAGAAGAGGCGGTCGCCCCAGTGGAAGCTGCCATCGTCGCGGAGGAAGAGGTGGTGATGGAGAGGCCGAAGAAGAAGTTGAAGAAGTCGAAAAAGGTCATCGTCGAGGAGAAGGTCGTCGAGTCCGAGGACGAGCAGGAAGTCGCGGCCGTGGACGTGCCGGAGCCTACGAAGCAGCGCAAACGCGCGATGTCGGAGGCAAGCGAGGTCGAGATCCCGGTCAAGAAGAAGGCCAAGTCCCAGCAGGTCCAAGTCTTCGAGAACGATGTTGTGCCTGTGCGCACGAAGAAGTCCAAGAAGACCGCCGTCTCCGAGGTCGTGCCAGACGTCAAGGACACCAGTGTCTTTGAAGAGGAAGTCGTGCACGAGGTCCTTCCCGAAACATTACCATTCGAGCCTCCAGCCGTCGACCAGGTGCATGTCACTACCCCCTTTGTCCTTACCCCATCCCCACTCCCTTCTCCCACTGTGCCTGCATCGATCCTGCTTCCTCCGACCGCGGTCATCGACCCAATTGCCGAAGGCATTTGCGAGGACGAGGAGGATATGTACTTCGCAAAGCTCGCACTGGAGCGCATGCTGTACGGCAAGTCTACGGGACCAGAGGACGAGCTCGAACCCCAGGCGGAACCCGACATTGCTGCCCTTTTCCGAAAACACGTCACCGGATCTGCGCGAACGGAAGGGTACTACAAGATCTCGCACACGGAGAAGTCGGCATACGTCGCACAATACGCGCTGCGCGGTATGACCACCACGGTCGCCACCGAAACCGAGCAAGCTCCACCTCCGAAGCCCGCGGTCGCATCCTCCCGGTCAAATCGTGCGAACGCGCGTCGGCGTGCGCAGGGTCTGGAAGAGATCAACCAGGTCCAGCGCGCAATGGCTCTGTCAAAGGGCGAGGCTGCCGCGCCGGACTCGGTCAAGTACAACCAGCTGCAGACGCGGAAGAAGCACCTGCGCTTTGCGCGCTCACCCATCCACGATTGGGGCCTGTATGCGATGGAAAAGATCAATCGTGGAGACCTGGTCATCGAGTACGTCGGCGAGGTCATCCGTGCGCAGGTCGCAGACAAGCGCGAGAAGGCGTACGAGCGGCAGGGTATTGGTAGCAGCTACCTGTTCCGTATCGACGAGGACCTGGTGGTGGATGCGACGAAGAAGGGCAACCTCGGGTACGTCTTCCTTGGTTGGTTAGAGACCGGCGCTGCTGACACTGACATTTGCGTAGGCGGCTGATCAACCACTCGTGCGATCCCAATTGTACTGCGAAGATCATCACAATCAGTGGGGAGAAGAAGATTGTGATCTACGCAAAGCAAGACATTGAGCTCGGTAGTGAAATTACTTACGGTACGTATCGGTCCCCGTCATGGTTGGCTCAACACTTACCGTCTTCGATTCTTTGCAGATTATCACTTCCCTATCGAACAGGACAAGATACCTTGCCTTTGCGGGTCTGCGAAGTGTCGCGGGACTCTCAACTAGAACTGCGACTCCGGGCCCCCGTATATGTTTATATGTTGGTACTGCTTGTCTCGCCATACCCTGCTGTCATTGTTTGTCATCTTCGTGCCTTCTGTCTTGGCATCCTCCTCCGTCATTGCTGTCATTGATTGAAACGTTTGCATGGAACTCGCCTACATCTGTATCTTATAATGTAACCCGTGTCTTATTACGACCCCCACTATATGGTCGAATAATGCAGTTCAGAACGCCGCTGCGTTCTAGGACCGCGTTCGCATGCGATGAGGCCAATCATATGTCTTGCCCTCGCCGACCGACCTGGAACCAACGCTCACAATAAGCACAATAAAGACAAATGCACAGTCGAGCAAGATCCAAGTATCACTCAAATTATTTAAGCTGTGTCCTTTTCCTCGTGTTCTTATTGAGCTTAACTGAGTAATATTTTTCCATCTATGCGGCCTTTACCAATAGTGTATTGACTCTCTTAACCGCACTTGAACTTGTTTTCTTTGCTCCTTGTCATACGCGCTCTCCATGACCGGCACTTCCTGGCGGCGACGCACAAGCACCTTCAAGGCAGTGACCTGCATGGAATTTGAAGCTCACTCCAAAAATGAGGCTCTCAGACATCACCTCCTAGATGGCGAGGCAGCTGTACCCGATGCTGCACGCCTTCGCCCCTCTGACTCTGAAGCGTTGCAATTCAACGTCCTTGGTGGAGCTGAGACTCAGAAGACGGAAGACCTCCGGACGCGGCTCAGGATGCCGAGGTGGGGTCTGGGGGGAAATGTGTTGGAGGCCCAGACGGTCAACCATCTGCTGATGGCTTTCTACGATGCCCTAGAAGGTCCGTTGTTCTTCTATGCACAATCATCCTGGACGGTTTATTGGTATCGGTGTTTTGTAGTACATCGGACGTGGAACGATCTGCACCGCAACACGTCCATCTCCGAGCCTAATGTCCTCATGTATCCCCAGTGGGCCCAGGTTCAAGATCGCAAGGTTGTGCCAATTGTTCCTCTCTTCATCGAAGATGTGCTGTGCGGGGTAGCTAGGTCCCCACCCACCGTTCTGTCTGTGACTTTTATGTTAACCACTCATCCCAAAGACCTGCCCAGGAGCGTCGAGCTCACTGTCTACTGATCGACATGGATAATTCCAACCTTTTCGAAAACGCTGACCCTCAACCCCTTCCCAAGGAGTTTGAATGCTGTATGGTGAGATCTGGCCGTTCTATCGTACAACGCATGCCTAAATCAGGTGAAGCCTAGGGAGACTGCTAAATTCATTGCCAGATCCGTTTGCGTTAGGAGTCTTTTCATCTCTTCCGTGTCCATCACAGCATTCGGCATGCCAGGACTCACTGGCGATGCACTGGACCGTTACAACGCAGTCCACGGGCCTGCGCGCTATGACAAGTATTCGCCGGAGGTACTCGGCGGTGCCAAACAGCACGGTTTCGCTCCGCCATCACCATTCAAACACACGAAATTCGAGTCGAATATCCAATGGGTTCGCCGCCCCGAACACGATGTTGAATCTATCTTCTGGTCCATGCTTTTCGCACTTCTCCTTGTCAAGCCCAAGCACGGCGAAGCAGCGAAATACGCGTCGCCCGCTTTCGGTAGGATATGGGACCCCTTGCGCTCTCACTACATCAAGGAAGACCCTGGGGAGGACGATTGCCGCAACGTCATCTTCGATCGCCGCGCCTCAACATGGGCGGACGCTTTCGACGGGTGCATGCAAGACGTCGGGGAGATGCTCTGCACCGTCGCCTGTCAAGTCATGACAGAGTGGGCTCTCTGGGAAGGTTCGGCGAGCGCGCCTGACCACCTCCACGAGGCCGTCCAGCGTATCATCCTACAGTACTTGGTTGACCACCGGGACGACGATGTCGCGCTTCTTCCCGGCCAGATGCGGCCCACGAACCAACAACTTGGCTACCATGACCTCATGGACATGAAGACCTGGTACTCTGACGAGGCCTTCAAGGTCGCATCCAACACGAAACGTCCAGTTATCTCAAGAATATCGCCCTCCCAGAAGCCGAAGGACTATACCTCCAACTTCTCGGACCCGTCCAAGCACCCGAGAGAGGATAACGTGCCGCCGTGCAAACGTAGGAAGAAGTGACGGGGCTTGGGTATGATTGCTTATCACGCGACGAGAATGGTGAAGGCAGTAAGCTTTGGCCCTACTTACTGAAATCCTGAACTCCTACATGGCGGGAGACCATCGAGATCAGCTCTCGCGGCCCAACTCCCATGCCATCTACGTGACCGTTTTTTGCCACACCGTTTTTTTTCTGCCGACTTTAAACTCCTTACCGTTTTACTGTCGCGGACGATGCCTCTTCGCTGCCAGAGCCACGTTTGCAGGAACGTCTGCACCTAGAAATTACGCACAAAAGACTAGGAACCCATTGGTACCTATATAATTGCAACAAACCGCACTGCCGCACTCCCACCATCAAGCGCATCCAAGCCGCCATCGCTGCGAATTGCTGCTATGTAGTTCGAGGCGTTCGTGGGGAACTGCAGGTCAAGTCAAAACGTTGGATAACGAGCTCGGAGCCTGCCCATCGGGCTTACTTGCTTGTTTCAGAGACCCAACATGTTCGGCACAGACTCTTGTTCGGGTAAAGTACCCGATGCATGCTCGTATTCAGAACCTTGCTGCTGACGCGCTGAGCTCGCAATCTCACCTGTATGTACCTCGAGGAGCTAGCTACCTCGCTAGAACATGGCCATTTCATCCAGACTGCGGACCACAGCACCGCACTACTGGTAGCAACTCGCTAACTACTGGTAGCGACGCGCTACTGATAGCCACGCGCTACTGGTAGCCACGCGCTACTGGTAGTGGAACTGGGACGTACCAACGATTTATTAAATATTAAATCCTGGGAATGAGAAACCTGTTGATAAGAAACGGGAAAGAGACCCCGAGAAGCCTCGCAATTCATACTGGCGACGTACGAAGCCGTCGTGCTTGTTTTCGGTTGTCTCTTAGCCCAAGACGTCGAAATTGAAACCATATTGGGTCTGCTCCGTTTAACCCAGGGAACGCACTCAACTTAATCTTTGGACGTTGAATTCTGGCGGTAGAAGCCGACCTCAGGCGCCAGAACCGCGTAGCAAAACAACCACCGCATCCGAGAGGGAAGACCAGTATCTAGTATACATGAAGGGCAGCTTAAAACACATGGGACCAAGAGGCTTACGAACTAATATCGCGTGCAAATACAACAAGAAAGTTTTCTCGGTCATGACAAACAGAAATCGCGGTGCAGGTCCTTACACCCCCGACGACGTCTGCGCGCATCGCTGGGCTCGATAGGGCCGGACGGAGGTTGCATGACAGCAGCACCTATGCCATAGGTGAGTGATGCCGTTGTGTGGCGAGACTGTATTGATCACGGTTACTCACCTAAGGCGTTGTTGTTAGAAACGACTAGCCTACCCGCGGCTGCGCGCATCGCTACGAGGTTGGCAGAGGGTGGATAGGCGATATAACGTGCTACGCTTTGCACAAAGCTGTCTGACGAGCTCGTCAACGAGTAGGACACGAAGGAGGGCGGCAGGAAGGGCGTGCGGCCGAAGTCGATGGCCCATAGATGTCCCTCGTTATCGACTATGAAATTGGCACTGTTGGGGTCGGAAGGGCAAAGAACTAAGCCGTCTGCGGTCTCGTTTTGGAAATCAACGCGAAGATGAGTCCCTGCAAGGCGGAGCACCTTGTTTGCCACGAGAGCACGGGAATGTTAACGCGAAGTACAAAAAGCGAGCAGAACGCATACATACCTCGTTTATCTGTGCCTCGAGAATCTCGACCGAGGGGTATGGAAGGGTTGACAAGTCATCGACGAAGAAATCGTGGCCGATCAAACCGCCGCCGACGGGGCCGGGGGCGGTACCCGTGGGCATTCTAATGCTGATGAGCTGCTGAAGGGCGGCAGCAACGGCTTGGATGTCTTTCTTCTGGTAGTATCCCGCGGGCGACTTGCGTTGGGCGGGTGTGGCACCTTGAACGTAGTCCATGACGATATACCCACGATTTCCGCGCGAAAAGCCACGGTAAACGTAGGGGACGCGGACGGCGCTCGCAGGGTTGGCATTCACCATCGTTGCTACGGAAGCTTGCGTTCGGCCTTCACCTCGGATGAGGGAGTCCCTGCCGTACTTGACCCAATATCGACGCTTGCCTCCCCCCCGGATGCAGACGCCATTCCGGTTCGAACCGGCTTTATCGCACGACTTGACGATATCGTCGTTGGTCGGGAAGTGTTCTGGGGCCTGGGCCGAAAGCCAGACCCGGTCGCGCATGGCTAGCGACGAGTTCGTCATGGACATCTGCATGAGAACGAAGAGCCCCTTCCGCAACCTCATCGCCTATCGCTATACCCCTCTGGAGGGTCTTCCTGCCGATCCGTTGGCTAGCAGCGAGGAGGGAGGCAGCGAGGAGGGAGGCGGCGAGGAGGGAGGCGGCGAGGAGGAAGGCGGCGAGGAGGAAGGCGGCGAGGAGGAAGGCGGCGAGGAGGAAGGCGGCGAGGAGGAAGGCGGCGAGGAGGAAGGCGGCGAGGAGGAAGGCGGCGAGGAGGAAGGCGGCGAGGAGGATGGCGGCGAGGACGAAGGCGGCGAGGACGAAGTGTAGTGCCTCCGCCACTACGTCCGAGCCCGCGGATACCGCATCCGGTCTCCCGCGCCTCTCTCCCGCACCTCCGCGCTCCCTCATCCTCGTTCCGCCCTTGCCACCTCCATTCTGTCTCAGATCCCACGTAGCTACGTCACCGGTCCTCTCGAGTATATAGCTATCATGTACGTACTCCGTTTCGACGTGGGATCAACGCACTGTTTTGTCTGTTTACCTCGTCCTCGGCCCGCGTCCTCGTCCCTCGCTCACGGCCTCGGCAGCTTGGCATTACAGGTTTGATCCCACCTCTACACATCTCAGTCTTTACTCGCATTAGCTCTCTTGCTCTCTCGTTCTCCTGCTCTCTCGCTCTCTGTCATTCTTGCCCTTTACACCCTGCTTCCGACACACCTCGAGCTCTCGAGTCGCGCCGCAATGTCCGTACCGATCGACACAGCTCTCCTCGAAGCCCTCTACGCCATGAACCGGACCGCCGCGCAGCGATCGGACGCAGACTTCGCTCGTCTGTCTGCTCAACCCCGTCCGCGTCAAGCCCCGGTCGCGCAGCCTCAAGCACCACCGGCCACCCAACCTACGCTCACATTCTACGACTACCACTCCTCCGTCGAGCTCCGTGAACCAATCATGTTCAACGGCGCTGCAGACGACGTCGAACCTTTCCTCCGGGACGTCGAAGTCCACTTCCGGCTCCAACGCGCCGCTTTGGTCACCGACGCCTGAGCCAAGTCCCATCTCCGAACCCGGTCCCAACGATCCTGTCCCCATGGACGTCGACGCACTCCGTGCCCGCCGCTATTAGTTCATGTTAAGTCTTTTAATTCTTCACTTATTCTTCCCTTCCTATTCCTTCCTCTTCTTCGACCCCCGTAAACGGGAGGAGAGTTCTCCTACCCTCGCCGCCTTCGTCGCCTTTCGTGTCCTTGTCTTCTCGCCCTCGCCCTCGCCCTCGCCCTCGCCCTCGCCTTCATGTCGACACCCTTGTCCGGACCATCGTGTCCTCCCATCGACTACGGCCGCCTTCTCGTGGCGTCAGTCGTGCCTTGACTCCCTCGTCTCAGCCTAGCGGAAGCTGGTCTGGAGGCGCCTTGTACATCCTTGCCTTGCCTCCATAGAGTTCGGATTTGCCGAGGCCGATCCGTTCATTTGGTTTCCTGCATTGTCTCTCGTACCGCTCCGGTTTCTGGGTTTGTCGAGGCCGACCCAGTTGCCTGTTTTCTGTTCTTGCTTTTGCTTTATTTGTCCTTCGCTTCTAAGTTCTGTTTCATTTCTTATTTTCTCTAGCTACTACACTTCTTAGTTCTATGTTACATATGTTCCTTCGTTCCCTTCTCCCTTGCGGACCCCTTTGAGGAGGAGATGATGTAGTGCCTCCGCCACTACGTCCGAGCCCGCGGATACCGCATCCGGTCTCCCGCGCCTCTCTCCCGCACCTCCGCGCTCCCTCATCCTCGTTCCGCCCTTGCCACCTCCATTCTGTCTCAGATCCCACGTAGCTACGTCACCGGTCCTCTCGAGTATATAGCTATCATGTACGTACTCCGTTTCGACGTGGGATCAACGCACTGTTTTGTCTGTTTACCTCGTCCTCGGCCCGCGTCCTCGTCCCTCGCTCACGGCCTCGGCAGCTTGGCATTACACGAAGGCGGCGAGGTGGTGGTTACCAGCGGTATGCGTAAGACGCCGAACCCGATCGACAGGGGCATCTTCCCCGAGGAATTCCAGTCCCTCACCGCCGGGTACCCCTTCGCTAACTAGACGTCGGGGTGGAAGTTGCAGGAAATCTAGTAGGGGACGATTTTCATAACGCGCGTCTTGACCTTTCCGAATCTTTCCGAGTTTCCTTACCCGCAGATAAAGAAAACCAAATTCTAGGCTTGTATGTTTTGTACGACTATCGCGCGCTTGCCATGTATACGGATTTGACCGTTGTAACATTACAGCAAGTTCGGAAAAGAATGAGACGGGCAACTTTTTTCTTCGAGGCTTTGACACCTGTCGAACCTTCCGACCGATCTTCCGACCTATCTTCCGGCAGTTAGACGCTCACGCGCCCCGAGCACGAACGGGTTTCCCTCATCTTATACTAAGTGCACCGGAGCCAACATGGTTAGCATAACAATAGCGAATGCTTCAGAGGGCCGTAAACCTGTGTTCCATTGAACGCGAGCCCAGGACTACCAGAACGCGCCTACCAGAGCGCCCAGGCGATGCTCACCACCATCACGATCCTCCGCCCTCACCCTCAAGTTCATCCCAAGGCCCCGAATTTCATCGCGACGACCAAAGTAGTACCGCGCGTACCCTCGCAGACGCTCGCAGGCCAGACGCGTGGCCATTTGCAAGATCGAGCTCACCGCGATGTGGATGAGATTGCTGGTAGTCCAATCCCACCGCTCTGAGCCCCAATGACTGTCCTCGACAACTAATTACAGCACTTGTGTGCATACATCTTGGACAAAGGAAGGCTATAACGCAGTCGAGGTTCCCGGTGGACGAGAGGGCAATGGGCGTCTACTCTGGAAAGGAAGATCGGTCGGAAGATGCGTCGGAAGGTTGTGACGTCGTCTTTGACGGTGCGAAAAAAAATCAGCTGTCTCATTCTTTTCCGAACTTGCTGTAAGTACTTGTCGAAGTTGAATTAACATTGGGGACGAGAAATACCCGTGTGACTAGTAAGAACTGAGGCGTGCTTGGGCAACGGGATCAGAGGCGTGGACGGTTCGGGGAGGGGGATCGTACGAGTCAAGCTGCCGGTGTTGGACTCGATGGGACGTGATGAAGAACAGGGACTATGACGTCGGCTCTGCCCGGCCGTCTGCTGCATACTCTTTCTGCTTCTGATCGTATGCTCACCAAAACGGCCCCGAGTCCTCGAACGGCTACGAGTCCTCGCACAGCCACATCGATTGCAATAAAGACGAATAACGATAGCGGGTATCAAAAAAGCGGGTATCAAAAAAAAACGGGTATACAAGTACGGTAGTGTGGAATAGAGGCCGGGCTGTCGTATGATAAATACCTAAGCTCGCTACGATCAACAGACAGCTGTCCACGAAGTCGCCCCCCAAGCGTTGTAGGTCTGCTCGACCTGCGGCCAGGACACCGTGGGCACACAGATAGCTGTTCCCCAAGCGTCGTAGGCCTGCTCGACCTGCTGCCAGGGCATCGTGCTAACCTGCTGCGCCGTGTTAGGTACCACCAGCCCGGCCGTCGTCCCCCAGGATCCTTCGTCGCGTACCCCTCCAACCCATCCCCGGGGCACATGCCATGGACGTACCGCCCTGGGCGCCTTCAGATCCGGCAGCGCGACGCTGTACTCGGACGGCGTGGATTCCGAAGACACGGGCGGCGCCGCCGGCCGAACCATCGGCTCCGATTCCCGCCGGGCCTTTCGTCGAGCTGCTTCGGCCGCGCTCAGCCGGAGCTTGACGCCGTGGGCCGTCTCCGCATGCTCCCGGAAGCCGTCCACGTCGGCGAAGGTCTGCCCCCGTCGGCTGCACTTCGGGTGGACGCAGACCAGGAGGCCCTGGGCTGCCATCGCCTGCAGCTGGGCCAGGTGCTGACGGTCGAAGTGGTTGTTCCTGACGGCGACGCGGCTGTAGATGTAGGTCCGTTCCCGATACGACAGGTCCTCGGCTCCGATGCAGCGAGGGCACTGCCTCTCGTGCATGCGAAGGGGGAAGGGGTCGACGTCGGAACCGGGGGTGGTGGGGTTGGCGACTAGGGACCCTGGCTGGGCCGTCGTCTCCTCTCGCTGCTGGCGGATGTAGTCGCGCCGGATCGTCTCCCTCTTCCTCGTCAGGGCCACCATCAGATCGCCCGCCTCGACGCGCAGCTCGAAGAGCCCGGCGTCGTCCAAGTCGTCCGGCTGCTTGCAGAGGATCTCGGCCAAACGGGCTCGTTCCGGGATGTCGACGTCGATGGCCGGCTCGACGTACTCGTCGACGTCCTCGTCGTCGTCGGCCTCGAGATCGCGAGTGTGGCGGTCGTGGAAGTAGCCGTCGTGGAACTCCTTCTGCACCATCTTTCTCCACTGGGCTTCCTTCGACCGGATGACACGGGAGAGACGCCGGATCTCGTCCTCGTTCTCCGAACCTTGGAACCGGTACCGGCCATTCTTGAGCCGCGCCTTCTCCCGCTTCAACGCCTCGATGGTCGGGTCCGCCGGCAGCTGGTCCCAGAGCTCGGCGGGCACCATGTTCTTACGCGCGCGGGGATCGCGCATAAGGCTGATGTGGCTCAGCATGCGGATCAGCTCGTCCTCGGCTGGTTCGTCCAAGAAGTTGTTCTGGAAGTCGAACGTGATGTTGGGGTTGATGTATGCGCTGTTGAACGTTGCCCACTTGGGATCGTGACGCAAGGCCTGGTCCCGGATGGCGTCGGGTGCCTTGCCGTTCACCGCGTTGGCTGCTCCTCGCCGCCACACTATGAGACTGATGTCAGCATCTGAGGGTCACGTACGAGGTGGTCACGTCCTTACCCTTTGGTTCCATGGCTTTCTCGCACCCAGAGTCCAGCGACTGCCGGGCCATGTCGTCGTTCAGCTTGGGGTACTGCAAGGGCTCGACGTCGGAAACGCCCGAGGGGTCGCATCGACGGAATATAGGTCTCTTCAGCCACTTCTTTTTCCAGCGGAACACGGTGCAGTTGAGAGGGCGGGTCCTGGCCGAGAGGACTTGCCTAAAGCTCGTCATGTTCTCGGCCTCGAAGGCGCCATCGGCCAGCGCGAGACTGACAATGACGCTGACGGGGCAGAAGATCAACCGCCGAGCCAGAGTGAAGGTGAAGATGGTCCTGCAAAAAAAGACACCTTCGTCACGACAGGGCATAGGAGACGAACGAGCATCACGTACGGTTTGAGCTTATTGTCAGAGCCTTTATGGTGGATGAACTTGATCTTCATCGCCAGAGTGTGCTGACCGGTCTTGGGATGGCGGACGACCATCAGCTGAACGTCCTCGTAGCAGAGCGCCCTGGGACGTCCCCGACCCACGGTTTCTTGCGACAGGATCTCGTCGAGGACCCGGTCCTGCTCGCTGAGCGGGCTGTCGTCGTCGTCCAGGTCCTGGCCCTCCGACGACGGCGACACGGCGTCCGGTCTGTCCGTGGACGGGAAGAGCTTCTGGTAAAGCTCGTCCGTCGGCTTCTTCTTCTCGTTGTCGACAAGCTCGCCCGCCCGGCACCCCGTGTAGGCGAGAAGGAGGTAGATGGCCAACAGCTGGATCCGGTGGCGCTCCTGAGCGAAGATGCCGGTGTCGTAGCCGATGGTGAAGGTCAGCATGGCCCACAGGTCACCCGAGTCGGCAACCTGCTTGATGATGCTGTTGGGCGACCGGAGCTTAAAGCGAGGGATCAAGACCGTCTTGAAGTACTGAGCGGGGCCGTCAGTCTCCCCGCCATGCGGACAAGGGCCATGATGCAACATACCTTTGCGACCTCCTTGGTATCGTACCTGGTCATCTCGGCAAGGACGATATGGGCGTGCAGCTGCTTGAGCTGGCGGAAGTACTGCCACAACGTGCCGGACGACTTGATCTTGTGGTTGGTGCATATCCACAGGAGGAAGTCCATGGCCACGGTGGGCCCCGTCCCCTTGCCGTCGGGGCCCTTGAGCACGTCTATCCAGGACCCCTGGCCTGTGAAGGCGCAGTAGCTGTACGTCGGTCAGCGTCATGTCGATCTCGAGAGAGCAAAGTCGCCTACCGCTCCCACTTCCGCCCAAGACCGACCACGTTGGCTTTCGTATTGTCCGCCCATGCCGAGGCGACGGACTGGGCTTGCTGGACTCGCTCGCGATGGCCCGCATGCTGCTCTGCGGTGAGGGGGCCCGGTTTTCGTACGGCTTGCTTTTCGGCTTGTCGCTTGGTGAAGGACTGGATGAAGGCGGCGTTGTAAAGCAAGTAAGATGCGGTATGACGCTGAGGCGCCATGCTTGACGGTCGAGGGGGAGGAAGGATGTAGAGAAGACCGAGGCTACGGGAAGACGAGATAGAGGATGCAGGCTTGGGCGATTCGGATGCCTCGAGGACGGGCAGGCTCTATACCCTGCTGCCTTTAAGTACATGGTCTCGACAGTGGCCCGGGGCTGTCCACGGCGTAGGAATCGCGATCGACGTTGGCGTCCTCAGACGGCTCGCAACAGTGCTTTCTCGACTTAAGGTGTAAGTCTCAGAGAGCGATTTGGAGAGGATTAAGGAGGAGCATCGCGCCAACGGCAAAGTCTTTCCTGCGATATCAACTGTGCATGTCCCTTTCCCGCCATATCTTCATATATGCGGGTTTTAGGATGCCGCCTATCTGCTGAAACAGATGCAATGGATACAGTATGCTTTAACACGCGCCCTTGCATAGACTAGATTAGGGTAGTGTTCAAATCACCGGGCCTAGATTATAGACATACCGTGTAGACTGGCACTACGACATCTACGTATCTTACGAATTGCATACGGTTTACACTAGTATGATGTGCATGACGTTGACTCTTTGACTTTGTTCTGGCTCGACGAGGGCGAGTTTGCGCGATCTGCCAATATTAACATCTGGTACGGGTACACGGACACAAATCCTGTCCTCCGAGGGTGAAGTGATCTCGAAGGTATATTCTGGGACTGGCGAGACCATCTGGCAACGCATACATCAGCATCGAACCGCACAGTCTACTTTTCGCACGATTGCGCACCTTGAGTGAGTTCATGGGAATATTTTGCCATGACAATTGACGACGACGGGGGTAAACCGGTAAGGTCGTCACTGTTGGGGCTGCGAGCCGCGCCCTGTGTCCGTGACAAGGGAATAGATCAGCTACCATGCAGGTGCGCCTGCGATGACGCGGGGCAGCGAGCACACCTATCCCCCCGCTATGGCAAGCCCTCGCGCCTGTCGTCGCTGAAAGTCGAGTACAAGCGCCGTCCTAAGAGCCCCAAGTCAACGCAGCTCAATTAATTACGGAATAAAAGCACACACCTGTAGGCTATGCGGTAGCAACCGGTCTTGAACCTGTAGATTGCTGAACTGCGATGGTCGTTGGACGTGACTGGCGCAAGGTGTAGAGATGCATGGTGCGATGGAAAGCCGAAGGATTGGGCGTCCGGCTTCAGATGGCATGACTCAAAGCAGACGCACGGACGGAATAGGCGCATATAGTCGGGACTCGGAAGGAGAGCGTGGAAGCAGGCAGACGGGCTCGAGGTCGAGGGGTGGAAAACCAAACAAGGGACTCATTATAGATGGCAGATGAATACTGGGCGATTTGGATAGGTTGGAGAACAAGGAGGGGAGGACGATCGTACAAACAACAAGAGCGACTCGGACACGGGTAAGTAGATAACATTACGTTCAGTGGGATAACGATAAGGAAAGGGGAGAAAGCAAGATCCGTCCAAGAGAGATAGATCAGAATGACAATCGCGAAATGCCTTGGGTAGGGGGCCATCTGCGGGGGTATCGCTGCGACTGCTGAGCAGAGGATTGGGTCGTCGCTGGATGACGACATGCACAATATGCAAGGGATGGGGGCCGAGGGCGTCATGGGTTGCTGTGAGGATATCCAAGGGTATGCTCGCGACATCCATCATGCCTGCGCCGTGAGCACGGCCGCCTGCATCCTCTCCATCTTCTTCATCGGCGACTTGCTGGCAAGCGTGAGCCCTGGGACCTCGTCGTCGGTGACCACTGTAGGTGCTAGAGGCTTCTCCGCCTTCTCCTTGCTCTCCGTGGCAGAAGGGACCTCTGCCGTCGCCTTGGCATCGACCTCTCCCTGCGCATCGGCGTCGGTGTCGGCCTCACCGTCAGCATCGGCGTCCTCGGTCTCTGTCGCCTTCAGCTGCGGGGAATCGGGAAGGGGGACGGCCGCCGCCTCCTGAGTTTCGCTCGAAGCCTCTTCCTCGTCCTTCTCCTTCATCCCCTCGGGCGCGGAGGGCTTCTCCTCGAGCTCGACCTCCTTCACGCCCTCCGTCACCTCCTTCACCTCCTCCGTCTCCGTCTCGGTCGCCGGCACCGGGGTTGCAGGCGCAGGGGTCGCATCCGCCTCCGACTCCGCGCGGAACTTCTTCGATGCAGGAGTGTGCTCGCGCTCGTGCTCGCCGTCGGGCTCGGGAGTGCTCAGTCGTCGCTTACGGCCGATCTGCGGCGCAGTCGACGTCGCTGTATATGCGCATGCGTAAACCCCGATCGAATGGCCATCGAGGAGGTTCCAGAAGGAGCCCAAGCAGAGACGGTACCGAAAACAAATGGAGGCGCGTGTCAGACGCGTGGCAGGGTCAATCGAGACAAAACGGAAAGCACGCACCGTCCTCGCTCCACGGCCGGTCTGGGCGCGGGAAGATCCCGCTGGATATCCTCCTGATAAGTTTATACATTGACTTGACTTGTGGAGGGCTGAGAAAGGGATGGCAGATGCGCGGGCGGGGAGATTGTGTGGGAGGTGAAGTGGGCAAGGCAGAGGATCGCGAGCGCGGAAGGCAGAAGCTCGGGGAGCTGATCGCGAAGGCGGGGGCGCGCGTCGCGACGTGGCGCTTCAACAATCTGAACCAGGCTTTGTTCTTGTTTGTCTTCCCCTGCATCGCGATCACGTGCGTCATTGTCCGGTCCCCCACGGTGTTTGTTCAAACTCTGGGGTAAACCGCATCCGTCTGCTGGGGCTAGTGGAAAAAGCTGACCGGATTTTGCGAGCGACTACTACGACGAGAACAACAATGACGGTACAACAACGAGTGGAAAGCGACCGCAATACAGGCGGCGAACAGCAGGACAGCTTGTTGGAACAATCGCGATGTCGATAAGTTATGATCCCGCATCATCCGCGGTCGCGTCTTCCAGGACAGACGCGGTAAGCTGGAGCTCCAGAGGTCCATAGACAGAGGCGAGGGACGGTATTGGGTTGAAGCCTGGGATTCTCCCAGAGACGTCGGCTGGTTAATTAGAGTCGCATTTCGCTCCAGGAAAGACTTTATGCGGGCAGCATTCATGACGTCGAACTCTTTAGCTGCTTGCTCTGCATCTGTTTTCTGTGAAATCTGTTCGGTGAGCTCTGGTCCAGTATGGAAACCACGGATTCTTACGCTAATGAGCTGGACGTAGGGCTTGTTGCCATGGCGGTCCCCGTAGCTGTGAAGGGCATACGTGTTCTGAAGCGCATTCAAGCCGATGAGGAACGCTGCCCATAGCCCCATGAGACGAGTGGTCGGGTCACATTTGAGAGATACTTACGAATGCGCTTGTCCACGTTGTTACGAAACAGCCCCTTGCAGAGAGGCGTCCCGTCCTGGACGTCGTATACCTCCGTCATGTCGATCGGATGGATAGGAAATGTCCCATTTCTATGCACGAGGGGAGGTGAGTGAACGTTGAGACCACCTTAGCTGGTGTATTAAACGCACCCAATAACCATCGACACGTTTAACTTCGCGTCGCAAGGAACGCTCCAATAGCCACCATCCAGCAGATACGATCCAGGGATTGAGCCGTAAATGGCGCGCATATACTCGGGCGGCACGCACGCTGGGTCTCATATATCAGCAACTTACCGAGATAAAACCCGCGTACAGCCAACTCCAACTCACCCGTGTAAGCACCAGTATCCAGCGCGAATGGCAACTGGCTCGCACCGTTGAAGTTAACCTTCTCTCCATTGACTATGAACCCTTCAGACGGAACGTCCCAAAGCTTTCCAGTCACGAGGTACAGCTTCGGAGCATCCATGATTCTGGCAAACACCGGAGATACATCGCCTGGATTGTGGATGTCAGGATGGGACCGCACACATATCGGCCGTGAACATACCGAACGACAATGCCCCGGTGTTCACCATGCCCTCAGAATCGCGCGATGAGTATTCCACCGTAAAGAACGGTTCCATAGTGGGGTTCCGGTCAAGGAGCTAGACATCCAACCGTCGGTCAAAAATGGCGTGACATCGGCGTCCTGTACATTTCACATACCGTTCGAAGAAGGGGATTTGTCACCCATTCAGTACCCTTCAATGTCTCGTGAATGACACTCCATCCGCCGGGGCTATATGCGGGTTATCTGTGAGCGATACATCCAGTTCCAAAAAAAGAGTAAACCCACGGCCCGAGACCAAGGATGCCCTTGTCCCCATATTTCGTGATGTTCGTTGTCCCCGGGACGTTTACTATCGCGCCATGACGTTAAGTTTCCGACCACGCTTCGAAGGTAGTGGCACATACCAAAAGTTTGATTATATGCGATCAGTCCCACCCCCAGTTGCACGTCCGCATACTCCGCCGAGCCGTGTGCGTAGGTGTGCACGCCGTCTACCCCGTACTGGAGCATGATCGAGCGGCCAGTCTTGACGAACTGGCCTTTCGCAAGCACATCCTCCGAACCGCTGGTGTCGATCCATAGGTCGCTGCTCCCAGTATCGAATATGACCTAAGAAGAGGACCATCGATGTCAGCGCCATGAAAGGGGGTAAGTTAGTTGCGCACGGTCACACACCTCGAACGGTACACCAGCCACTGAGGCGTTGACGATGTATATGTGGTGCTGGGGCAAGCTCTCCGGGCCCCTGGAGATCCTGAATGGCACCGTTCGCGTTTGCGCAGTTGGGAAACCAGGCAGCGCCGCGCCGAGCACCCCATCCGAAGCCAAAAGAAGCCTAAAGCCCAAGAAAGAAAGAACAGAAACCCAAGTAAAACGCATCGATTTGCTACCTCGTCGCTAAAAGCGCAGACATCCGGCTCCCATGAGAGGGTAGCGGTAGAGGAAGGAACAAGTGGAAGAAGCGGAAGAGATTCGTTGGGAGGCATCCATGGGGCATGTTGGTACATAGCGATCGTTGGGCGATCATTGGCTCAGGCCTGCGTGCGTTCCGCTCAGGACCTGTGGCTGTCAGACCGGGTCCAGGCCACCCGATGGCGCAGACGATTTGACAGGAAGATCGAATTTCGGGCGGCTGAAGCGGAAAGCTGTGAAATCAGTGTGAAGTCCTTGGATCATGGATGACCATCGTGACATCAACCGCCAACAAACCTCAGCTACTTGTATGTATCGAGGACGCACAGGCTCGCACAGGACGTGCCTGTGATCAAGGAAGCGTGATCGAGGCACGCCACGGGTGCTCGCATGCATCCTCCTGTGTACGTACCTAAGTAGTAAGTGTGCATGCATTGACTGAGTGCGAACATCTAAAAACGAAACGGAAATACAAACCACACAGCGAGAGAAACTCGGAGGCAGCACGCCCGAGTGTGGTACTTAAACTTGAAGTGAAATTGGGGGTCCCACAGGGTCAGACCGGTCAGGCACAGTACAGTACTAGAGAAGAGTGCATCTGGAGACTGGAGACATCGAAGTTCCGGGCCCGGGATTGAACTGAGCGCGCTTGTTGGCGGCGATCGAGGGATGACTCCGATACAAATTTAAACCCCCGTCATCACCTCAATCTCCGACGACTGTATAATCCTGCAGCATCATTGTGCAGTCTTCACGTTCGACTTACTCCCCCGGGATTAACCAGCATTGACCTACAAGTGGTGACTTAGAGACAGAGACAGATAGTATACCTGGCGCGATCTAACTTACTACGGGGACCAGCGAAGATTGACCTTTTTAGCTCAGGTGGTGTTAGCGAAATCCTCGATCTTAGATTTGCCAACTTCTCGGCTTTCGCCGACTCAAGTGGTGCGTGGAGAACGCGGTATACTGGAGCCGTGGCCACCATTGTGCTGCTGCATAAACCATGTCGTCCCCTTCTGTTGTCGCTGTTGCTGGAGATGATCCTCGAGATGCCTCTGCTGAGACTAAGCTGACCTTGCCGGACACATGGTTGGTTGATTCCATGGGTATGTGCCAGCACATCGTGTCGATTGTCTTGAAGCCAAGTACTGACTGTATGCATCCACACCCAGATCCCCTTGGCTCCTCGAGTGCGCCTTCGTTCTCGATATATGCATGTCATATGGGTTCATACTTAAAGTTGGCACCTCGCAGTGATGTTTGTGTCTGGGTTGATCATGGTCACTAGAAACCGGTGCGTGCATACAGTCATGATCGAAATGGCTTGGCCTGAACTAGCGTTTGCTTTCCGGTACAGGTATCTGGCCTGGCCTTGTCTCCTCCTCTCAATCAACAGCGTTATCAACTCGCACCCATTGCGCGTAAAGGAGGGCAGCCAGGCCGGTGTCAGCGTTATCATGTACGTCCTCCTTGACCGCTTCCCCTTTCTACGTGTCTTGACTACAGGTGTTCGCTAGGCTTGGTATTGGTGCGCTTCTAGCATGCTATATGCCCTTGATCATGATTGGGCCAAAACAGCCTGTTGCATGATAATTTGTACGTTACGTTTGGGTGTAACTTATTTCATGCGGAAGATGGGGGAAGCTCTGGGAAAACGGAGTGTTTGCGTTTCCCTCCGCGACACAGAGGCTCTATCCTTTGTATAGCACGGATACTTCTAACTAGGAGGGGAATGTGTAGTTCATCGGTCACGCTTGCATGTGCCCTTCGCGTCGGGCGGGAGCAACGTCACTTGTGCAAAACAACTGTAGGTCTCCGCTGGCAAAGAAACGAGCGCATACAACATAGAGAGCAGAACGACAGCAAACAGAAATGATGATACATTTTCGACTCACGTCCAAAGACCTCTCCCTCGCGGAAAGCTATGGCGGAGGAACATTGAATGGGTCATCCATGCCTTCGTCCATCAAGGGCCCACCGAGCAGCGGGTCCGCCGACTGCAGTTGTGACAGATCTGCACCCTCAAACGCCTCCCCATCCGGTCCCATCCCGCCCAAGTCCAAGCTCATACCCTCGTCTCCGCCCATCGACAAATCGCCTGCATCCAATGGTCCTCCACCGAGATCACCGTCGTCCTCCCCGCCCGCCTGCGGGGGCATCAACGCGTCCTGAAGCCCATCGTCGACGTCCTCCGGGCCCGGGGTCGGGGTGGGCGGCTGGAAAGATATCGAGAGCGGGTGGGGTTTGGGCGAGGGAGCCTTCGACGGGGGCGCGCTGATGTCCCCCACAGACTCGTTCTGTGGCCGGAGCGGCGCAGGCTCGGAGACGTCGCGCGACATGGGCCCGGGCGTCGCGTTCGAGTTCGCGGCCTCGTCCTGCTCCATATCGTCATCGCCCTCGACTACCTCGACGAGGTCCTCGGGTTGGATGGGCGCGAGCGGCTGGTCTGCTTCCCCCTCGTCGTCGCTGAATTGCTATGAGGAGAGTTATAGGGATATATGCGCCTCGAAGGAGGGAAATGAGAGGAGGGACGTACCTGTTTCTTGTCAGTCTTGACCCACTTGTATACGCGAAGCGTTGTGCCAGGTGCCGCGCCATCCGGAGGGCTCCATACTTTCTCCCAACATGGCACAGGCTGCATGAGTTGTCGGCGCGATGCCTCCGACGTAGACGTGCTGAAACCAACTCTCCGCCTAGTAGCCATCTTGTTCACAAGCTGTGGTGAATGTCAAAGCAGATAGAAAGCTTAGCAGAGGGGACACGGAGGACGATGGCGGTTGAAGACAAGCGCATGAACCGTGTCGCGTCGCGCGCCTCCTCTGTGGGGAAGAGCGCGACTTGCGTCTGAACTCCCATGAAGCTCTGGCCTCCACGGCCATCCATCCTCTCCCAGTCTCTCTCGGGCTTCCATCGACTCCGTATCCTACGTTGACGACCACATCGTGACGACTGATGGATGACGAGGAGACCGAGCTCCGGAACCCCTTCCCCTCCCCACCGTCCCACTACACGCGCTACACCAACCACAATCTCAAGCTCCTCGAGCTCTTGAAGGAACGCGCAGGGGATGGTGCAGACATCGCTGTGCTGAACCAGTATGATGTCCTCTCTGACCAGACGGACGTCCCGGAATGGTCGATCGCGACCTTGGAGAAGCCGCGCGTTGACTGGATTCTGGAGGAGGGGCATTATACGGTCTTTGGGGATACCTGGTTTGTGAGTGATCCTCGCGATTTGTTCCCGCTTCTCTGACCAGAGATCCCCCGTTCAATCAGGTCAAGGAGACCATCCCGTCATTAGCAGAGCTAGGCGGACATCAGTTATACCCACAGGATCCAAGTGTTGGTATGTGCTGCATCCGGCCACTTATATGCGCGACGTCATTCATGCATGGAGCCCATTCTCTTGGACAGATCGTCGGCCTGCACTTCGCAGCATCCTGCGTTCCCTGCTCGTGACCTACTCGAAGCTTCTCAGCTCACTTCTTGCCTCGCCACCGACCAGTTCGTCCGAGGGCGAGGCCGAGTGGAAGCAGCACTTAGAATGGATCAATATCCTTGCTCAAAACATCATGGCAGCTGCCAACGACCTCCGACCTGTGCAGGCACGAGGGAATCTCGAGCTCATGATGTGCAGACAGTTGGAACTGAGGAGAGAAGAAACGAAGACGATCCATTCGTACGTGTTGTTCGTCCCACCCACCGTATTTTCATGAAAGACTCAAGCACGGCCATCTCACGTGCAGGAAATGCGACTCGTTGGAGGCGCAGTTGGCTGAACTGCGTCAGGCTGCGCAAGGTTTAGCCTCTGCGTCAAGTGCTGGAGCGAGTCAAATGGCTGTACCCACGGTATGTCGTTGTCGCAATTATCTATCTCATGCTGTTGACTTAGAGTTCGTGATAGCCTATTCAACTTCCAGACCCCAACAAGATGTCTAACGAGGACGTTTTGCGCTGGGCGGAAGAAGTCATCTGAACTCGATGTATATCCTAGGTCGATCTCTTGCAATCGCTATCGCGCTTTCGATTCCGAAACCGTCCGCCATTGTTTATCGTTGTATTGCGTCCAGGTCAACGCGCAAGGCTGAGAAGCCTTTCGAAATGCTGGCGCCCAATAGTCGAGGATCACGAAGTTGGAGCCAGATCTCTCAGGCGACCGCAGGGATTCAAAACGTTCAAAAGCTGGCTAAGTATGAGATTCGAAACGCGGCCGCTCGACTAGCGTTGCCCCTTGATGTATAACAACCGCTGAAACTGCGCTGGGCTTCTGAAGGCCATCCGCATATGTATCTACTTATAGGCTCCTCCAGAGTTCCCCGCTCCAGCTTGTCGTTCCGAGGGCCGCGCGCTTCCACAGACCTATTTCAACTGGCCGTTGGCGGTTAGGTCCCTTGCTTTCGATTGACCACCACCATGGCAGAAATACTGGCTAGTAAGGATGACCTCCCGTACATTCCGGATGATGTCTTGCTTCCGCAATTCCTATTGGATATGCACCATCCCCTTCGCCCTGTCCGTTCTGCACCTCAAGCGTGGCTCATCGAGGAGGCTACAGGCAGAAAGGTTGGGTCCGATGAGGTGAGCTTGTTCGCTGCCTGTCATTGGTGTCTCCAATGACGTATCCTTACTCAGCTCCGGGCGCGAACGCACGGTCTGGCTAACGCCCTGAAGTTGTGCTGGAACGTAGGTTAGTATTTCAAGCTTGTCTTCGTTGGGTCCACACATACTGAAGCATTTCGTCAGGCGAGGACGACGTAGGTACGTAGCCCAGTGAATGGAAGCACAACGGGGTGTTGAGTCATCCATCCAGCTTGCATCTTCAGCCCGAATCATGTTGGTAAGCATACCGTCCGTCGAAGGCTTCTGACAAGCGTCACTCACCCGCAATGAAAGATTACCTGGTTGTCATGTGGTGGGTTCAGGTCATAGCATGAACGTCAAGACTCCTTCACCTCATTTCTTCATGGAATAGGGCTGTCCAGAAATTAGGTGGTGTTGTCACGTAAGACATTATTTTTCTTCCTGCTGCTTTCACCGCATGATTGATCTAATCAAACAGAACGTCGAACCCGATGTACACATCGGAAGAACTTGCACACCAGCTCGAGCTGTCCAAGGCCCGCCTTCTGTTCGTGCATCCCGCTATGCTGGCTGTCGCAACCCAGGCGGCCCATACAGTGGGACTTCCTTACGACCGAATTGTGCTCTTCGACTCCATCCCGACGTCGCCGCATCCCAACCTTCAGGAGCTTATTAAATTTGGGCTCGGGTCGAGGCAGGAGTACACGGAACGGCGGCTCAAACCTGGGGAGGCACGCACGAAGCTTGCGCTCCTGCTGTTCTCTAGTGGAACTACTGGGAAACCGAAGGTAGAGTCCATGATGCATGTCTGACGATCTTGAAATGTTGATAGTTTCGCACTATGCAGGCCGTCATGGTCTCGCACTACGGGCTGGTCGCGAACATCGTCCAGGTTGCTCAATACATCAAGCCCACGGATGAGAGTGTGCCTTCGGAATGGAGGCGCTTCCATGTTGGGGACGTCTCTTTGGGAGGTATGCGGCCGCCACCTCGACTGTTAGATGGTTGCTAACAGGACGTTCTTATGGTTTATTAGTTTTGCCATTTTTTCGTGGGTCCACTTCTTCCTTGTTTCAAGAGTGTGATTAGGTTACCATGTTCCAACCAGATGCGTATGGGTTGCATTTCGTGCTATTCTTCGGGATGTTTATTGGGGTGCGACTTTACGGGCTATCCCATACTGTTAGTGCCGTCCCTGACTGACTTCTCAGATGACCGTCGTCGTGTCCCCGAGGTACTCCCTTGAGCGCATGTTGCAAAGCATCCAGCAGTACAAAGTTACGCATTTATGGTAAGCTCTCGTCCCTCGAGCATTCTAGCTGGTGTTATATGCGGGCTATCTAGGCTTGTCCCGCCACAGGCTATCATGATCTGCAAGGTACCATTCCCCATGGCTTGTCTGTTATCAAGAAGAATTCGCTCATTTCGTCCAATCTGTAGAGCTCTATCGTGAAGAACTACGACCTCAGCTCTGTCCAGATGGTCGCGTGCGGCGCTGCACCTGTTAGTGCGGAGCTTACCGACCAGTTAACGAAGGTCCTCCCGAACGCCCTCGTCGGGCAAGGTTACGGTGTGTCTCTTCTGTCTCATACATGAGTGCCTATATTTACTCCTGACTCGCAGGTATGACCGAGACTTCGACAATGATCACGATGTGCCAACTCGATAAGCGCACCGGTACTCCAGGCTGTGCGGGTTTCCTCATCCCGGGTGTGGAAGCGCGAGTCTTCAAGGCCGATGGGACGCTTGCTCAGTTCGGCGAGCCCGGGGAACTGTATTTGAAGAGCCCTTCCCTCTCCCTAGGATATTACAACAACCCAAAAGCGTAAGTCACCAGCCTACCTTCGTGAACGCATGAGTCCACTAAGGTATGTTGGACAGCACTGCCGAGACGTTCCAGGATGGGTAAGTCTACCCTGGTTGCAGACAGACATTTTGTTTTCTGATATGGATGGTTGTCGCAGATGGCTCCGCACTGGAGACGAAGTCAAGCTCAACAAAAATAGGGAAGTCTTCGTCGTCGATCGCATCAAGGAGTTCATCAAAGTGCGCGCATTCCAAGTCGCGCCTTCGGAGCTCGAGGGCCACCTCCTTGATCATCCTGACGTCGCGGACGTCTGCGTCGTCGGCATTCCCGACGATTACAGTGGAGAACTCCCCTTCGCATTCATCGTGCTTAACCACTCCGCGCGGGTTCGGGTGGAAGGCACCCCTCAGGAAAAGGCGACAGTCGGGGACAGTGTCATGAAGGTTTGTGCTCTGTCGTAGCGCGTCCATCCCACTGGTGCTAACGAAAGACAACGTGCAGCATGTCTCTGATCACAAGGCCCACTTCAAGTGGCTGGGGGGCGTAGAGTTTGTTGACGCGATCCCCAAGAACCCCAGCGGCAAGCTTTTGCGCCGCGTTTTGAGGGAGGAGGCGAAAGCTATGCTAGGCAGTGGTAGATTGTCAACGCTTGCTAAAGCGAAGCTATAGGTCTCGTGGCCGGAAATCCTATACTACTACTACTTACTCGGGTGTTGGCTGTTGGCGCGTGTGTCGTTGGTCGCCCTATTTGCGAGCGCCGCGTGATATGCCCGAAATGACCAGCTCCACCTCGAGTGTGATCGATTGCAACTCGCTAGCGCTCTAGATCTCCTCGTTAGATCTGCTCTTGTCCGCGAGGTTCCTGCCTGTCCCTGCACTCTGCCTATTCGCGAGGCTGCCCGTCTTCTGCTCTCCAGAGGGTCTCACCGTGAGTTTTCGTTCCGGTGTGCCGTCCTCATCATTAAAGTTTCTTCCGACAGACAGATTTAGGTGTCAAGTCCTAGACGCCCATCGACGGTCCGAAATTCCAGGATTCCTCCGCAACAACTACTGGAGGACCACAACAATCTGTAAGATACCTTTCCGATGAGCATATAAAAGTTGATGCGAATGCGTATGGTCTAGTTCTACCCCCGAACACAAGTAACTTATCGCTATTGTTGCGGTGTGAATCTTCGGTATACCTTTCCAAGGGTTTCCCCTAATCTGTCGTTCTAGATGAGTCACGAATCAGGCGAGGCGTCGTCGGAGGGCGCGCAACACTGGCTACCCGCTTCATTCCCTTCCCGACTTCCTATCGAAGACCTACGCGCACGAATACGCCGACGCTTCGCGGTTTTGGACACTGCAGAGAATGCCATCGTCATGGAGCGTTCTGAACTCGCCATGGCCTGGAATCGCACATTATCCGTCAACCGCCTACCAAACGAGCTTCTCGTCACCATCTTCGCTGAGGTCGCGTATGCCTTGTGGGCTAGCGAATCCAGGTCCCCTGTAAATCGGCTCTACCCAAGCAGCCAGTGGATGAAACTCATCATCGTCTGTCGTTACTGGCGCGATGTTGCCTACGCTTCCCCCAAGTTGTGGCGCGTTATTCACGTGCGATCTCCTGCCCACACAGGACGCGCCTTGGCTCTAACCTCCACAGCCACCATCGACGTCTTGTTCGGAAAGTACGAATCGCATGCGACAAACTTCCAGCTGTTGCAACCACACGCTCCCCGCATTCGTTTTCTGTACCTTCAGGTCGTCGACGTAGTCTGGAAGTCCTCAGTAGTTGCACTCCTTCAAGGTGATGGCGGCATGTTGGCTCTGGAAATTCTCTATCTCCCCTTTTCATGGAAGCCTGCTGGGCACCATGAACCGACGGATAAGGATTTTGCAGACCTTCGACTCACTTCAGAGCGGTATCCCCACCTCCGGTCACTCACGCTCGCGTTCGCCGTCGCTCCCCAAGATATAAAGGTGTATGCCCGCCTTCGCAAGCTCTCTCTGCGTGACTGTCGCTGTGACTTCTCCTTCGACCACTTCCTCGATGTTTTGGAAGCAAGCACCAATCTTGAAATCCTAGTCCTCAACTCGTTTTTGGAGCGCATACAGGGAGACTGGGCGGAAAGTGCTCTTGCACGCGAGAGTCCGGTATCTCTGCGACACCTCAAGTCATTGGAGGTGACCAACCACCCCCCTGCCCACACCTCTCGCTTCCTTTCCCAAATCTTGCTTTCTTCCACTACGCCAGTCTCGATCAGTTCCTCGGTTGAGGTTGCTTTGGGGGAGGACCTCACGGAGACCATTCCCTCAATGCTGCCCTCCAACATCGCTACCGCTCTGCCCGCTCTCGCACTGGTAAAGGCGGTGGCCGTAGAGGCCTACATGTTGCAGTACAGGCTCTGCTGCTCCCTAGAGCCCCTCGCACAAGGGAAGGACCTCGTTTCGCTCCGGCTGCAGTCGAACGTGCACTGGACGGACTTATCTGCCAACGCCGGGCGCGATCTCCTCCGAGTCTTCGCCTCTGCCCCCCTCACCTCCCTCACTTTCGCCGGCCACTGCGCTGACGTCGGTCTCGAGGGCTGGACAGAGATATTTACCACATGGCCCCTATTGGAGACGTTGAAGCTCACCCAGGCTGATACTGGCACCGAGTGTGTCTTTGCGGGTCTCATGCACGCGGCCCCGCCGCCGGACTCGCCCGTCCCGTGTCCGAGCCTTCAGTTCGTCTCCATCGGGGGCCTGTTCTTCGAAGAAGCCGTCGACGTCTTGCTCCAGTGCCTGCGCGCTCGTGCGGAGAAGGGACACCGGCTCAGGCGTATCTGGATGGGGCTGACGGGCGAGGCGGACGAGGAGGCACTCATGGACACCCATTACATGCCGGCGTTGCGAGAGCTGGTCCCGGATGCCACTTGCGCGTTCAGAAGTGAGTGGTTGGTTTCTTCTCCGTCTCTGATGGTTGGACTGACCGCGGATGAGTTTTAGCTTGATTAAATAACTGTGAACGCGTTTCAGGCTGGCGCCCTCCGCAGGAGTGGACCGACGCGCGCGATGAATTCCCCCATTCAACTTCCTGCGCCAGACCTTCAAGTTCGGCTATTATTCCCAACCCCTGGAATACCACACATTTGGCTCCATACTTGTTCTGATCTCAGCTACATACCCCATGCTATACCCCATACCTTACCTTCAGCTCCTCTCATCAACAGTGTGGGCTATTTGCCACCTCTGACGTATAAACTACGGTCGACCCATGTGGTGTATCCTCTTCTCCTAGCAAGTATCGTCTGAGAGTTATTCCTGCTGACATGAACAGGATATCCCGGTGTCTCTGCGATCGTGCAGGCCAGGGATATCGGTTAGAACGCCTTCGGATGGATAGATTTCACCGGCGACCAGGGCGGCAGGACACTCATGGACGGTGTTTACCTGCCGGAGTTACATCGCGTGCTGGTGCTGGATGTCGATTGCACGTACAGGGTACCCAATGAGCTGGTGCTTCTCCCTCTGTCGTACCAGGATTGGCTACTGACGGGTTTTTAACCAGAGGTGCTTGGGCAGCCCCAGCCCTCGTGGACCAATTATTTTCGTCGACTCATTAGAGGCATAACTATCCATCCCAGTGGTACTGTCTGCATCGGCACGTCCCTTCCTCTCTCGTCAATGACTACGTAATTCTATCCGTTGCCTCTCCAGCCTGTCGGAGAGCAATACCTTCAGCATTCAATCTTCTCCTTCAAAGCCCAGTGGTTGCTTGTACCTGGACGGGAACGCCTGCGAAGTTCGTTGGGGACACAGGCCACATCCACCTCGAGCTCGTTGCCATAAGGGAATATTGATAAGCATGTTAGAAGGCCAGGTAGTATCGTCTGCACTCACGCGATTTTCCATCTTGCCACAACTTGCTAGGAAGTGCCAAAAACATGTATATTACAAATAACAAGTACAGCTGGTTGGATGCTTCTAAAGAACGATGCCAGATGCGATGCGTGCGCGGACAGAACGGGGAGAACGAAGACGACGACGGCGGCGACGAGTCACGACAAATGGTACAGAACGAGGCACTAGGGTGAGCGGATGACTGTAGGAGTGCGGCGATGCTAGGAGTGCGGCGGGACGATGGCAATCGAAGGGGTGAGGGTGGGGGTGGGGTGGAGTCTGGAGAAGAAGACAGAACGACTGCGAGTGTGAGCGCGAATGCGAATGCGAGATGGATGGATGACCGGGGAATGGGATGGGAGGAGATGAAAGAGACTAAGGAGCGACGAGGCGGGATGGTATCGTGGACTATATAACGTAGCGTAGGACGCGGATGATTTTCCAAGAATTAGGGTGGTACTTGTGGGGACTACGAAGGCCTGGTATGTATGGCTCGGCCTGTTTTGGTGGATACAGACGATGATGAGAAAGTCCGAACGGACGAGGGGACACAGGAAAGTGGGATACGAGACGAGAGATAACGAATGAATGTGGGGATGATAACGATGGCGAAACGAGAGAGAACGAACGTGCAGGAAACAAGAAAGGAGAGAGAGACCCAGAAACGAAGAGCAGGCCGGCAGTCTAATTAATCCAAAATGGCCACTGCAGAAAGACGCGGAGACTCGGAGGTCGTCAGGGCGAGTGGCCCTGTCCGAACACGCGCAATCGCCGCAGAATCGCCTCCATCTCGGGCTGGTGGTGCGAGCGAGCCGGTATCGAGCTCTTCGCCTTCGCCTTCGACCGGTCCAGGACCTGGCTGATCGACGGCGACGCGCTGACCCTCGAGCTCCCCGTCGAGACGCCCGACCCGGTCCCAGAGCTGAGCGACGACGTCGAGGACGTCGAGAGCCGGTGCGGATTCGGATTCGGACTGTCCGAGTCCTTGCCGTTGGTGTTCAGGTGTGCGTGGAGGTCGTCGTCGAGCAGCGCGACGTCCGTCCGGGGCGTCTCTGGGATAGACGACAGCCCAGAGGAAGGCGAGGACGAATGGATGGTAGAAAGCGACGGCAGGGAAGACAACGTCGAACTATCCGAGCGCGCGTGAAAGTCCACACGGCTCTCCGGGCTGGGCGAGCGCGACAACGCCGGCGAAGACGAAGACGCACCGTCAAGCCCAACCCCCAGCCCCAGCCCGGTCCTAGGGCCCGGGACCGAGATCGAGGCCCCGGGCGTTCGCCTCTGCACAAAGCCGCTAATAGAGGGGACCACGGGGGAGCTCGTGCGCCTCGCTGCCTTCGTGCTCAGCACGAGCTTCGCTGCCGGCGTCGGCGCAGCAGCAGCCTGCACGCCCTGCATCGCGGGCGCGCCATTGGGCACCGTGTTACTCCGCGCGCGTAGCTTTGCCGCCGCAGGTCCGCGCATGACGCCCTCTTGCGCGCGCAAAGGTTGCTGCTGCTGCTTCTCGGGCGCGATGAACTGCGAGATGGAGCTCTGCAGCTCCGCCAGGCCCTCCTCGACGCTCCCTACCGCGCTGTCGACCGACATCCTTCCCGGGCCGTCTGTGCCAGGTGAGGACACGACGACCGACGCGCCGGTGCGCGACGTCGCTGCGCTCCCGGACCGAGTGCGTGCGGCGCTTCCGCTGCCGTTACGACTGAGACTGGTCCGCGGTATCACGTCGCTGTCCTTACGCGCAGGCTCCTCGCCGGCTGAGTGCGCGACGAGCCACTTGAGCCCCTTCATCTCGCGCTCGCGCCGGTCTCGGTCGCGCTCCAGCACCTCGACCTTGTGCACGAGTTCCGCGCGCTCAAGTGCGTGGCGCTCCGTCAGGCTGAGAAGGTATGACGAGAGGCGCTTGTACTTGTCGACCTGTTGCTGCAGGGCATCGCGCAGGTCCTGCGCGGTCGCGTTCTCGTCTGCGAGCACCTTCCGTGCGAGGTCCTCGCGGACAGGGGTGCCCGGAGACGAATGACCTGAGTTCTCGTGATCGGTGTCCGTGTCAGATCCGCGGACTGGGGAGGACGGGGCGCTGAGGTCGACGCTTGCGGCGGAGTCGGGAGACATCTTCCCTTGTGCGCGCGAAAAGGAAGACGTAGGCACGTCTTTGGACGGGACGACGGGGGGGAGGGTGAGGCGTTGTTTGCGGGGTGAGGACGGAGAGGGCGGGCCATTGCGGGATGAGTCCGATGTCGTGGGTGTTGGGAGGTTTAACGTCGCGCTGACAGGCGGGGAAGGGAGAGGTTCCCTCGGAGGACCCGTCGTCGGAGGCGTATGCCAGGTGCGCTTCAGTGGAGGAGGCATCTTCTTCACGGTCCCTGCCCCATGCTGGGCAGGCGGACTCTGAGTCTGCGCCCGAGGTCGTGGTTGCGAAGGGCTCTGGCTAGAGGAGGGCGACTGCGGGGGTGAAGTGGTGATCGTATTACTACGGTTGAGAGTTGGCGAACCTTCCCGCGGGCCGCCTAAAGCAAAAGAGTCCGAGGGCATTTTGCGAACCTTGGGAGCGGTTGCCGCAATCTCCTTTTTCAGCCGACTGAGCTGCATGACACTAATGTGTCGCCTTTCCGCACGATTGGGCGGAAACCCTACGGTGGCCGGCGGTGGCTGGTTGTTCATAGACGATACCGTACCGCGGCGAGGCTGAGCATCTGGAGAAACATCGAAATGATTCTTCCGGAGAAGTGTCTCTTCCTTGTAGGAAGTAACCGACGGTAACTGACCATCGGCCACTTGCGGTAATGGAACGACGGAGTGAGTGGAGGTCGATGGACTGGAAGCATCCACCGAAGTACTAGTGGGAGATTCGGGGGTGGTCGTCCGCTCACTGGATGCCGGGGTTGGGAGCGAGGCTAGCGGCCGTTCGGGCAATGGCTGGCCGGAAGGCACGGGTGCGGAACGGGGAGCAGTGTAGGAATGTTCGCCCTCATGAATGTTGGCGTGCGGCGGGGACACAGTAATGATTGGCCTCGCGGAGGCACGGCTATCGGAGCTCTGTCTTGTCGATTCGAGCGAAGCCTTCTGCCGACGGAAATTGCTGACAAGATTGGGCGTTGGGCCGTAGGGTGAAAAGTGTGTATTGACGACAGCGGGGCCACCGTTCGAACGAGAGGGTGCAGCGCCAGACTGCCATGGCGTGGGGATGCCTGAGGGGGGAACCTGAGGGAGAGCCCGTTGCTGGGCGCTGGCCTGTAAAGGGCGGACTACGCTTGGCCTAGTCAATCAAAATCGGCATCAGAACGTTAGCTTGTATGTCAGGTTATGTCAAGAAGACGCAAGTGAGTAGAATTGGAAGGGAGGTGGCGGAGAACGTAAAAAGTATGTTGGTCCCTCTATCGGTCTCAAATTGATAAAATCAAATATGCGCTGTCGATCATTGGCAGGCCCGCCACGAGGCTACCAACCGCCTGGCAATACTTCGATCGCGCCACCACCTGAAAGTCGACTATATGCGCTCAAATTTTGCACACTCTGTCAGTACACCCGTTCCCCCACCCATTGCGCCGCGCAAACACGCTGGGAGAAACCCCCGGCGTCCGGGGAAAGTACCCGGGACGAGCGTCAGGCGGACAGTTATATGGGCGCCATCCGATTCAGGCAAGTACAATCAACTGGACAGAAATGTCCGGCTTCGACTTCGATGCGAAGAACTCAAAAGATAGATTGACAACGTGCCCAGCGGCGAGAAGACAAGAAGACAGGATGATCCGCTCTGAGCCCCCAAATGCAGCCTTCGCGTTCCGCGGACGGCCACGGTGGAGTGACATAGGTCGCAAAGAACGCGCCGGGGAGAAAGAACCAATCGAAGGACGAAACTCACCCTGCTCCCATCGGCTGGTTTCCACCTTCGCGGTCATGGGACGCAACAACAGGTACCGGTGGCACCTGCTTGTGGTCGGTCTCCCGCCGTGCACCAATCGCAGCCGAGTTCGTGTTAGCGTGCACGGGGGTTGCGACCGCGACGGCTGCCAAGGAGGCAGAAGACGCGTCGGTCTTGGCGGACGACGGGGATAGACTCTGCTTGCGCTTGCGGGCGAGAAAGGAGAACTTGTGCTTGGATTTGGGCGGGGTGACGGGCACCAACTCGGCGGCAGACGGACTGAGGCGTGGAATGGCAGGGATCTGGGAGGGCGGGGGAAGACGCGAGGGCGTGTCCATGCTGGCTTTCGCGTCGTGTCTGCCGCGGAGAAAATCAGAGATGTCGGAGGTACGCGAGCGTATGCGCCCCGAAGGGGATGAGAGGGCAGAAGGCATGGCGAGGGGCAGAGAGTGAGGTTGAGTGACCGAGACCGGAAATCGGGAGAGTAGTATGGGGAAGGAGGATGGCGGTGGAGGTGTGGCACGAGGAGGGAGGGGGAGATATGGGCGTGTCTGGGAGGGCTAGGATTCCATGCAAGAAGCGAAGAGGGCGGTCGAGGAGGTTGGCGAGAGGAGGGGAGAGAAGGACGCGGGCTCGTAGGTTGAGATCCTTAAAGGGAGCGAGGGAGAAGAGACGCCGAGGATAGACTGTGACAAGGCCAAGGGTCGACGACGATGCGGACTGTGGCCATGCGTTTCGCCAGGTCCCAGACTGTTTGACTCCCGTCGCTCGCTCGAGGGCCAACGCGAGCAGATGTGAAGGGAAGCTGTTTCCTCTCCCGAGTCGCCGCGCCTTATACGGCATCCGAGCCCCTCCAGCTCTAATCCCCGTTCATTTCCTCAGCCGCACGCCTTACCCGGCCCTTCGCCTTCCTTCCACCTCCTCCTTCTGCGTCACGGTCTCGCCTTGGTCAGCGCAGCCTCACGCTGCGACGCGCACGCGAGCCCCGCCGCCCCCCGACGTCAATCGCGGATCTCACATCGTCACCCCCGATCTCCCAGTGGCTGTATTGCCCGTTCCCGCCCCCCCGGGTCCGGTTTCCCAAACTCCCATCAACATAGCGCGTTTTCCCGTCATGTCTTCTCCCGCCACCATCCAGCTACTAGTCCTACTAGTAAGTGTTTCCACATAGGAAACATCACAGGCTTACATCCATCTCAAACAGCCATAAGACTACACGCACTCTTTGTCAACCAACTCACAGCAATAAGTAATCAATCGTCTTGTCCTGACAGTCTTTTGGCCCGCGCGTCACGGTCTTCGGACTCGGGCGACTGCGCCCACGACCTCGACGCCCGGCAGTACTTACGAAGTGTCCCTCTCGCCGCCGATGGCCCACCGGTAAGTTCGAATTGGGCAGGGTCGGCGTCGACAGCCACAGACACCAGGTCCAAGAAAATGGCGCGCGGAAGCAAATTAGGTATAAGATTCCAGCCCCCGCCGCCTCATAGCGCCTTATCCCGCGTCGCGCGGCTGCGCGTACGCTCCAGCCGGCGACGTTTGATGCGCTGATCTTGAATTCAACGCTTACCGGCTGACAAAATTAAATGATTCTCGTCAGTTCCTCGTCCTGCCCGAGTCACGACCCCGGCGCACGTCAGCGGGGTCCTCGAGCGGTCCCGGCGGAGTGCGTAGACAGGGCCGGAAGACACTCTGCGCCATATTCAGCTCGCCGTATGACGAGCTCGAGGTTACTGAACCACACGCTGACAGCCCGCAAGAACAACAAGAACGGACCCGGACACGAATATCATGGTCAACACCGGCTAGCCTTCGATGGCAGCGGGCGGGCTTAAGAGGGCGTTTACATTACCTTATTGCATCATCACGGAACCACAACTTTTCTGGGGTCCTCGGAAGGTCGGGCCTCCCCGACCAATCGTGGACCCGCCATGCTGCGAGAGCGGCGCGGGCTGTAGTTCTGTGGGCGACTGATGCGACGGGGACCGTCCTTCACGCGGCGAGCTAGTGCGTCTTCTCAAGAACTCATACGAGCGACATCGATTAAGATTTTGCTCTATACCGGTTACTGCGACAACGCGGGAGGTTTGGAAGCTCGAGGCGCGGACCCACGTAGGTAAGTATCCGACATAAGTAATTAAGTATGCACAGCGCCACCAAGCTGACAGAGGAACAAGGGGTACTAGTAACCGCTGAAAGCCTTACAAAAAAGTACACCCTTAGTGTCCTGTTGGAAATCGGGTCGGCCAAATCTCTGCCATCTTCGCTCGACAGGTTCTACCGTTGGAGAACATCAGCCCTGGCGACCGCGACATGCATATGGGAATACGGTGTCAACTATGGATGAAATGACGCTAGCTCCCGCGTCAAGCACCTTGCTAGCCTCGTCGCGGCTCGCCGAGTCTTCAAACTTCAATCTGTAGATTAAATATGCCACTGGGTACCCTCATCTGTGGTTTAGGCCTGGATTGCAGGGGCCGTCCCCCTTCTTGATGTGGGAGGCGTGGCC
This sequence comes from Ganoderma sinense ZZ0214-1, assembly GCA_002760635.1. Classification (NCBI taxonomy): domain Eukaryota; kingdom Fungi; phylum Basidiomycota; class Agaricomycetes; order Polyporales; family Polyporaceae; genus Ganoderma; species Ganoderma sinense. The sequence continues at coordinate 2,023,726 of AYKW01000023.1, forward strand.
CATCAAATATCATATGCATGATATCATACACGCCCGGATCCTACCAGCGGCCATGCGGATACTCAACACTTTCTTCTTCGAGTCCAAAAGCCCTCCCACCCCTCAGTCCAGCGGCCAGCGAACTCGCGAAGCTCTTCCTCATACTTCGAGCCCGCCCTAACAGAAGCCCCGCGCATTTATCAGCAATAGATTTCCTCGATGAATTGTCCCCACGAAGATAGGTCGGGAAACGGCTCCCCATTTCAACGTGTACGCCGCACAAGTTACAGGCACCACCAAGCCGATCCGAATCGCCCGCAAGGGCGACAGGGCCCCGCGGGCCCACCGAAAATCGGGGTCGACGTCGCCCGCCGTATCGCGACTCCCAGGATGCAGCGTCCAATGCCCATGGACAAGGCACGTCGATATCCGCGGGACTGCGTTCTCCATGCAAGTCCTCCGTCTCGGAGCCTCTCAGGCAGCTGAGAGGAGGGAAGGAGCCCGTCCTTCCCGTTACTAAGAACGTACGTATACAGTAGAAGGGGTCGACCCGTCCAAGTCCTGCGCGGCCCGTCCCCGACGTGACCTCCGTGCCCTTCCACGCGGTCTGGAATCGTCTCGGGGTTCGCACGTGAGTTCCTTCGAATAGACTGCGTACCGAATGGCCATGGGAAGCGCGGGACCGAGAGTCGCGCCCGGATCCGGACGGAATCACGGTGCAAGGGTGCTGAGCGGAGCGGGGAGCACGTCCGAAGTCAGTGTCGATATCACAGGCGACAATTAAATAGCGGCGAGGATACAAGTCAATATGTTAGGGAGCGGTAACGTAGTAGCAAGAAGACAATTAAAGCCCGCCGTCGGAGCTCCGAGCTCCACGACGACGACGACGACGACGACGACGACGACGAAAACCACCCCGGGGCGGCCGAGCTAAGAATACGTACGTACAGTAACGCGAATAGAGTAGTGTGAGAGAAAGAGGAAAAATGCCCCATGTGGCCGCCTTCGCCTTCGACGTCCATTCGGAAGCGCAACGGGGGCAGACGCCGTTGCCAATGCACCCGCCGGCGACGTAGTCACATAATTATACTCGCCACGGGCCGCGCGGGTTCAGCCAGTCCAGGCCCGCAAACGGGTCGTCGAGCTCGGGGACATGAGCATACTCGACGGACGCGCCCTCGTCCCGGCAGTACCGTCGGGACCTGGCCTCTCTGCCCGGCGCCAGGAGCGGCGGGCGGTCGCCTTGGAAGAAGAGATGCACGGGCGGCTCGTGCTTCAGGGAACCGTCCACCTCGACCGAGCTTGATGGGGAAGCGTCTGACGGACATGCTAATGACGGATAGTCGCCGACGAATGTGGAAGGGCGGATGACAGTGGAGTGAGTTCGATGGCGACGGGCAGCGTAATAGGAGGGGACGCGTTAACGGAGAGTCAATGTAGAAGGGCGGAGAATGCATCAGTATCCTGAAGAAACCGGGCAGCGGGCGTTTAGTAGCCTCGCGGGCTGAACTCACCGGTCAGCAGGTCAGCGGCCGGTTCACGAAGGAGCACGTCGAAGGTGTTGACGCTGGAGGGGAAGACACGGGTGCGGTCAGTCATTGTTCGGTCGCGGTCGACAAGGCTAGGCTCTATTTTCCCGCCCGAGAAGACGGCCGGGGAGAGCTTAGATCGGGTGTACTTACTGCTTCTTTTCGTCCAGGAAGAAGTGGTGATACCTAAGGTGGCGCAGTTGGAAGCGCGAGTTCGGGTGCAAATTCACGAGCTACAAGAAAGCGAAAAGAACGGAGTCGCGTGAGTGACGACCTCGTGCACAACAAAAGAGAGTGGTGTTGGTTGGGACTGAGGAAGGCGAGACGCACCCCATCGATCAAGTCTACCTCTGGATCCGAAATCTTGCCCAAGCCTTGGTGTGCAGCATACGACATTCCGTCCATTCGGTGACCCCACCAGACATACTCTTGCCTGTCGTCGTGCCCCTCGAACAAGACCTGGAAGCATCACGTCAATCCCTCACTGTTCCCGCGACGCGTCAAGCCTGCGAGCCGGCATCCCATTTCTCCCGGATCGGCTGCCCATAGAGGGCTAGCACGACGCCAACAGCACGCGGAAAAACCGGATGTGGAATGACGAGTACTCACCGTGTTCGTGAGCATGCCGAATGCGATACAACCGAGCGCCCACCAGTCAACCATCTTCCCGTACCACCGCCCCTGGTCGACCTCCCACGCCATGTACGGCGCGCTCCCGATCTTGTCGTTCGTGCATACAGTCCCGTCCTCAAGCGGCGAGTACGAGATGTACGCCGTGTTGAAGTCGGAGATCCGCACGCTAGGATCCCGGGCCAGATTCGAGGCGTCCACCAGGATGTTCTCGGGCTTCAAGTCGCGGTGAATGATACCCATCCGGTGGAGCGCATCTATGCCAAGTGCCTGGAACAAACCCCGAGGAGATAACATTAATATAATGTTAGCCTAGTGATACACAACGGATAGATCCAGTTCGGGCGCGCCGCCCAACGCAGAAGAGCACATGTAGAGAAAAAGAGAAGGCGTGGACACGATCAACACCAACATACGTTGATAATTACGGTGGGAATGTAGCGGAAAGCCGGAAAAAGACATGACATGGAGAGGTAAACTCACCAACTGCGCCACCCAGCGGCGAACCAGCGACCGATCCAAGCCACCGTACGACGTGACCGCCTTCGAGACGTCGATGAGGTCGCCCTCCATCAGCGGCTGCACAGAGCGGGAGTGAATGGTCAGCGTACGCCATATTATCCGTCGAGCCTGACGTATTGGCAGACGGAAATGAAGCATTGTAGCTGACGAAGCGCACTCACCATAAGATAGACGACCCGCTCGTCGTCCTGCAAGACGCCAAACACCTCCATCAAGTAGGCCTGGTCCCTTGGGGCAGCCGCAGCGATGAGGCCATACGCACGCCTCTCGACGAGCAGGCCGTGCCGGATCTTCTCGTCCTGCAGCATCCGGTCCTTCCGCGCGCTCCGTGCGCAGACGATGCGCCCGGAGTCAGTGTCTTGCGCCGCGTACGACTTAGTAAACGCCCCCTTCTCCAGGATACGGAGGAGCTTAAAAGACCCGACGTGCACCGGTCCCGGTCCCGCAAGGTGCTTCTGCGACTGCGAGGAAGAGGTGCGTGGAGGCGTGGGCGGAGCCGCGTACCCGCTTGGGCTGCCCTTTAGCGAGGGCCGCAGCGCGTAGAGGCCCGCTGCCGGGGACGGTGATGGCGACGGAAGCGAGGGCGGGGCGTAAATTAACGAGGGAGGTGGAGGACACGAGCCAGGAACTGGTGTTGGGGCATAGATCGGGAGGGGGACGGGGACGGGACGCTCCCGACCCCGCGCGCCCTGCGTAACACTGACGTACTCGCTACCTTTGCTCTTCACAGCAGGTTGAGGAGCCGCACAGCCTGAAGGTTCCGGGTGAGAGGAGGCTTCCTTGAATCTCACCGTGCGGATGATCTCCGGGTCGACGCCGACCTCAGCAAGCACGGACGAGAACGAGAGGCGGGAGGACGCCGAAGTCGGTTCTCGGTGAGGCACATAGGTGGCGTAGATGGCGGAACCTGCAGCCTTGCCTGTGTCGGGGCGCATACCGGAGCTCGACTTCGACTTCGACGGCACCAAGATCGTCAGAGGCTTTCGGGGCAATCTCCGATTCGGGGGGATGGCGGCGGACCGACGAGGGAGGATGTCCGGCCTTGGAGTCGGAGGACGATTGGGTATGGATGGTGCAAGGGGGCGACGAGAGCTAGAGGTGGTTCGTGCAGTAGTTCCGGTGGTTGACTCCTTCGCGTTGCCCTTCGGTTTGGATTTCGGACGAGTTGAATTGGGGGTGGCTCTAATGAGGACCTGGGACAACCAACCGGGCATCTTGTATACTCTCTGAACAATCGCTAGCGTGGTGCGCAGACAGAGGTCTGTGTGTGGAAAAGCAACTGTGCAATGAGGGGGGGCGAGAGTAGAAAGAAGGATCGAGGATAGCAACGGCCATGGATGGCAAAGGAGTTGACTTTTGAGGACGCTGACCACCTCAAAGCAACCAAGCTGTTGTCCAATCAAAAGCGCTGCCACGATGCACCAAAGCAACGCAGGGCATAGAGGGCCAGTGAGTCCTGTGCCACTGGATGTGCGAAGTCCTTAGTTCTAGAGTCCAAAGCGTCTGAATCCGAAAGTGGCCAACCGTGTGGAGAACGATCATTCAGCATAGAAACGCGACGAGCTCGAGTCGACGGCACCAAGATACCTTTGTTCATTATTGTGGAGGGGGGCGCAAGAGCCGCAGCACAGAAGGCGGGCGACTGAGGGGAAGGGGAGACTGCCGCTGGGGCCTTCCATTTTCGGAGAGTCAGAGCGCGCCTCGTCGGTGTCCCCGACCATCAAGCTCGCTGTAGCGGTGCACGTCGGCCAAGGCTATCTGAGTCGGCTTGAGAGTTGCGTATTGTGGCTCACATCGATGGGAGCCGATTCGTGGATGCTGAGGACAATGGGCCCTGTGTTGTATGGGTTCATCATTCCTGGCGGCACCGAGGTCCTCGAGGCAGGGCGCCTACAGACAAAGCTTAGGGTCAGAGCTTGGGTAACAATTGGGTTAAGCTCGAATCAGCCAAAGCTAGATCTTGAAAGTACTGGAACACCATTCGAGTTCGATCCTATGTGCATAGGCAAAACTACGCACCCGCCAGATGCTTCAGATCAAGGCAAGAGCTCTGCCAAGCGCTCACTTTAATATCTTTTTAGACACCCTGCATCCGTTTGTCCTGGCTGTGTTTAATTTACTCATGAAAATACGTGCATGAGGGTCAGAACGAAAGGAAGCGACGAGACGAGAGATGTTTCGCCAATGAACTAGTCGTCGTGGTGGTCGTCAAGAGGAATGTCGCGAAAACATTGGCGCCCAGGACTAGATGGCCTTGGCTCCGACTACTGTGTCTCGTCCCGCCGTGTGTGGGCTCCAAGGATAGACAATCCCTCTTGTTTACTTGGAGTAGGAAGGCTATGTTCTAGTAATGAAATGATACATTGGATATGTCCACGAAATCTCTATTCTTCCCTTCTCTCCCCTCAAGCATCCATGCGACATGACCTACTCCACTGTCGCGTACTTTTTGATAACCTTTTTGACGAGCTCGACATCCGCGCCCTCAACATCAATTAGTCTGCGCTCACGCTCGAGTAAGCCCTTGAACTCTGGCGGGAGCACGTCGCGCTCGAAATTGAATGCTGTCGCGCCGTCGAGAGCACGCGTGACTGCTTCCGAGAACTTCGCGGGGTGTGCAGTCGAAAGCACGATTTGACGAACGTGACCCAAGCTGATAGAATGAATTTTAGCGACATTTGCAACTGGGCAGCCTGCCAAGGGAGACTGCTTACTTGCTGGGCGCGACCGTGCGCGCAACGTGGAGGCCGACGACCGTGTGCGGGTCCGCGATGTACTTCGCTGTGTCGAAGTAATACCTGATGGTCTCGAGGGTCTCCTCGTCCGACACCCTCTCCGCGAAGAAGTCGGCACGCGCGCGCTCAAGCACCTCGACAGGCACCTGCACCCGCCCATCGCTCTTCACCTTCCCCATCCAATCCGCGATCGTCGCGCCTGCGCTGCTCCTCCGCACGGCGTTGTCCGATTCCTCCGATGTGTCGTACACAAGGTACCACAGCAGCCGCTCAAAGTTGCTGGAGACAAGGATATCCATCGCGGGGCTGAGAGTCTCCTTCACACCGCTTTCGTCCGCCGCGCCTCCCGAAGTCACTGCGGCGCCAGAAGAATCGACCTTCTCGTACGCACCGTTCTTCCAGAACCGCGCGAGGATGTCGTTGGCGTTCGTCGCGACGCCCAGCCGTCCGATAGGTAGCCCCATGCGCTTCGCGTAGTATCCTGCGAGGATGTCGCCAAAGTTCCCGGTCGGGACGACATACTGAATCTCGAGCGCCGGGTCCGCGACCTGCCGTCTGATGTGGAAGTACGAGAGGAAGTAGTAGACGGTCTGCGCGAGGATACGCGCCCAGTTGATCGAGTTCACTGCGCCTAGCCGATGTGTCGCGTTGAATTCCCGGTCACCGAAGAGCGCCTTGACAATGTCCTGCGGGGAGCCGGGCAGAGGGTGAGATCTCTAGAAGTCAAGGAACAGGGGACAGGGACGGGAGAAGTACCTGACAGTCATCGAATGTGCCTTTAACGGCAAGGTTGTGCACGTTGGGGTCCGTCACCGTCGTCATTTGTGCTTCCTGGATGGGAGAGACGCGGCCTTTGGGATGCAGGATGAAGATGGAGACATTCGCCTTATTCCGGAGTCCATAGATTGCGGCGCTGTGTGAGAAGCATCTCGTCAGTACCTGGAATGATAGGGACTGGTCCTCTAGGAGGCAAGGGGAAGGATACTGTATATCCGCGGGGAGACTGGGAGTACCTGGTGCGGGACCGAAGGAGGGGGACTCCCAGCCTATGCCCTGACCAGAATCCAGGCGCGGGGAAAATACGAATTCATTGAATCAGAATAAAGCTCACCTTCCTGTATCTCCGCTCGTTGCACCTACGACCGTCAACTTCTCCGGCTTCTCATTCGGCGCCTTGCGCTCGTTTCTCCTCTTGAGGAAGAACTCGAACAGGTTTCCGAGAAGCTGGAGCGCGACGTCCTTGAACGCGAAGGTTGGACCATGGAAAAGCTCGAGAATATAGGTGGTGTTGGTTAAGTTTTTCAGAGGGGTGATGTCGGGGTGCCGGAAGGTGCTATAGGACTTTTCGACAAGTTGGCGTAATTCAGCCTTGGAGACCTCGTCGGAGGTAACATAGAGAGACAAGACTTCGACAGAGAGGTCCACAAAAGAGTAGTCCTTCCACTTCGTCTGCCAATCCTCTGGCAGAGAGGGAATGTGTTCGGGGATATAGAGGCCGCCATCTGGGGCGAGACCAGCGAGGACTGTCTGGGAGGATGTCGTTCAGATTGGAACAGATCTCTTCAGGAAAGGATCGACCTCTTCAAAAGACAAAAGTTTGCCTGCGCCGCGAGTGGAAAAGTACTTCATGATGGTGGTATGTGGGGAAGGTAGATGATTGAGCTCGAGTCATCGTCGTCGGCCAATTTCCTGAGCCCATAGCGCCAACTCTGGCGCCTACAACGTTGTCAAAGTCTGCCACCGAGCCTGAGGCCCTTTTCCATCGTGCGCAACATGTAGTAGCTGCTAGCTATGCATGAGGAATGTCTGCCAAGCAGTGGAAGATATTCGATGCCAATGGCACTGGGTAACTCCACGACTCGTCTATGGGATAATCACTTGTGTAAGCCTCGTTCTACATTTGAATTGCGAAAATATGTTGCCGTCCGCGTAAAGTAAGTAGCGCGTACACATCCTCGTCTGCCCGTCTCACAGCCTCGCAGCCTGATAGACTTGCCTTTGTTGTAGTATTTCACAAGGCTGGTCCACAAGTTAGCGGACCGGGGGCCTGTTCTAGCCCATGAGAGACTGCTTCGTGTCAAACGCGAGGCAGCAGGTTCGTTCAGGCTGCTGATGACGGGCATACCACCAACTTAGGCCCAATAGAAGAAGCCCTTTGCAGAGAACCATGATCACGGTATGAGCTCCATGCATCGCGCAGCTATCGCGTTGTATAAATGCCCACCGGTGAGTGATGGCACCTCGCTCCTTCTTCCCATCTCGCCGTCTTTCGACTCAACGACACCCCGTAATCGGTCTTTTCAGGAGCCAAATGGTTCATAGTCCTTTCCACAGTCTCGGCAGAAAATTCTCCTGTGTCTTCCAGCGCATAGCATGTGGAGATATTGAACAAGTCGAAGAGCAGCCTCCAAAGTAAGTATGCTTTTGGAAAGGCGAATCGGAAAGGCGAATCGTATCATGCCCACTCATGTCGTCCTCCAGGCCGAGTAAGCTGCCTCCTCTTCCTCAAAAGCCAGAACGGGGCAGTTCTGCGACCAAACCCCCATCTAAAGAAACTACGCCGACGGATAGTAAACAAGCCCCCAGCCCAATTCGCCTCACCTGGGCCCAGATCATACCCGAGTCCCTCGAGTTCTCCGTCGACCCATCTCATGCCCATTTCCACCTTTATCAGTCACTCATCGACTACATCCGGTCCGCTTACTCCCCCTCTTCCCTCAACGGCTCCGCGTTTTCCACGTGGAGATCTTTGCTGCAGCACCATCCGTCCTTCGGTACCCTTGTCAATCTCCTCGCCGATAGGTACAGCCTTACGGAAGAGCCCGTCGACACCGTCGAGCTTGGCCTTTCTCCGAACTCCACTCTCGACTTCATTCTCTTTGGCCTGCTCCATGTTGTCCAGGAGAGTCGCCGTGCAGCAGCGTCTGGTACCCTGTATTATGCGATCGATCGCGTGCGCGGACACGTTCAAGTTGCTTCGCGCCATGGTATCGAACTATATCAAGCCGCTCTGTTGGACTTCCTCCGGCCCATGTGGGAGTATGAGTGCCGGGCGCGGCAGGAGATGAAGTCGTCACCCATGCCTTGGAGTAGGGTTTCGAAGGACGAGAAGCCACCAGTGGAGGGGCCTTCAGGTGCGTAAGATGCGATCTTCCTCATTTGTGCGCATATACTCACCATACACAACGTTGCAAGAACTTACAGTACTGATCATACCTCCTGAAATCGTGTCCATGGACGACAACCATCCCAGGTTTCGGGCTGCAAGATTGCAGTTTGGTCATCCACTCGATGTTCCATGGCTTGGCGGTGTCAATGACGGTTACCCTTTCTCGCCTACCTTGTCCAGCTACGTGAAAATTCGCCGCAGGAGCGCAACTCCTAGCCTCCACGACGACGTCGCAATGTGGCTCGGGGCGATGACTTTCGGTCTACTCGAGATCGCGACGCATTACAAAGTTACGGAGGTGGACCTTCTCTCGTCCAGTCAGGCCGAAGAGACCCGAGCCCTCTCCGGCACTCGTCTTGAGCGATTCCTTTTCGCGTGGGGCCATCATATGCGCGAATCCATGCACCATGGGACATTCGACAAGGAGATCCACCGGATACAAGGTCGTCAACTCGCCTCCGTGCTCAATCAGGCACTTGCCGCTCTCGACGAAGAGGGTCTACAAGGAACAAGCGTTATGCTTCGGGCTGGGTTCCCTGTCGAGATGCAAGTGGACATCCTCGGCGCCTTGACACTGGCCATCGGAACGCTCTGCAACTACGCCCTCTCCATCTGGCACGGCGTGCCGGAGATGGAGAACATCTCGAAACAACTCCATGATACGACGCGCTACTTCCACCGGCACACAAAGCAGATGTGCAGGCGGGTCATGTTACCTGCAGGCTGGTGCCCGCACCTCGTCTCGACGCAGTTCCTCAACAGCGTCGACGAACTATCCCTGCTTTCCCATATTGTCCGCGAGAAGCCATTCACCCGCAATGCCCCCGACGAGCACGCAGAATGCACGGAGGCTGCGTGTGTTCTGTACACGATTGACATTGCGACCTACTCTGCCCGCCACGTCGCCTCACATTGCTATTGCGCGAAGGTCACGCTTCCTCTCCAGGATATCACCAATTTTCTCTCCGACAGCGAGTCGAGTGCAGTCCCTGTCGTTGTCTGGGATGGGATGCGACTGCGCGTCCAGCCTGCCGTCGACGGGCAATACGTCGCAATCTCGCACGTCTGGGCCGACGGACTCGGGGCCTTCTCGGAGGTTGGGCTGCCTGCCTGCCAGATTGCGCGGCTTGCCGCACTCGTGAAGGAAGCGATTCCGGAAACAGGAGCGTTCTGGATAGACTCGCTCTGCGTCCCACGCGAACCGACCTTGCGTTCTCGCGCACTTAAACTGCTGCGGAAGACGTACAAGGAGGCGGCGAAGGTGCTCGTCCTCGACGCGAGTATCCGCGCCCAGTGCACCAAGGAGGGACCATGGGAGGAGAACCTCTTTCGTATCGTCATGTCCGGATGGAGTCGCCGCCTGTGGACGGCGCAGGAAGGGATCCTAGCCCGTCGGCTTCTGTTCGAGTTTTCGAACGGGTTGGTTGATGTGACTGACCATCTACGCGTCGACGACCACTCTGCGGTGCTTCACACCCCGAAATCAGGAAAGGCACAACTCATCCATACCAGCGGTAACGGCAGGATCGACCATCATGAGTTCAACGCGACCTCGCTATACCGATCGTGCTTCACCCTCGTCACACTACGCGCCGCATACCAGAATAACCCGAACCACCAGTGCACGATCGACGAGGTCATCGATCTTGTGCGCCACCGCACGGGGACGCACCCCGACGAAGAGGCCATGGCACTCGTAGGTTTGCTTTCCGTCGACATCGATGCCCTACTCTCAATTTCCGGGCCAAACGCGGCAGAACTGCGCATGAAGACCCTCCTCCTCCAACTCCGCAACGTCCCTCTTCCTCTCCCTATGCTCCAGACGCAGCGTCTCAACATCCCTGGCTTCCGGTGGGCTCCCCGTAGCTTCACCGGCGCGAACGAGTCCGTGGCCGGCGCAGATAGCGGATCATGCACGACTGACGGTCTCTTGGCGGAGTATTCGCTCGCACGCTTCGAATCTTCGGTGGCGATCCCGCCGTTGTGCGTGCAAGGATTGAAGGACACGTTCAAGATCGCGATCACCCAGCACGGATCTACGTGCATCTATGAGGCGTTCTTCAGCATGCCCCTCGAACACTACCGTTCTGGGGTCGCGGGCCTTCCCTTGTCCGTGGACGGTTTCATCTTCACGCATGAAGACCTCCCAAAGGACTCCCGGATCATCTCCTGCGCGGCAGTCGCGTTGCGCACAGGAGAAGCCGAAGCGGAGGACGGTGTCGCGAAGGATGCGCTGAAGTGCGACTACGTCGCGTCAGTCGAACTTTGGTGCTCGAGTGATGCTGAGGGCGCTGTAGAGCCGAGAGCGCAGATGATAGCGGCAGCACCCGACGTGTATGGGTTATACAAGATGGGCAACCTGGGTCACGCGAAGGTGCTGTTGCGGTGACATGAAGAAGGCTAATCGTGGTGACCTGTCCGTGTCAACTCCCGTATATATCTGGTTTCATATCGTTCGAGACTGTAATAGCACTATATTAAATCTTGTTCATGTCGTTGCGAAACATTGGGTATGGTCCAACCGTCCAACCGTCTGATGTCGCACAGCGTGCATATGCAGAACTTGCTCGTGCAGAACTTCCCGGACCTGTGAACATAACCTGTTACATAGTAAGTTACAGTCAAGGCTCGTTCGCAGAAAGTATTAAATACATGTAGAAGATGGGAGGAAATGTTGTGGTAAGTACGTATCCAGGAGCAAACTCTGAGGCATCCCTTCTCGCCATGGAATCCTTGGTAAGCTCAACGATAAATGATCTGCGCCTCCGGTGTACCGCACTCAGGAGGTGGTTGGAACACGTAGGACACTTCTGGAACGAGACCCTCCAACCCCGCCATGAAAACATTCCAATCCTTCTTGATCGTGTCCGCCGGGCTAAGCGACCGCACCTCCAGCTTGTGGAGGCGTGAGCCATTCTCTGCACGGTACTGCATGCAGTCGATCAGCAAACCCAAGAGGGTACTGTACAAGTCACATTCCAGTTCCAGCGCGAGGAACGAGAGCTCCGGACACAAGATCGGTGAAAGCTGTCCGGCGCGAGGCTCGGGAATCGATGACGACGGCCCCGGGGAAGGCTCGAATTGCAGGGCCCCGACGAGGCCGACCATGGGGCCGTTGTCGCTGACACGCAGCTCCTCGAGGTTGGGGAAGGCGCCAAGGACCTCCAGCCATTTCGCCTGGCTGATAAGGAAGGAGATTCCACAGATCGAGAGACAGCGCAGCGACGGTCCCCGCAGGAGTGCGACGAGGTCGTCGAGACTGCGAGGGAGCAATTCTCGATGAGACGCGAATGGGGCGTTCCCGCCTGGTCCGACTCGCTGCGCGGGGTTGTATCTGAGCTCGACAAGATACGTCGTCCCCGACCGCCGGGTGTCGCCGCTGAGGGTGTACGTCGGTCCCTGATTCGGAGTCTCGAGCTCCGCTCTGACGAGTGCGCTCAGAACGGGGAATGTTGTGGGGTGGTCCCTGGGGATAGCGTCCACAAGCGACCCGTTGGCCCGCGGATCATTCGTTGAGAAGGTGCCGCCCTCCGCATGAACTTCGATGCGTGCTGTGATTGGGATAGACAGGTGGGCGATGAGATGGGATGAGTAGCAGGAGAGGTGCCTCCACAACCCCATCTCCCCCATCCGTGGAAGGCTGATCAGCGACCGACGGGGCTTCGCCTCGGGCTCGCTGTCGGAAAGACGATCCAAGAACGAGACGAGGTATAATTTCTGCAGCGTTGACGAACAGCTGGATAGAATGTCGAGGAACTGGTCGAAAGAATAGTCGCAATCACAGTCCATAAGAATCAAGCTGTGAAGCTTCGAATAGAGTAAAGGGTCGCAAGGCATCGTGATGCGGGAGAGGCATAGCATGCGGAGACGGGGATATTGTTGGGAGGATAGCTTGGTGTGGATGCCCGGCTGATTGGCCAGCGTTGGACCTATGAAAGGACTCCTACCAAGCGCGAGCTCTTCCAAGGCAGGCATTCCTAGGTCACAGAGTGTATGAAGAGCCGAAGACTGGGGTTTGTTATTGCCCTCGTAGAAATCAAGGCGACGAATACGGTGAGCATGGGGATATAAAAGTTCGAGTTCTTCGGAAGATATGGTACTGCGGCGCATGTCGATGTCGATGGTAGAAGGATCGGAACGTGTGAGAGCGAGCTTTGTCCAGTAGACATCCCGGCCCATTTCAATGAAACGCCATATGATGGGCGTGGCTAGCGCCACGTCGCGCCAGAAGCGGCAAACCAGCATGAGCGTCATCCGAGTAGCGTTATCCATGTCCTTCGCCTGCGGCCCTTCCAGGGATACAGGCCCCTTGAGACAGACGAGAAGAAAGATGCGGATGAGAAGCTCGTTCGGCAACTGGTGGATAGGGAGGGACTGGTTCGACAAACGGGCCACTTCTACTGGTGCTGCTTCGGCGGGATGCGTGACGCCTTTGGGTTCTGGAGAGCGGCGTCCTCTGAGATCTTGAAGGAGCCGTTTAACCTTGCTGAGTCGTGGCATTGCTCTGCTTTCAGGCTGAGGGCTGAGAATCAAGGTATTCATGAGTCGTTGCTCCCCTGTGCTTTGAACTGACTGACCTGATATACTGGATGCTTCGAGGTTCCGACGGGATCTTCTACCAGAGACGACGAACGGCCACTTCACGGTCGAGTCCAAGTTGTGATCCAGTGTGAAGGCACGAGCGCAGGCAAAGGTGCGGTTTACGTACAACAAGGACAGCCTTGGAATTTGAAATGTCGACTGTTTGCTATACACTGCCATTCTCTTCGAATTCTCCGAGGTGCACTGCCGAGTGGACAATCTTCTCTACGCAACGGGCTTCATTGATCACAACCTTGTTGACGCTATTTAATGCCAGGGAGGATCTCGCCGAATACGGCGGGGGGCGTGGCTGTAACACTGCCAGCAAGCGGATAGCCTGGACATGTACTCGCAGGCCGCGGTTGAGGGCGGGTGAAAGCGGGGTTGATGTATGGACTTTTGCGACACAGAAGTGACGAGGAGATGTGCAGAGGCCACAGAGACTGCGAGACACAATGACGTGGCCACCTGACCCCCAGAACAGTTAAGACGGGCGACTAGCCAAGTGAAAGGTAAAAAGATGCAATGGCACACCTCATTACGCCATGAACGGCACGGAGAGGCGGGTGCCTGCCAGGCGAGTCACCATATGCACGCCTAGGCTCTCGAACGTAACAGCCCTCACCGAGACATGCTGGGTCATGCATGCTGGGCTGCAAGAAAGCTCGGTTTGTCCAAAGCGGATCTCCTGCTTGTCTGGAGAGATAATGAACGAACCAAACTGAAACGTCAACCTCGTCTCTAGACGGAAAATATAACCCAAATGCCAAGTTGTTCTCCACGCTTGTAGTCCACACCACACATCCCCAACTGTCGATAAAAAGCATGGTTCAGAGTAGTTCGCGGTCTGCGGAGCAAGACGGAGAATGGACGTCATGGAAACTCGTCGTCTTGCCGGATAGCGACTGGACGACGTTACAGTAACATCCAAACGCTACACGCAAGTACTTGAGAGCGAAATTGCACGGATTTGCTTTCCTTCGTGTATCATGAGGTGGGCTTGTGATACAATGACCACGAAGAACCAGCATGTTGGGCCCCATCGGCATGGTCCACACGGGGTAGAGCAGAAGTCGAAACCTGCAGATCACGGATGTAAATACGATCGCATGACCGTCGCATGTCAAAAACACACACCTTGTGATCTGCTTTCCTGTGCAGCGACTGCATACATCGTCCTTCGAGGTCATCTCCTGAGCCAGGGATAGTAGACCGATACGCTATGCCCAACTCATCTTTACTTATCCCGTCGCTCGGGGCATTTACTAACCGTCTTGGCGATGCGACGTTCGCCCGGCGACGACGTTCTGCGAGTTCTGGTCCCGGCAACGTGCAGAACACGACGTTTAAGAGGCGAGGAGTGGTAGTCAGGCCTAGTCAGGGCGTAGTTCCGGCGAGCGTCACTCATCGCCACCGCGGCGAAGAGTCCCGTCGGGCGGGCGTCTACAGTTGGTTCAACGTCGGCTTTGACGACGACCAGCCCCTCTCCGCCTCCCCCCAATCTCGACAACGCCGCCTCAATCCACGCCCGCCTCATCTCAACCGTCTTTCTCACTGGCTGGCCAACCGTCTTTATCATACTTCCTTCTAGTGCGCGATTCCAAACCACCCTCCCCAACTCGAACCATCACGGTCCATGGCTCAGCCGGAGTCGTCCTCGCACATTCCCTTTCCCATTCCGACGTATGACCACGGTGAAGACGAAGAACCCGCTGACTACGCCCCAGAAACGCATGCGACCCCACGCTTCAGCCATCTCCTCAACTCCGTCCTAGGATCTCCATATCTGACCACCGCCGACCTCCCCAGCGACGTAGACACTGCATATGCTCCCAGCACCACCATGCTCATGGGTATGGACGACAGTGCTGCGGTGGGATATGACATGGACGATATGGAGACCGTCGACGGCGCATTCGCCTCCGTTCCCCGCTCTTTGACCGTCACTCGGCCCACATCCCCAACCCCAAGCTTTCGGACCGACACGTTCTCCATCGTCCACTGGGATCCCGATGCGTACAGCTCCCTCCTCCCCGGAAATGGCGATCGCACGCCCCGCTGCTCAATGGCTTTTATGTCGTCGGGACGCCGCACGATTTCGGGATACCCCAGCTATTGGAACGGCCGCTCGAGCACCCCTATGCCGTCCCCCATCAAGCCGTCGAGAAGTATGAATATCGGCATGAGCTTTATTCCGAAGATATGGGATGCGTTGCGGGAGGGGTCGCCTGGTAAGCGCATACGTCGTCGCCCTGGTATCCCCTCATGGCGAGAGGCGGCCGAGCTGGACTACCATTCCGACGGGTCCATCGACTATGCAAGCTTGGATCCCCTGGACGGCGAGGAGGGGGAGCTTATCGACGACGAGGCATGCTTTATCGACGTTCGCGCGATCACCGGGATGGACATTGTGTCGCATTTACCCCTCGAGCTTGCCCTCCATCTGCTGACATTCTTGGATCTCCCGTCCATTCTCGCCTGTCTGCGTGTCTCTAGGTGTGTTACATAATGTTGTGTTCTTGTGACAGACTCTCTGACCCGCAACAGGAATTGGAACCACCTAGCATACGACAACTCGATATGGCGCGTGCTCTTCTCTCTGAGGGAACAGGATGGATGGCGTGTCGACCTCCGCCGAGCGCCCCGCGGTACGATGTACCCCTCGTTGAGGATGCCCCCTTCGATGGCCCCGGCCCCCCTCGAGCTCAATTGGTACCACCTATATCGCAATCGACAAGAACTCGAGCGTCGCTGGTCAAACTATCCCAGTGCGGGTTTGAGTGCGGACCTCAGCGACGACGCCCCCGTGGAGAAGGAGTTGCCAAGGGCATACGAGCCGAAGGTCATGCGCATCAGTGGGCACAGCGACAGGTGCGTTCCTTTTCTCACCCAGGCACCCTGTGATCTTGTACGGAATGGGCGACGTTGCACTGTGGCGAAATAGGCTTTTACCTATCGCTCACATGCTGCACCGAACCCCGCATCGATATGGGGTCTTGATACCCGTGTTCATGCACCATCCACCTCCTACTCCGTGCCAAACCACACTGTCCTGGGAAACCATTATGCCATCCGTATCCTAAACCTCGACTGACACGTCATAGTGTATATTGCTTAGAGTTCGACTCTTCTCGCATCGTGACCGGCTCGCGCGATCGGACGATCAAGGTATGGAGCTTGAAGACGGGTAAGTGCCTCGCGACGTTCGCAGGCCACCGCGGAAGTGTGCTCTGCCTCAAGTTCGATCGGGACTGGGACATCCTTGATGACGAGTCTGAAGACATACACACGGGCATTCGCGCACGCAAACCTAGGAGAGGCTTTATGGTCAGCGGCTCGAGCGATTGCACTGTCGTCGTGTGGGACCTCTACGCGCACCCCCCGGTCGTTCCCGGCGGGGACTCGCTGATCACAGCCGACGTGCGGAAGGTGCTTCGCGCGCATGGTGGGGGTGTACTTGATCTGAGGATCGACGAGCGTTGGATCGTCAGCTGGTGAGTGATGCTCAGTGTGCGGATTTACGCGTGCGGTAATGGCTCACTGCGATTTTGGGGATGCAGCTCGAAGGATGCCTTGATCAGGGTCTGGGACAGGAACACTCTAGAGTTGCACTGCACCCTGAACGGGCATGAGGGCCCAGTGAACGCTGTGGGTCTGCAAGGCAACAGGGTGGTAAGCGCAAGCGGGGACGGGAAGATGATCCTATGGGACGTCGTGAGCGGGCAGCGCATGAGGACGCTAGAGGGACATGATCGGGGTCTTGCTTGCATCGAGTTCAAGGTGCGTGGCGTAGCGATATTAGGAAGTCTCCGCTCATTGGCAACTCTCTTTCCGTCTAGGATAACCTGATCGTCTCTGGCTCTAACGACTGCAAGATCAAGGTGTGGGATGCGGACACTGGCGTGTGTCTCCGCACGTTGACCGGACACGACTACCTTGTCCGCGCTCTTTCCTTCGATCCTCGGAGCGGCCGGCTCGTGAGCGGGAGCTACGACAAGACGGTCAAGGTGTGGGACCTGCACTCCGGCAAGATGGTGCGCGAGTTCCGCGGATGCCATGCGAGCCACATCTTCGACGTTAAGTTCGACCATTGTCGGATCGTAAGGTATGTTGACATGCTTCGGGGACGCTGATATTCCATGTCAAGCTGACTCCTGGATGTGTCGTCCACAGTACTTCGCACGACAGGAAGATCGTCGTGCTCGATTTCTCCGAGGGACTGGATACAACCCTTTTCGTCTGATCCCGATCTCGAAGACCACGGAAGACCTTCGGTGACAGGCCACGGCTACCCTATCACGACATAATGGATACATACCCTCCTTTCACGATTGTTACGTTCCGCCACGTCCATTCCTTCTCGTTCACTCCCTTCCTGTCTATCGTGTCGTTTTCCGCAGTTCACTCTTCTCGTACATCCCTAACTTCTCGTGTTCTTTTCTGTCTCTTTTCTTTCCGTTCTTTCTCTTCACGCGACTGTTCCAGTTTTTAAGATCTCTTCTCTCTCCGCACTGCACTTGATACCCCCCGCATGATCACCATAACTCACACTGTCCTTATTCTTCTTTTTTTCCCTATTTATGTACGATTTGGCCATCCACTGAATGAGGAGAAGGTTGTCTGTAGGATTGGTCTGTATTCCCCTAAACGGTGTACCATTATCGCCTCATCCACACGAGGCCTTGCGCTAGCATTCCCGAACCCGCCTTTATCTCGCCTTTCACATTCACGACCTATCCTTTTTGTTGCCCGACCACACCACTTTGTTCAGTACGTATATGATCGGCGATCGCTCAGGAATTTGGTATCGACGGTGATAAGTACTTATGGTAGATCGCGCGCACGCACGGCGAGATCCTTCCCTTGGTGGGTCCTTCCGGAGTGAAGTCGCCTCCACGGACCAAACGCCGTTCGCTCCCCGAACGTCCGTAGGCGTTCATGCAACCACGATCAATCGCCTGTCCGGTGTTAAGATAACAGAAAACGGTTCAAGGAGGAGGTTGGTTGAGTGCCACGCGTCGCGCGCAGTGTCATTGGTAAAACCGGAGTTGGCACCAAAGTTGGGGAGTTGGTTGGTCTCCAGATCTTCTCATGTCCTCATTTCCTCCCGTTCAAGCTCGGATTGCCATCGGAGGCTCACAACGGTCGACGTCGCTTCTGCTACGATGGCGTACTCACGATGGACGCGCACACATGTACAAATGCTCTGATAACGCCCTATGTAATTACAACGCCTCTCTCTCGTACTCGATAGAAATGCTCGGTTGTGGTTTAGTTAACCGGATTCTGGATTGCTTTTGATGATCGCCGCTTCTCTACAGCGTTCTGGTGAGTACAGTATTTAACCAGTCCTTGGGACACCATGGGTCCTCGGGACGTTCCACATTTTGTCGCTCCTCCCGTGTTCTGCCGGCCTCAACTTTTCTACACACTTGTATTAGCATGTAATTATACTCCATAGGTCAAAATTGGAGGGAACACGGCAATTAGAGAGCTCTCCAGAACATTATTTGTGGACGGAGTACAGGAAAAATGAAATTTCGCGGCAATCTCGACTTAATACCTACCTCAACTTAAGTAGGAACACCCCATAATTTCAGAGGTAGCTTCAATTCATGTCCGCCTTGTGTTTTGGTACTTCCACAGGCCTGGGTGGACCCTATAGCATGGGTATTTGTTGAAAAGATTCGAAGGAGGCTTTTGCGTCTCGTCGGGACAGCGCTTAAGTGGAGATTTCCCAAATCGAGGGCTCGGGTAGTATCGGCTAGATAAATAACTTCGCCTTTAGGGAATTAAGCGCTTGTCCCGAGGACCAAGGGACGGTTGATAAGAGCTTTTCACAAAGATGGCCCTCGATTTCAGTCCCATTTGCCCCGCTTGCCACCAAAATTGGTGGGAATGTAGTATAGATGTACAATAACATATCTCTCAATTCAGATGTGCCATATCTAAGGGAGGGACGGCTCACGCGGCCCAACAGCATTTGGGTGTCCCGAGGACCGGTTAAACACTGTATCCCAGCTTCTTCGTGCCTGTTACGCTGAGCGCCAATCCGCGGAGCTCCATGCACGAACGACCGGGATCATGTGGACTTGCGCTTGACGGTCTGACTGAGGGACTCAGTGGTTGGTGTGGCCCGTGGGGACGCGAGTTGCGCCGTTGGCGAGCGTGTCCATACATATATGAGTGCTGCTCCCACCGTTTGGATACGTGATCACTGACCTCTATTGACCCCGACCTCACGCTGCCAGCCGCTGCCTGCCCAAGCTTCTGAGCCCCTCTCGCATCTTCATCACAACTTCACCCTATTGTAGAATACGGCGGAGCTTCGACGACTTGGACTTACCTCGATACCTTAGACTCGATCTAGAGACCCCCCACTAGACGCTACACACGATGTCGGAAATCCATGGTGACGGGGGCCCCATCCCAATCATCCCTGACAACCTTACTATCCCTCAGTTCATCCTCGATGTACACCATCCCGCGCGGCCGGTCCTCAAGACGCCGCAACCGTGGTGCGTAGATGAGCTGTCGGGCCGCGAAGTTGGTTCAGACGAGGTGAGTACTCTCCTCTCCAAATCGGTCGTCTCCGGCGAAGCGCGCACGATCTCGGCGTCGGAGGAGACGGCCGCACGGTGGGTATGGAGCTGAGCTGACCGCGCGCGTTTGGCGACCTCTTAGCTGCGGGCGCGGACGTTTGGCCTCGCGAACGCGCTGAAGTTGCGTTGGAACATCGGTGCGTCTGTCGCATGTTGTCGTCCGTTGCGGCGTGCGTGAGTTTCGCCATGGTCTGACACGCGCGCGACTTCCTTGTCAAGGGGAGGATGATGTCGGTACGCCATGGCACGATTCTGGCTCGGAGTTGCGGAGGCTGACACAGCGCGCGGCCCATTCTTGCAGTCTGTATCTTTGGGCCCAATCACATCGGTGCGTTGCCCCACCTCTGCTACGAAAGTGCGGCCCTCGGGCGCGGACCGGGGGCAGAGATGTCGTGAAGCGTCTGTGGGCCGCATCTCTTGCGGCGCCCCATGGCTAGCGGAAGCTGACCACGACGCCCCCATCTGTACAGATTACCCCGTGGCAATCTGGTATGCGTCACAATCTTCGTCGGAATCATCCGACCTGACTGTGCCGCCATCTCGTGGGTAGGGCTGTCCACAGATTAGGTGCCATTGTGTCGTGCGTTTCCGTGTTTCTCAACCCTCCCATTTCCCAATCTCACGCGTTCTGCGAGCAGCGGCGCGAACCCCGCCTACACCGCGGAGGAACTCGAATATCAACTTGGTGCGACGAAGGCGCGCGTCCTCATCTCGCATGCAGGCTCGCTGCCCGTTGCTCTTGCGGCGGCGCAGAAAGCGGGCATCCCCAATGACCGCGTGGTATTATTCGACGGCGTACCGGGCGCGAACAATGTGACCTTAGACACGCTTGTCGAGGAAGGTCTCGCGCTGCCGCAAGCGTTCGTGGAACGTAGGCTCGCGCCTGGAGAGGGCAAGAAGAAACTGGCGTTCTTGAGCTTCAGCAGCGGAACAACGGGCCGGCCGAAGGTGAAGCTGAGTCTCACTTGCAGAAACGCAGCTCATGGTGCGAAGAGTGCTGACATCGTGCGTTTGAGGCTGTTATGATCCCTCATTATGCAGTACTCGCCAATGTTATCCAGATGGCACACTACATGGGGGTCAAGAATCAGAATAGACCAAAGGAGATTCAACGCTACTTGCCAGGGAGCAAGATTCTGGCACGTAAGTCTTCTAAAAGAAATCGCGTGGTCAAATGGATGTTGAATAACGGTTGGCTGGAATTTCTAGTTCTGCCATTTTACCGTAAGTCGATAATCTACAATGAGGAGAATACCGCGTACTCATTTTATCTATGCAGACATATATGGTCTGGTTGTGGTGATGCACTTCCACCTTTTTGTCGGGGTGAGTGAGCACTCAGAATACGACTTGAAGGGTCCTGACGTGTTACTTCGCAGACGACACTGGTCGTCGTCCAGAAGTTCAACTTTGAGCAGATGCTCAACAGCATCCAACGGTACCGAATTACGCACCTCTGGTAAGTCCCTCTTCTTATCTTCAGATCCTCGCGTCCCTTCCTCTGACTCGGGCGCATCGTCCCAGCCTGGTTCCACCCATGATCGTCCTTCTCTGCAAGCACCCAGCAGTGAAGAAGTACGACCTCAGCTCGGTCCGCATGCTCATGAGCGGCGCCGCGCCCCTGAGCTCCGAGCTCACCAACCAGCTGGAGTCCTTCCTCCCCGACTGCTGGATCGGGCAGGCATATGGCATGACCGAAACTTGCACCGCGGTGACATTCCCGCCCAACGACCGCCGGCTCGGCTCACTTGGCAGCGGCGGCGTGCTTCTGCCGGGATGCATCGCGCGTGTCGTCAAGCCCGACGGGTCCCTGGCGGGGATCGGCGAGCGGGGGGAGCTGATCATCACGGGTCCGAGTATGGCGCTCGGGTACCTCAATAACAAGGAAGCGTGAGTGCGCCCCCCACCTTCATCCCTGTCAGTGTCACCCCAACTGGAGGCTGAACACGTGATGGTCCCATGTTCAGTACAGACGAAACGTTCCTCGACGGCTGGGTACGTACCGGGGACGAGGTCTACTTCAATGAGCGCAAGGAGATCTTCGTAGTCGACCGTATCAAGGAGCTCATCAAGGTTCGTGGCTTCCAAGTGCCGCCTGCGGAGTTGGAGGGCCACCTGCTCGACCATCCCGATATCGGGGACGTCTGCGTTGTTGGCATCCCCGACGAGTACTCCGGCGAGCTTCCCCTCGCGTTCGTCGTGCCGAGCGTGAGTGCGCTCACGCAGCTCAAGGAGGGGAGGGAGGAAGGAGGGGTTAAGGACGCGATTATGAAGGTGCGTGGCCGTCGGGCGGGCGGGTCCGGCTGTTGTCCGGCTAAGTCTTCCCTGTTGCCTTTTACACGTATCTCGGCGAGGCGGGTGCTGACTTCTATCCGGTTGATAGCACGTGGCAGATCACAAGGTTAACTACAAACACCTCGTCGCCGTCGAGTTCATCGAGGCGATCCCGAAAAACCCGAGCGGTAAGCTTCTCCGGCGGTTCTTGCGAGACCGCGCGAAAGAACTTCAAAATACCGGGAAGCTGGTGCTCCCGGTCCGTGCGAAGGCGAAGCTTTGACCGGGAGCGTGTGGGGTCGGGTGTCTTGGTAATGCAAGTACGTATTTCCAGTTTGTTGGGTCACAACGGTTGAGCGAGGATTTATCTTCTCCGTTGCAGCAGTATTTAGATTGGGTCGAGCGGTCATTCTCTGGTTGGGGAGGTCAGTATTGCGTAGATGTACTTTTCTAGAACTTATGATTTGTCTCCCTTTGAGAACCTACTTTCGCCTGCGGTCGAAAGATTTGCAAGTGGTGACAAGCTCATAAAGGCGCTTGTTTGCTCTACAGTGGCGTCGACTGCCAAACGGCCTTTCTGATTGGGTTTAGACAGCTTCAGACGGCTAATACCCGATACAACAGGGGTGGTACCATGCTTAGCTTAAGCTTGCCACGGTATCGGACGATAAGTCGGATGATGGTTACAGTCAGTCTGCGGAAGATTACACACATTGCTGAGCGTTGTTCGTCAACTCCTACACTGTGCACGCCCTGTGGCCTCCTGTGGCACCGTGAATTGATTATGCAGGGAACATGGGGCCGGGTTGGGTTAACGCCAGCTGGTTAACGCTCTTGAGTGATAGATCTACGTCTTCCTGGTGACTAAGATCTGCCTGTTGACAAATCAATTCCACTCGTGTTAGCTCGACCGGGAACTGTGGCACGAAGTCCTGATGAGTCACAAGGAAGTCAACGCACCCGATTTGTACCCGACTCTGAAGTTCCAAGGACGACCTCCGCGTTGACCGACACGACGCTGCGCCAAGTTGACAGTGGGTCATGTGAATGCCGTGCAATATCGGGTCGGCATCCAAATACACCCCTACTTAGCGGAATCGGACCTAGCGTCGTTGGCGTCTCCCGCGTGACCCCCACGCTAAGTCCGTATCTTCCTCTTCATACTAATAGTCGCAAGAAATGCGATCGGGCGGACCAACACCATTCGAGGCGGGGAACGCCTGTATATAAGATGAGCGTCGATTGAGGGAACACGCGTCCTGCTTGAGATACCCACAGACTGCGACTACCGGCCGACGGACGGTGTTCCTCCTGCCGGCACCCACCCACGACGCTCCCTGCTCAAGCTTCGAAGCCCGTCCATTCATCCGACCGACCCCGGTAGCCTTAACTGAAGGACTTCACCAACTTCCTGCGTGACCTACCACCCCGACATGGCACAGAACATCCCAACCATATACGGGGACGGCGGCCCGCTTGCCCACATCCCCGACGACGTGACGATCCCCCAGTTCTTCTTCGACCAGCACCACGAGCTTAGCGGAGAAGCGCTACACCTGCGAAATCCGACATACTTCATCGATGACGCGACTGGACGGCACATAACTGGAGACGAGGTGACTATATGCGCTCACCTGCATGATTTCTCGCGCCTAGTGCTCACCGGGGTGGTTCTCTAGATCCGCGCACGAGTATTTGGACTAGCGAACTCCTTTCACATACGATGGGGAATTGGTGAGCCGCGCTCGTGGTGGTGGTCGAGGTGCAAGAAGAGGAGTGCTGACTGGAGAGCAAACATGGATGTACAGGGGACGGTGACGTCGGTGAGTACTCCTTCTAGCCCTGGCATCTAGCCTCGCCGCGCCTTCGCTGTCCTCATCCCGTTCTCGTCCAGTCTGTATCTATGGTCCGAACCATGTCGGTGAGCCTATCTTACTCGGATCCGGCGTTCAAGGAGTTCGACTGACCCCTTTCGACAGACTATCCTACAGTGATTTGGTACGCTAGAACGCGCTCCGCCGGGTGATGAGCAACGCTGATTGGTCGGGGACATACAGGGCTGCTCATCGGGTCGGAGGTGTCGTCACGTACGTCAGGCTCTCTTCTCTTCGCCCCCGCAGTCATCGAACCCAATCTCTGTCTCGTCCCCGCTGCTTTCCCGATTTAGTGGCGCCAACCCCGCATATACCGCCGACGAGCTCGTCTATCAGATCAAGACAGCGAAGGCGACCGTCCTCTTCCTCCACCCCGACTCCGTCAAGGTCGGCCTCGAAGCGGCGCGCAAGGCAGGCATCCGCGATGACCGTATCGTCCTCTTCGACGCAGTCCCTGGCGACCACCATGTCACCCTTGGCGATCTCGTCAAGGAGGGCCTCATGCAGCCCAAGCGCTATGTCGAGCCCCGCTTCAAGCCGGGAGAGGGCAAGACCAAGATCGCGCTGTTGTTTTTCTCCAGTGGGACGACAGGGCGGCCGAAGGCGGTCATGATCCCACACTACTCGGTCATCGCGAACTGCGTGCAGATGAAGCAGTATGCGAATACGAGGGACGCGGCGCTGCCGAACAACCAGAAGATCTATGGAGCAAGAGATGTTGGGCTAGGAGGTATGTTTTATTTGAAATCCTCGCGTTAAGCGGTGCACCGTTGACCTCAAATATTGTTCAGTGCTACCGTGGTACCGTGCGTGCAGTCAGCAGGACCTGCTGTTACAGGAAGCTTGACCCTTCGAACTATCTGCAGACATTTATGGTATCGTCGTCAGCTTGCATTTCTTCCTCTTCTGTGGAGTATGTTTCTTTATTTGAATTCCCTCCAAGCGCCCTCGTTGATGTGATCCCGACCTACCAGATGTCTCTCGTCGTTGTGTCAAAGTTCAACTTCGAGAACATGTTGAAATCTATTCAGCGTTACAAAATCACCCATCTAACGTGAGCTAGTCCCACATTCCAACTAACTTACTAATGTTTTGACCCGAGTTAACCGCAGCCTCGTCCCACCCATGGTCGTCCTGCTCTGCAAGGTATGTCCGTCAGTCTCTCTATCGATAGGGCTTCATTGACGCTCAAGTGCCCCAGCATCCTGCAGTGAAGGACTACGATCTCAGCAGCGTGAAGCTCATGACCTCGGGCGCCGCGCCGCTCTCCGCCGAGCTCACGCACCAGGTCGCGAAAGTGCTCAAGAACTCGCGGATCGGCCAGGGCTACGGCATGACCGAGACCTGCACCACCTTCTCCTTCCCGCAGCTCGACATGCGCATCGGCACCCCGGGGTCCGCTGGCCGCCTCATCCCCGGCACCGCGTGTCGCATCCAGAAGGCCGACGGCTCCTGGGGCGGGATCAACGAGACGGGCCACCTGATCGTGACGGGCCCGAGCATGGCGATCGGGTACTTGGACAACCCGGAGGCGACGGCGGAGACGTTCAAGGATGGCTGGGTGTACACTGGAGATGAGGGCTACGTGAACGAGAAGAAGGAGCTGTTCATCATCGACCGCATCAAGGTGCGTCTCGCAGTGTTATCGTCGGGAGGGCGTGGTAGTCATGTCGCATGACGTGCAGGAGCTCATCAAGGTGCGCGGGTTCCAAGTCGCGCCTGCGGAGCTGGAGGGCCACCTGCTCGACCACCCCGACGTCGCGGACGTGTGTGTCGTGGCGGCGCAGGACGAGTACAGCGGTGAGCTGCCGTTCGCGTTCGTCGTATTGCACGAGAAGGTGCGCAAACGCGTCGCGAAGAGCCCGAAAGATGAGGAACGTGTCCGGCAAGCCGTCTTTAAGGTGTGTGCACTCGCGTTGACCTTGAGGAACGAGAGCTCCGTTTGACAGCTGTTGCAGCACGTCTCGGACCATAAGACACAGTACAAGTGGCTGGCGGGCGTTCAGTTTGTCGACGCGGTGCCGAAGAACCCGAGCGGGAAGCTGCTGCGGCGTGTGGTCCGGGACCAGCTGAAGGAGGCCATGAAGGAGGGCAAGATCAAACTCGTCCAGCCGGGTGCCAAGAAGGAGCGAGTGAAGCTTTGAGCGGCGTCTCAGGCTATTTACCCCTCGACTGCTGCGGCCTTAGATACGTCCTACTTACAATTTAGATGTCGTTATTTGAAGGGATGTAAGCATAACGTCACGAAAGCCGAGAGCAGATGCGCAAGTTCGGGTCGAGCGAGTGTGCTAAGCGCATGGGTACTAGTCCCATGGACTAACATGATAAGTAGAGGGAGTGTACACCGCAGATGTCTGCTGATCGTTAGGATGATTAGTTTCTTGTGATCATAGTCTCACGAATCCGCTCCCATCTCTCTGCCTGTTCTTCCCCGAAGTGATTCGTTACGAAGGCACGTCTGCCCTCTTGCGGTTCGAGCCCGCAAAAATCTATATAATGCTCGCTGACCTCGTCGTGACAGATGGCAGCGTAAAGTCCTTCCCAGGGCAGCCGCCCGGCGCAGATCTCGGTCTCGAAATCAACGTTGATCTGCTGCGCGAGGTTCTTCATCTTGGTACGGTCCTCTGCCAATGACAGGTGCATGTCGGACGCAATAGGGAGAAAGAGGTTGTCCGTGAAGGTGAGGGCTTCAAGCTCTCTTCGGAATACAGTGCCATCGCCGAGGCGGAACTGTATGTGCAAGATTGCGAAATCGCCCGGTCCAAGCATGAAGATGCCTTGTTCAGCATCGAGGACTGCGGAAGGCAAGGACGCGTCGCCTCTGATCTGCTTACCATGAGTACATGGAGGGTCTCGTTAGGAACGAAGAGGAGACACGCACTTCGTGACCATTGAAGTTGTTGATGCATAGACGCGGGCGATTGGTGAACGGATCGTGTGCAGGGCCACATCTCATGACGCCGGTGCTGAGAGCAAGCAAATTTATAGAAGACCGACGAGGTAGGGCCCGTCTTGAGGAAGGAAGGCGCACCTTTCATCGAGTCGGCAGTGGTCCGGAGTTCCCAGATATGTAAACATCACTTTGTCCGCGTCCTCCGGGAAACACTGGATGAACGTGCGAGCAGCGAAGACGACACCCATCTTGTTCGCCTCACCGCGATTCTGAACAAGGATCTTCAGGGTCAGAAGGGTGTTGGCATATGCTCTGTACTGGGTTGTGGTGCGAGGATCTTCCCGGCTCTTCCTTCTCAGTTCGTCGATTTCAAAAGGGCCTGTTGGTGGCCGCATAGGGAATATGAGTGGCTGGAGTCTGGGGTGGTGCCAAGAAGCATTAGGTGACGATGGAGAGAATCGTCATAGGAACTGCACACTCACTGGCAGTCAATCGACCCGTCGATAGACACCCACATGCCGAGACCTTCTTCGGTAGCATGTCCTATGATGGGATGCGGCGAGTACCAGCTAACGAGCGGATCCACCATGAAGAATGCGGTCATGGGGGGCTCCCTAAACTTCTGGCAGGCCTTCTTGTGGACGTCTCTGTAGTGGCTGATTTGGCAGCTTCTGTCGCAGTACCGCACGGACCTACAACAACGAACCAAACTAGTGTCAAGGGGGAAGCAGAAGATATAGAGGATCTTCACGGACTTGCAGACTGAGCAATATCGCAAGTCTCCGTCGCTGATCTTGCGACAGTAACTGCACCGGTGACGGAGAGCGTGTCTTTCTCGCCTCTCGTGAGCAAGAAGTCGACGGCGGAACTGGTATTCACGGAACCAATAGTCTAGATTGTCTGGCATTGTAGGAAACCCAAAGAGCGATGTAAGGAGGGTGCTGCCAATAAGTAGAACTCTAGTGCAAGCTTGGAAGTTGCAGTGCCACTCGTCCAAGGTTCAATCCGATCGATTCAGATCTCGCCACGACGCTAGTAACCTTGACACTGACAGTGAAGGCAGTGAGCGGCCGCGACCTGCCCCAACAAGGTCTGTTCTGGGGACTGTCGTCACCCCCTCTCTAGCTACCACCGTAGCTACACAACAGTCCCATTCTGCACCAGTCAAGTAAATTTCTCTGTCTAACTTCTCCCCCTGGAAGCTAACCGTGTGCATGATCGTCCCCGTCTCCCAGAAACTTGAAATTTGATGACCATGGCCGATTGCGTGCATGGGGACGTCGAAATCCCAGGAGACCTCCACCTTACAGTCACGGTTCCTACCGCCAGCGATAGCCCGCTTCGGCACCAGATCCAAAACAAAACAACCTGGAACTACACTCTTCCCGTCAACAATCTCCCGGTCGAAATCCTAGCTTCAATCTTCTTCCATGTTCAGCAGATTGATTTTATTCTGCGGCGCATTCTCATGGACATTCCTCAATTCCACCCTTCGTCGGAGTCCGGCATAGACAAATTGCCCCCGTCGTGGACTGGCGTAATGCTTGTATGTCGCCACTGGCGCGAGGTTGCCCTGGCCTCGCGGAAACTCTGGTGCACCTTCAACCCCAATTTCAGGAGCAAGGCCGAATGGATCCATCTTTGCCTCGCTCGTTCGGCTCCGGCGACTCTCTATGTTGACTGCGAGGCCATAGGTGCCCACCATCCTCTCCACGATCGCCTATTCCCTCACGTTCATCGCATCCGCCGTCTCCATTATGGCACCCTTTCGACAAAGAGCGTTCATCCAGCGCTCGCCCTCCTTGGCGAGGGAATGCCTGCCCTAGAAGTTCTCAATTTCCAGTTCGATTTGAGGCACCACCGTCTTGGAGAACTGACTGCGGATCGTCTCCATGACCTCGTCTTAACCCACCATCGCTTCCCGCGCCTCTTCGACTTGGTTCTCGTGGGAATAGCCGCTCCCTCTGACTTCGCTCTGTTTGCGAACCTGCGAAGGCTATGCTTAAGACATTGTGCCGCCAAGTTCTCCCTTCGTCACTTCCTGGAGGCCCTTGATGCTACCGGAGCTCTGGAGATCCTCGAGCTAAGTGGATTTCTGCAGCATCTTTGCGATGATCGTCAAATCACTCCTATCGCCCACCGACAACCATTGCGTCTTTCGCGTCTTACGAGGTTACTCATAACAAAGCACTCTCCATCCTTAACGTCGCATTTTCTTTCCCATTTGATCATACCGTCGACGGCCTTGCTTTACGTCTATTCCCTCCTCGCGGACGTTCGCGAAGATGAAGTGCAAGAAACCATCGCAGCAATAGTGCCCCCAAAGCCTGCAGCTTCCCTCCCGGTTCTTGCACAAGTGGCAGATGTTGAAGTTACCGTCCACGATCGGACCTATGGACTCCGCGGCGGACGACGGACCGGCGTAGAATCCTATGGCATCTACTCCCTCCTTCACCTCTCTAATCCCTATGTCACACCACCAAAAATCCCCGAGTCTCACCTGGTCACCCTCAGCATCTGTTCCCCTGCGTTCGGGGTCTGGGAGCGCTCCCTCCCCAAGGCCCTCGACGACCTCCTCCACGTCTTCGCGTCCGCGACGCTGACCACGCTCAAGGTCGTCGCGCACTGCCAGCAGGCGGATGCCCCAACATGGGAGCGCGTGTTCCTCCACCTCCCGCATCTAGCGTCGCTCGCACTCCTCGTGCCGCTGTTCTCGGACGTCTACGGCGAGTACGCCTGTACAGGGACGCTTGGCGAGGCGGACACCGTCTTCGACGGCCTTCTCGCCGCCTCGCGCGCACGGTCGTCGAGCGCGACGGCGGACCCGCCCAACTCGGAGTCGTCGCCCCAGACCGTGACGGCCTGCCCTTGCCTGAAGGCCGTTTCCGTCAAGATGGACGGGCTCGTCTCGCCGGAACTCTTGGAGTCTATGGTAGAGTGCTTCCGTTTCCGCGCGGGGCAGGGTGCACGGCTCGAGAGACTGGCGATCGAGCAGCGCAGCGGCGTGGCATTGGCGCCTGCTTTGCGGCGTGCGTACGTCTCCCAGCTGCTGGAGGTGGTCGGGGAGCTGTCTTTTTGTATGGTTGTGGACGGGCGCTGGCGGGACTACGCCGACGCTAGTGACCCTTCTCCCGGATTTTACGTCTCCGACGACTCTGTGTCAGACGAGTTCGACAAGGAGAGCAACGGAGACGACTCCGAGTCTATGTGAGACGACGAGGTTAGGGATGGTAGTGGCGCTGACGGGGACTTGAAGGTCGACGCGGATGCTTCTGGCTGAGAGAGTATGGCATTGACCATCTTTGATAATCACGGCGGACTTGGGATCCTGCTATCCGCGAGTCGATCAGGATTTGGAACGCTTCGTCTTCGACCTTCAGGCTATGGCTATGCGTACCGTATCGCTGATGATACCTCTCTGTACTACTTGGCGTAGGTGGTACTAGACTACATACGGTAGTGGCAGTGCGTCAGACTACCTAACCCGAACCATCACGATGAGAAGTACACTCTCGCGCAAGCGAATCGAATTGGTCTCGACACCAGACGTCTTGGTGGGAATATGTAAGATAGGGCCAGAGCAGAAGTGTCTACGTCACGTGATCGAAACTTGTCACGCTTAGGCCAGATTGGCAGGACCTGACAACTGCAAAAGATATATCAATGTACACGGGTTCCCTCTTCCAAAATCAAAACCTGAGAATGGTTTGAATACAGTAGCACTACATTTCTCAGGTTTCCGAATCTCCAGCAACTGGCTCTGTCTTCTCAAATAAGCCTGCCGTTCTGAGCTGTCAGCATATTATGTCAGTGAGATAAGTACATATTTGGTAGCAAGACACACCAGTTCTTGACACCGACCAAGTTCTATGGGATGGAGGAAGCATAATGGTGCAAATCTTATCACAGACCTCCAGTACCATTCACCACAGCAGTTTCAGCTTGAAGACCCTGCAGAATGACAAAGGTGCAAACATTTATTCAAGCTGAAACTACTAGGTTGTATTGACTTATGTTTCTCCCACCAAGTGCCCCACAAAGTGTCCTATGGTGACATACAACCCGAGATATTGCTTTGATAAGACTGGGATGATGTTCCGGAAACAAGAACACGAGCCAGTGGCATGCCCCGGCAGCGCAAATATTAATTGAATGTTAAGGTGGGGAGTATTGGCACCATAAGGGGTCAAGGCGCTGGAATGCACGTGATGGTCACGGTGTGACCTACCCTAGACACTTCTGCTCTGGCCCTATCTTACTTACGTCGTGCGCCATGTGCGAGTCTGGATCGCAGGCAGGCTCATCAAGGCGTGCGGAACCTCACCAAGACACTCACTGCATAGCACCGTCCCCCAGCAATGGCCCGTCCTCCACCTCTAGGCTTTCGGATGAAACATTGCGCGAGTACAGTGCATGTGGATGGTTGCGAGTCTAGATACGAATCGAAAGGCCGTTCAAAGTTGTCTCGAAACACCCGGATCTGGCGGGCCTAGGATCTCGGCCCGTATACTGGGCGGGTATAAGTTGCGAGTTTCCGACTTCCTCACGACGATGAGAACTGCCGAGCATTCACTCAGCCACTGACGACAACGACAACCCATTCACCTGCCTTTGATCCTCTATGCTTTTTTGACAACGCTGCACATTGCTAGAGCCTTCCAATACCCCAATTTATACCCTCGTCTTGACTCAACTCCATTTGTGTGCGTCGCCAAAGACCGGTCAGCGCTCGGGGCCCTCGGGCATATGCATCTTGACCGGCTAATAGTATTCCAACACTTGGTGAGCGCAAGTTTGGCTGCGTGGCAATCCGTACTCGATCTCATCTTTTCGAGAGCCTCTCGCTCACCTCTATCCGGTCCATCCACATCCACCCATCCACCCCAGGAAAGTGCTGTTCCCCGCGTGCGTCATAAAGTCCAAGCGCCCCGTGCGTTCATTTCAAAATTCAATCTTCCTGCGTTTAACTGTTCTCTCAATCTCTGTAGGACATGAATCCTTCCTCCGGAGTCAAGCATTCTGTCGCCCATATAAACCGACTACCCAATGAGCTCCTCATACAAGTTTTTCTCCTCTATGCAGAGGCTGCCACCCCCACATCCCAGCGTCACACCCCTCAAGCGGCAAACATGCGTTGGCTACCGCTCATGCTCGTCTGCCGCTACTGGCGTGACGTGGCGCTAGCGACTCCCGTCCTATGGCGCGTCATTCATGCCGCTCCCCAGACACGCTGGACAACACTTGTTCTCGCCCGTTCTGCTCCAGCGACGGTTGACTTCACCTTTGGAGATCGCGGTTCTTTGTTCACGGAGACTTTCAAGGTCTTGTCGGGACATGTCGACCGCCTCCAGAGGCTCCGGTTTGTGGGCGTTCATGGGGATCTGCGGCCTGCCGCACTCAAGTTCGTTTGTGGTGCCGTTGACTTTCCGAACCTCGAAAGTCTCGAATTCCTCATTTTCGCTCGTTCCCCAGACACTTTGGCCGATTTCGCGGATATGAAGCTATCCTCGGAGCGTTACCCCTCCCTCCGGTCACTACAGCTTTGCGCTACCATTGCACCCCA
This sequence comes from Ganoderma sinense ZZ0214-1, assembly GCA_002760635.1. NCBI lineage: Eukaryota > Fungi > Basidiomycota > Agaricomycetes > Polyporales > Polyporaceae > Ganoderma > Ganoderma sinense. The sequence continues at coordinate 2,056,077 of AYKW01000023.1, forward strand.
AGACATATCCCTCTGTAGCAAGCTTCGGGTGTTGTCCCTAACCCGATGTTTGTGCGCCCCTTCTTTTGATGCTTTCCTCGACATCTTGTCCTCGTGCTCCCTTCTCCAAGAGCTCACGCTCGTCGCGTGCCTTCAATACCTCCCCGACGAGTGGGGCACGTCATCCACGCCCCTTGCGACTCCTATCCATCTTCCAGATCTCACAGCGTTGTCGCTGAGAGAGAATCCACCCGAGCATACATCCCGGTTTCTGTCGTCCTTATTCTTACCGCTGACGGTGAAGGTCACCGTCATGTCCAGTCATAGAGACGAGGACGTCGTCCCCAGCATTTCCTGCATCCTTCCTCCTCGTCACGCCGAGGCCATTCCTGCCCTTGCACAGGTTACGGACATAAAGCTCCTAGTCATGCATGAGTACGCGCTCCGCTTCGACAATCGCGCCCCCCCGCTCCCCGGCGTCTTTCTCTTCATGACGGCGTGGAAGGTGACGCTCTCGAGCGCGGCCCTCGACCTCACCCGGGTCTTTGGCTGCGCGCCGCTGACGCGTCTGGTGATCAGCAGCAACGGCACGCACATCCCCACCGCGGACGTATGGGCCAGCATCTTCCGCACCTTCCCGCGTCTGCAGTGGCTGCGGCCCAGGACCTTGAAGTCGTCGATCACGATGGCGAATCCCTTCCGGAACCTCCCCGTTGGGCTGCACCACGTCTCGCGGAGCGGCGCCGCGTCCCCCGCGTGTCCGGAGCTCGGCGTGATCATCATAAACGGGCTGGCCACCGACATCGAGTACTTCGACGCGTGGGTCGAGTGTCTGCGGTGCCGCTCGGAGAGGGGTCTTGTGTTGCCGAAGCTGGAGGTGGGCCTGAGGGGGTCTGAGGAGGACATGGACGCGATGTCGCGCGTGCTGGAGGGGCGGTTGCGAGGTCTCGTGTCTGAATACACCGCGGAGCCGGTGTTCTTATGCTATACAGTGTTTAACCGGTCCTCGGGACACCCAAATGCTGTTGGGCCGCGTGAGCCGTCCCTCCCTTAGATATGGCACATCTGAATTGAGAGATATGTTATTGTACATCTATACTACATTCCCACCAATTTTGGTGGCAAGCGGGGCAAATGGGACTGAAATCGAGGGCCATCTTTGTGAAAAGCTCTTATCAACCGTCCCTTGGTCCTCGGGACAAGCGCTTAATTCCCTAAAGGCGAAGTTATTTATCTAGCCGATACTACCCGAGCCCTCGATTTGGGAAATCTCCACTTAAGCGCTGTCCCGACGAGACGCAAAAGCCTCCTTCGAATCTTTTCAACAAATACCCATGCTATAGGGTCCACCCAGGCCTGTGGAAGTACCAAAACACAAGGCGGACATGAATTGAAGCTACCTCTGAAATTATGGGGTGTTCCTACTTAAGTTGAGGTAGGTATTAAGTCGAGATTGCCGCGAAATTTCATTTTTCCTGTACTCCGTCCACAAATAATGTTCTGGAGAGCTCTCTAATTGCCGTGTTCCCTCCAATTTTGACCTATGGAGTATAATTACATGCTAATACAAGTGTGTAGAAAAGTTGAGGCCGGCAGAACACGGGAGGAGCGACAAAATGTGGAACGTCCCGAGGACCCATGGTGTCCCAAGGACTGGTTAAATACTGTAGATGATCGTCGCGCTGCGCACGAATACGGTGCGCACGAACCGCTGTCATGTGGCCTAGGCAGCGACTTCTGTATTCTGTATTGACTCCTTTCCCGGCGGCGTTCCATAGATCGCGTGCCATCCCCGCAGGGGGTGGGGGAGGTTAGCTCAACCAAGTGCGGTTTGAGGGAGTTTCATGTTCAGCACTCCCGTAATGTCGTCCCGCTGACCGATCAGGAGATCCCGGTAGTCCTCCCAGAGTCCTCCCGGACTTGGCACTCCTTTCACACAACCGAGCCCTATGGGGCAGAGGGCTCTATAAATGTGGCATGGTGCAGGGGAACTGCTCGACGAGTCGGACGTTATCGAACAGCCTGAGCTGTTGCTGGGATGAGGGCGATTCGTTACTATGGACCTGGAGACGTTCGTCTCGACGAGATCCCTGAGCCTCCGGTAAAAGCGCAGCAGGTGAAGATTAAGGTGAGCTTTTGCTTTGTCTGTTATATCCTGGCGTCACTCACCAATGCCCCTGTCTAGGTCGCATGGTGAGTTTCGTACCACTGTGCAGATCAGTAACGCATTTCATGAACTATGAATTTAAACTCGGATTGCTTTAGGAATGGCAGTATGTAGACCTATGGGATACTTGTCCCCTATGTGGCTTGGCTGACGTGGGGCTTGTAGTCTGCGGCTCTGATCTACACTCGTACTCCAGTCTCTTGCCTGTCTCTCCAACCCTCACCAAGCCTCATGTCGTCACCAACGAAACTCTTCCGGTGGTAATGGGTCATGAGTAAGTGCATTAGTACCCCCTTCTATCGTGCCTGTCGAAGGTGCCTGATACCATGGTCCTAGGATGTCAGGCACCATCGTGGCGGTCGGGTCTGGGGTGAACATTTCTCGCCTGCGTGTCGGCCAGAACGTGGTCGTGTACGCATAAGTGCCCTGAGAGGGATTACATCTTATCGAAGCCTGAGCGCGCTGACGACATCCTATAGCGAGCCACTTTTATCGTGTAGGAAGCCGTCCTGCCCGTGCTGCCGCGACGGCACTCGGAACGTCTGCCCGCATACCACATTCATCGTGAGCAGTACCGAGGACTTGGACTTGACTGGTGTACGGAAGTTCACGATATGATGCAGGGCATAGGCGGCTGTGGCGGAGGTTTGGCCGAATACATCTCGGTCGATGAGGACCGCGTTCACGCTTTGCCTGATGGAATTCCATGTGAGTGCCTCCTAAGTAGTTCGTACCCCGTTTGTTAGGCTCACGACAGACGCAGTGGACGTCGGCGCTTTGATGGAGCCTTTGGCCGTCGTGTGGCATGCCGTTAAACGGTCCAATATGCAAGCTGGCGATAAAGTCCTTATCCTTGGCGCTGGTCCCGTAAGTCGCCTCGCCGTCGTTACACAATGGGAAACTGAACACTTTTTCAAGATCGGCCTGCTCGCATCGAGGGTCGTACGGTACGCCGCTACGCTCAAATACACCAGTCCTTTACTAAAACGGTTCATCACCACTTCCCAGCGTTTTCAGGGCTTCGTGGGTTGCGGTATCCGAGCCGGCCTTGAAGAGACGGGAGCTGGCGACCCTGCATGGCGCAGATGTTGTCTACGATCCGACTTCTCCGGGCGCTGACGTCCCCGCTGCAGTGCGTCAAGCAACTGGAGACCGAGGGGCTGACGTCGTCCTCGACTGTGCAGGCAACCAACGTACGTTGGACACGGCTTTCCATGCTGTTCGACCGCGAGGAAGCGTGGTCAACGTTGCCGTATGGGAGAACAAACCGGTGCTTGACATTGATGCGGTCACGTATAAGGAGGTCAGATTCACTGGTGAGCATTCGACGATTCTGAACTAGGTCAAGGTTGCAAGTTGATTGTCCTTCAGGTGTCCTTGCGTATGACCGCGTACACGCGGAGATGTTGGAGGCCGTGGCGGCTGGAAAGTTCAGCGGGTTGGAGAACCTAATCACGCGGCGGATCGCGCTGGAGGATTTTGTGGAGAAGGGTATAAAAGCATTGATAAACGAGAAGGATGAACATGGTAAGCTTATTGCTCTGTGTATGTGTATGACACGACGAAGCGTCGGAGGACTGACATACTCGCCACTAAAGTGAAGATCTTAGTTCGACCGGACCCGTGGAGTCCAAGCCGTTTGTAAGGATGATTATTTTGAGGCGAGACAAGACGTCGTCGATAGGAAAGCAAAGGTGGAATACAAAGGTCTAGAGGAGCATGCACCTCATGTTTCTCTTGTTTTCGTACACTTTTCTTCCATACATAAGCCCAGTTGGACGCGACCCTGTATAGACAGTTGTCAGAGTCATCCTAGCGGGAGTTACTTTGGCTGGTGGGACTGCGTTACTCATTTGCAACACAGGACCGCTAGTAAGCTCCCAAATGTACTCCCACAGAAAGCGCTATGCCGACTATGACAGCGAGCAAGGTCGCGGGGTCAATCGGACCGTTTGCCGTCGCCCAGTTCGTCGGTGAAGATGGCTTTTTCGAAGGAACCGTCAAGTTCAAGTTCGTAATGGAAGGCGCTTCCAGCGTGGCGGTCGCGATGAAACTCTCCCATGCAGCGATTGTTGCGCTCGGGATCGAGTACGTGCCCTCCGTCTTCGCAGACCCATAGAAAATCTCGTTCCCTCCCGCCAAGTACTCCTTCGCCAGCGTCGCGTCCTCTCCGCCGGCCACCGTCCCGTCGTCCAGTACCGTCCCGTTCTGGTTGTTGCCCAGCACAAACTCCCGCAGGAACACCAGCGCCTGCGCCGGTCGCAGCTCCGGCACCGTATGTCCCGCGCCTTGGAACAGCACATACGTCAGGTTCCTCTCCTGGTGCACGATCCCAGCGAACGCGCCCTCGTCGTCGAACCAAGGCGTCGAAGGCTTCTTCGTGAAGCCCTGTATGCCCCCGAACGTCATGTTCTGGATGACGACCTCCGTGCCGTGGTGCGGGATGTCCGAGTCGTCGTTTCCCGAGTAGAACACGAACGGGATCCCGCGCGCGGAGGCGTTCGCGAAGAGCGGTGTGAGGAACGCGACGGGCTCGACGGACGGGTCCCCGTGCTCGTTCCCGATCGACAGGTCGTAGGTGGAGCCGAACGGGTACGTGATATGGACTGACCAGTTTTTGGATATCGGGGCGTGCAGCGCGGCGCGTACAGTTGCGTCGTTGAGGAAGGGCCCGGCGTCTTTGGGGGGCGCGGGGTTCGTTGCGTCGGGGATGTCGTAGAAGTCGACGCGGCCGTTTTCTAGCGTGGAGAGTGTCAGTATATGCGGCAGTTCGTAGCAGTGGCGGATTGGTACATACTCCAGGGATATGTGAAGTTGAACGCGTAGTCCCACATCTCGTCGAAGAGGTCACAGCCGTACCATGGGTCGAGGGTGCCATTGGCGCGTCCAGCGAGATCCCGTTTCCACTGGGTTCTCTTTGTCTCCTCATCCTTGTGTTCCGACGTCCTGGTCTCGGTATGAAGCACTCGCCCAACGAGCTCTCTTCGTCGTGATGAGGCAACATGCAGATCCGACTGTCCTGAAGCTACCACTGTCGCCCGTAGTCCTTGAGTCAAGTTTAAAGTTGGGAATGTCCCGCCCGTTTGTGGATACGTCAAGTTGAGCTCAAAGCCGCAAAGTCGGTGTCTGTTCGAGCCGCATAATTACCGTTAGAAACGACGACCTTTGGGCTGGGCGACGTGAGCTAGCTCACTGCTCCCGAAAGTAGTTGAAGACATCTTCGTCGTACCCGATGATGGGGGGATAAGTTTCAAGAATGTTGACCTTCACCCGCTTTTATTAGCATTGCTTTTGAAGGGGATGAATACTATCACATACGACTGGCAGCTCACGAATGGTTGCAAGCGAACCCAGGAAGCCATCTCCAATTGCAACTTTCCGCAGATTTACTGGGGGGTTTGAGGTGGAGAAAATATGTTTTACGATGTAAGGCTGAAGCATCCAATGGGTTCTTGTCTCGAGGTCAATATTTGGCTATTGATGCTTACGATGAATGTGCCCGCGTAGCTTTCGCCCATTAGATAGAGCGGCCGTGCGGCGAGGCTCGGGAAGACACTGATAAAATTCGCCAAAAATCCCAGCTGTCGACGGCCGTGTCAGAAGAGATGACATGAAATCTGAAGGACGTGAATGGGGATACTCACAAAGTCCTCTCCCATCTGATCCTCGTTGGCAACTATACGACGTCAGTTTAAATGACGTTCAGTACAACAGGGCAAGGGATATACATACCGTATCCCTGAGTTTCCGAAGTCGAGTAGCCGGCCCCTATCCAAACGGTGAGCGGCGACACCAATTAGATATGATACTGTACTTGCCTACAGGTTGATCTATCCATACGACATCCGCCAGGGTATTCCAGCTAAATGGGTTGGCTTCCCATGAGCTGTCGCTCGTAATGCGGATAGGCCCATTCTGAGGGACGTTATCTGTAAGCATTGCTGTCCTTCCGCTACCAGTTGACCCATACCTCTCTGGAAAATCCAAGAAGACCGGAGGACCCAGGTCTGCAAAGCGATGCCTTAGATATGCAAGTCTCTCGGCCATCGCCGGGGACTTACCCGCCCTGGAGCCAAATAATCCAGGGCTCTGTGTTGTTATCTTCCGCAGGCGCGGTGAGGGTGCTGTTCGCTCCTTGGCGCTCGAAGGCCCAGAAGAACAGGGTGTTGTTTGGGTGGCCCGGTCGGTTGACAGGGATGTTCCCGGCGAAGCTCTGAGAGAGCGCTATGTGGGTAAGGTTTGGCAGGGGATATTGGACCTTGAAGTCTGCGTGTTGGCACGATTAGCTCACGACTCGAGAGACGGGTAAGCCTGCGGAAGTATAATAGACATACAGTCTTGCCAATCAGGGCCGAATGGCGTGTCAGGTTGGCCGAGCCATACGTGAGGAAAAGAGTTGGGAGGCAGGCCTTGTTGCGCGAAGACCCAGTGCCTCCACAGCAAGACATTGAAAAGACAGAGCAACGGTGTACGCGCCATAACAACCTACAGTGGGCTGTCCCCTCCAGTACTTGCTTATATATGGGGCGTCGAGGCAGCGTTCGCACGAGGATCCATCGATTACGGATAGAACGGTCGTCCCGACAAGAGAACATTACAACCGCTTCCCTGCAAACCATAGGTCAAGTGTCGTTTGCCGTAACGCTGCTGTGACCTGCTCGTACACCACACCTGGACGATTCGCGGTGGTAGCGCAACCACCTCGGAGAGACTACGATGGAAGGAGGACAGGACCGAAACACAGTGCCCGGCACGATCGTAGGTTTCTGAAAGGCTGTTAAATTTGGCCACAATGTAAGACAACTCAACGTACTGCATATAGGTCCAAACTCTCCGCCACCATTCGCACCAGTCGGTGGTAGCTACTGTACCGTGCACACTACCTGACAACTAGCGACGGAATACCGTGTCGATTACAAAGCGAGAATACAAAAGTGATCGCCTAGCATCCAGTATGGTCATGGTCAGTAACAGTTTTGTATCCACAAGGTGACAAACAACAAACCTTGGCCCATAATAATCTCCATTGGTTGACCAATAACTTGAACCTTGTCGAGCCCTTGAGCACTTCGTTAAGATTGAGCACTTCGTTAAGATTGGGGTCGGCGAAACGACGCTCGTATGATGACACGACTCCCGAGGGCGTCAGGAAGGACTGGTAGATTACCGCCGTGATACTCGTCTAAGAATATGTGCCCCAATGGAACCTTCTGTCTTGACGTCGAGGGCGGTGAACTCTTAATTCCTGGACGGCGTCGGGTCGAATATTACGCTACCATAAAATGGTGACCGAGGTACTGCAACGGAAACGAAAGGTAGGTAGTTGTGTTACTAACCAGGCAAATTTGAGGCAGAATCACTTACCTCAGTTTACGCCTCCTAGCCCGCTGTCTTGAGAGATCCCGGTCCCCCTTGGGCGCGATCAGCCACCTTTTCAGAGCTAAGCCGCCGCATCGTGATACACCATGCGTTGACGTCTATGTAGCGGCTTTTGGCAGAGGACATTGTGAGGGTACATGGAGACGATGACCGAAGATTGTTGGAGAGAAACCGGCAGCGAGTGCGAGGTGGTCACTGACAGGGGCGCCTAACGTCGCGAGAAGATCACGAACAGTCCTTGCAGGAGGGATATGCCAATGGTATGCGTATCGTGGAGGGTCTCGCCTACACAGGCATCGGTTCGTCACGATGCCCAGCGTACTAGATCATCTGAACGGATGACCCCTTCTGAGAAATGGGCTGTTGACCTGGTGACGACGACGATCGTCGGTCAGTCAGTTACAGCTACCTGGATGAAACCAAAGGACAAACGTTACTTCACTTCGCCTACCCTATCTGAAGAGCACGTCTATAGTTAAACTAGGATCGTGAACTGGACTGCAAGGCATGGTCTCGCAATCCTAAGACCTTGGGTGTCGAGTCTTCAGAATAGCACTCACAGGAGATGGCGATAGAGTCGGCAGGTAGATCATTGCAATACAAGTGACAAGCATGAACTATTGTTACAATGCCCGATAGCTGCCTCGACGTCCTGACCTAATCGAGACACCCACACTCCTCGAGCCTGAGGCGGGCGACGCGAGGCGACATGACTAAGTCGGCATGGCCGTCCTGACGTCGAAGAGCAGGACATAATACACCGCTTGAAGTGACATGGCATCCCTATTTTGCAAGCCTAGAAGCCGCTTGGGCGATTACTCTGCGTAAGGTGAAGACGTCAATGTCAGCAGGGTGCTCGTGCGATCCGAAGTCATTGAAGAGACGTACTGGAGCGGGCCCGCATTTTTCTGCGCTTGCGACGGAGTCTCCGAGACCTCTTTTTCTTCCACTTCTCTCTCATACTACGATGACAGACGTGAGTGTATGCGGATAGGCGAGGGATGGCAAGCACGTACGTTGTTCGTTATGGAGTGGACTGGAGAACCGGGACTGCGGGCGAGCGTTGGTTATGGGAGGCTGCTGCACCTGTATAGTTCTGCTTATGTAACCTTCCCAGGCCTTCGGAGCACCTCAATTCCAGCGCCTATGCTCCTCGTCGTCCTGAACGCCTGCGACCGCGATGGCAAAGCGGCCGAGGGTCCCTGCTGCTCTCCATGCGGAACTCACAGAATACTCCTCTCTCCTGCGTGCTCTCCGGACAAGCGACACACTTGACTTGACCTCTCATCTCATCCAGCCACCACCGTCATTCATATCTCAGGCAAGTCTGGCTGGTGATGTTTCTTTGACCGACGACGACGACGGCGATGGCGACGGTTTTGTTGACGAGGACGACGGTGAAAACGATGGCGATGACGGCGATGATAACGTGCTCGGGGGTGGCAACCGCGACAGCGAAGACGATGATGATGGCGAAAATGACGAAGAGGCACTCGACGAGTCTCCCACTGATTCTCTCTCTCAGGATCCTTTTGCTGGCGTCGCTTCTCCCTCTTACTCTAGTGGCGACGACTCAAACCTCAAACAACCGGTCAACAACCGCAAATCAAAGCAAAGAGATACCTGGACTCGTTGGCCTCTCTTAGCAGGCGACGTTCACGTACCAGAGTGGGGACTGTCTGACGAAGTCAAGAATATCGCCGAACGCGTTCTGGCCTTATCCGCCCTCGGTCAAGGAGGCCTTGTCCATCCGGAGCCCAATCTCGAAGACGCTGCCGGGACGTCAAATCTCCTCAATCCCCTCACCGAGCAGGACGACCTTATGGTCCCAGACGATGTGTTACATGCATTGACTGCTGACTCAGCTGCTTTCCTGGCCCGCATCTTGGCCTTGGTCACTGCCCATGTTCCCGCTGCCGAGAAAAGTATGCAAAACCGTATCACACCGATCAGTTGGGAGACAGTAGTTGAGGTTGCTTGCGCTCACGGCGTTATCAGCCCACCGTATGTTCCCGCACCACATCGTTGTACCGTCTATTGACCATCATGTCTGTTCGATAGGGTAGCAGATGTCGTACGCGGGCGCATGTCACCCCTTTTCACTCCCGCTCGGCCAGACAGTAAGAATTGGTTTGCTTCCAGGTCGACCCGTAGCTGATTCTTATGCAGCGACACACCGATCGCGTCATTTGCTGGCACTCAGGCAGAGAACATCCCAAATGCTTTCGAAGCATGAAGAGAGCATCTTGGATGTGCCCAACTTTATCCCTGACGCACGCAAGAAGCCCGTGACACGTAAGTCCCACTCGGGGCAGTGCCTTCGCAGATGAAAGAGCTTACGCTGCCTCGGACCGAAGGAAAACGGGGGTCGTCCAAAAAGAAGAGGGCCGCAGCCGAACCTGAACCTGAAGACGGCCTGTCGACACCCGCGACCAAACATCAACGTTTGGAGGATGGCTGACGTCGACTGGCGTCTTCGACAATATGAAGCGGTGGCCATATGGTCGAAGACGTGGCCAATGTCATCGTGAGGTCGTCAACACCGTTTTGGTTGCTCGCCGTCGTACATATTAGTCTTGCGACCCCCCATCTGCGCTCGACCCCCCATCTGCGCTCGACCCCTACTATGGTGAGTTGCTTTTTTGATTACTTCGAGTTGCTTAGATATAGCTCGGTCATTATGATGTTTGAGGCATTTGGCTTTAGTAAGGGATCCCCTTGCGTTGCAGAAACCTATCTCAGCTACCTTCGGGCGGTCTGCTTTGGCAGATACGTCCGCTTTGTCTGAATCTTTTTCCCATTCCTCAATGATCCACCACGTTCAGTTACTGACAGCTCTTCCATAGATCCTGCAACTCTTACTCGGGAGGTACAGCCCTGCGTACCTTACTGCGAGACGTCAGCAGTCCTAGGAATTCCTGTAAGTGCTTCTTTTGCTGACGAACGTCCTATCAATGCCGGACCGTTCAGTGTCTGTGGCCATGAGTGGTTGGCGCGGTTGAACTCCTGTTCTATCTGGAGTACGAGCTCTTCCTCACTTATCGATTTGGAGCAATACATTAGTTTTCTGTGTTGTGTCTATCTCGCAACCCCGCGCAGGGAAGACGAATATCTTGAAACCGCATACATACTCGGCAAAACTGTCCGGATATTCCCGATGCAAACACTGGCAGCATGGGAAGTGCAGAACTTTCTACGCTTGGAAGCTACCTGGAAGGCTGTACTGCGTTTTCATATATATAATATAATATGCCAGTGCAGCAGTCGCCGAACTGACTCATTGCTCTCAACCCATGTATCGTTTGCGTAAGCGACCAGGCAACGGTTCTGAGCGGGAGCAAGGACCACCGTCTATCTGGGACAGCTCAGAAGCCTGGGCGGCATGCGCGAAGGCGTTGCGAGAGTATGACGAGGCTATGATCCAGGATTGGAAAGAAGAAATTGATACCCTCCTTGTATTTGTGAGCACACTAATATCCCCTCTTGTTATCCTATCCTCGTCCATCGCAGTGTAGTCGATGCTCACCCCGCACCCTATGTCGTAACAGGCTGGTCTGTTCTCAGCGGTCCTAACGGCATTCAATATCGAATCGTACAAGTGGCTGCAGCAGCAATCCGATGATACCCACACAGCCATCCTCTCTCAAATATCAATGCAACTCAACAGTTTCACTGTAAACGCAAATTTCGTCAATGCTACCATCCCTGCGGTTCCACAGGTCGCGGCATCCTTCAAAGCGAGCGGGTTTGCGGTCCGCTTAAACACGCTATGGTTCTCTAGCCTAGTTTGCAGCTTGCTGTCCGCGTCACTCGGTCTGCTTGTTAAACAGTGGCTGCGCGAGTACCTCGCAGGCTCATCCAACATCTCGCGCGAGAGCATCCGCATCCGCCAGTACCGCTATGACGGCATGCGGCGCTGGCGCGTCCCGGAGATCATCCTTTGCCTGCCCATTCTCCTCCAGGCCGCGCTCCTCCTCTTCTTCATCGGCCTCCTCGATCTGTTGTGGACGCTCCATCCCATCGTCGCGGGTGTCGTCACGACGATCGTAGCAGTCTCGATGCTCTTCGCCATCACGACGAGCCTCCTGCCTCCCCTCTACTCGGACTGTCCATACAAATCCCCGCAATCGTGGCTCATCTGCGCCTTCATCCAGTGGCTAAAGCGGTCCGCGGCGTCCCTCGCCGCGCGGTACCACGCACACCTCCACCAGCCGCGGGCGAGCGCCATCCCGACCGACCGCGAGCGAGCACATGGCGCTGCGACCCCGGACCCATTCGCGACCATGCTCGACCTGCCGGCGATCATCGCGCACTCGCGGGCTGGGGCCGTGCTGCGCGGCTGGCTGCACCGCCTCTCGATGGCTCGCGCGTACGGCAGCTGGAAGGAGCGTGAGCGGCTGGCGATGGAGGAGGGCCGCGGAGCAGCTGCGCTCGACGACGCGACACTGGCGGGCGCGGACGCGATGTTCATGGACGACGCGTTCCTGCACGCGGTCGTGCGCCCGTGCATGCGTGATATTGCACCTCGCGCGGCGTTGCGGTGTGTCGACACTATCCTGCTGAGGCGCGCCCCTCGGGTGCTGAATGACCTGCCGTATTGGGACTTGGCACCGCCTGGGGAGGGAGGCAGAGGCGATACGGGCACGCTGACGTTGATGAACCTTCTGCTGGACGTCCTCCATCGTCTCAACTCGGGGAGGGACTCGGACGCGATGATGGAGGAGTGGGAGGAAGACGAAGGGCCTGCGGAGACGCAGGAGGATGCCAGGCGTGGGGTGCTCATGACGATGCATCGGCTCGTGCGCGCAATCCCTGCCCCGTCAAAGTCCAAGACTGGCTCCAACGAAAGCCACACCGATGCGCAAACGCGACCTCTGTTCCGGCGGATGTTCGAGGTGCTGGCCGCAGTGTTAGATGCCGAGGCCGGGCGCGCGAGCCCGGAGCGTTTCGTCAGGGAGCGGTCGTTCAACCTGATGTGCAAGATGTTCACAAGGTTCCAAGCGGTGGGCCCTGACTGTAAGCGTCCTGATGCTCCACATCGCGCTTTTTAGCGGCCGGCTAATACGTGCTTTGCGTGCTTCAGGTATCGCGGCGTTCTGTGCGTACAGCAAGCAGACGCGCCAAGAGAACGCGCCGTACCGCTTCGTCCAGGCGTGTTACATGGTCATCCGCGCCTCCGCAGTGCTGGCGCGTGCCACCAGCAGACCGGGATCTATTGCAGAGCCGGAGCAGCCCAGCACGAGCAATACGCTTGCCCCTCCTAGCCCGTATTCCGCGGGGTCCGGTCACAAGCGGTCTTTTGATACGTCCTTCACCAGTTCTGTCACCTTGTATTCGGAGCCTCTCCGAATATCGGCGCCCCCGGATTCTGAAGACCCTCACTCGGACGCCGTCGAGCCCACCTCTGACTCCGACTCCGCGGACGACTACGAGAGCATCCGCCCGGCGCTGCTCGACGTCCTGCACGACCTCGAGTGCTTCTTCTCGATGCCCGTTTCACGCGCGGCCGAATACCGCCCGACGATGGCGATGCTGGCAGAGTGTGCGCAGGCGGTGCTCGCGCTCGCGGTGCGCGACCGTCTCGCAGTTTCGCTGAGCTTCGTACGTGCGCTGAGTGCCATGGTTGGGTATGCGTCTGCTGCGGAGGCAGATGCGGATGTGGGCATGGATGCAGATGCAGGTGGCGGGTGGGAGAGCGCTGACGGCGATATGGACCAGAGGGAGGAGCTCGACGTTCATGCGGCCAGGCAGGCTGTGCGGTGGCTGAGAAGGATGTACGGGCTTAGGGTGTCCTCGGAGCTTGGACATCCCCCGGGTGAACCGCGGAAGAGATGTGGGTATTGAGCTGGGCGATGGGACGCGAGCATGCTTGTCTATCTCGACATATACATAGGTGCTCTAAGTTAGGCTTCACGTACTGTGTATCCGTGCCCGTGCGCACCGCTTTCTATGTCTCCGGCGTACGTAGGTAACGCGTTGTAAATACCCTTATCAATATCGAGGGGCTTCTCCAAGGACGGCGTCGTCTGAGGGACGGGATGCAATCGGACTTCTTCCATGGGCGGTGTTACCGTACCAGTCATTCGGCCGGCAGGTTCAACTTTCATTGGCAATTTGGAGCAGCAGGTGGATATTGACAGTTTACCGCCCGGATGCGTTGCGATCGAGCAGTCCAGTACAGTAACATGGGAATGTTGGGACGCCATCCGTATGATCTTTTGCCGCGCACATAAAGACCAGTCGAGCGGCCAGGTGGTAAGGAATACAACTGGAACGCCATGGCATTAAATAATGGGCAGGATGTTCAACTGTTAAACCGCGGATTACCAGCCGGCGCCACAGACTGTGTTATATGTATTGTACCCTGGCCGGGCCATAGGACTGGGATGAGTAACGCCTACACATATGTACTGCACCAGACAGGACTCGGTTGACAGATACTATCTAATTACCATAACAGGACCCCCTGTTGTCACCTGAAGGATTTAGCGGGTCAGACATTCACTACCCTTAGAGGAAGAGCTGTCCCGCGGCCAAGAACATCATCCATCTGACTGAGATGTGGCACCCAAAACCGCGGCTGCCGGTAACCACAATCCTTGATGCAAGCTTCCGCACATACGATATGGCATCGAACGCGGGGAACCAACATACTTATATTTGTTCTGGAGGTGCCCGGGACAATAAAGAGCAGCACTTAGGCGGTCTTAGGTTGCCTGAGTTGGGGATGACATCAAAGACATGTACAAAGGGTGAAATTGCAGACATCGCATCAGTACTCTGTTGCCTCGCCGCAACGACCCTGCGCAGACCGGTCCCGGAAGAGCGTGCTCGAACCGCCTTTGATTCCCGAGTCGTTGATCAAAGGGAGATGATAAAGAGGAGCTGTGAACCGCATCTCCCGCATGGTGGCACACATTCTATAATACGCCGGTTGTGGGGGAGAGCAGACACGAGGAGGTCTCGAACACGATCCGCTCGGCTCAGGCTGGATTTCATGGCGGATCCGGCCACAGGCCAGTGCAGGACGTCATATCGCACTGCGGATGTCTGCGGACCTGTGATTGCTGGTGGGAGCGAGAAAGCCAGACATTGACGGTATCAGTGTACCTATCATGCCACATTTGACCCACGCTCATCCCGCCCGCTGCCTTGTTTCAATCAGCTGCTGAACTCATGGCCGGCATCGGCAGTTGAACTGGCCAAGATGGGATGAGATGTACAAGGCAGGCTGCAGAGCAATTACCACAGGAAGGACGGCGGCGGTAAGAGCTGGTAAGAGTTGGACGTTGTTGGATGGGCAGATGCTTTTGGAGGGAGCGCAATAGCTCTGCCGAAGATCCCACATCGCAGGGTCAGGGTCGGGTAAATGAGGAAGGAGATTTCCGTGGATGGGGAAGATTTGGAGGGGAACCAATGGGAGGAAGGGGTCCGGCGAATTGTGTGGTTGCCAGGAAGCAGAGGAAGCAGTCTCGCGTGGGACGGCGTGGACCGAGTGCGGCCGTTCCTTCATTCACTTACAGCCTATTTTGGGCAGCGGGGCTCGGTCTGTGAGAACTTGACAGAAAAAGGAGGAGCGCCGCTACCCACAGTAGCAAGCGGTCCTTGAGCTCGATGAAGGTTGGCTGAGGTGCACTAAGTTACGCGCGAATGTACGTAGTACTTGTTGAGTCTGATGCTGCGAGATGCAACAGTCAAACTGGTCGCAGCGCCAGGGTCAAGGTCTGCCGCGTCCAGTGCTGAGAGCAACACCCGTCTCTCCAGTCTATATTTCATGATCCCCGGTTGGGTTACCGCTGTTGCCAGTGGATGACATGTAAGTCCACGTTCGAGATTCAGAATGACTGAAGAGTATACCCGTGCTCCACGAAATACCGCCCAGAATTTGGACGTTGAGGTTAATTATGAAAACCGCCGACGTCGCTCGAGTCCCGCATATGACGAGTCTCCCCGTATACCGTATACCTGACAGCGCTTTCCTTTGGTGCTTTACCAACGTCCGACGCTTCGAGGTAGATATTCCGTACAAGTTTCATCCCAATGTGTTGGCTGAAGATCTCACAGGGTTGAACGTGCCTCCCGGGCCCGTGAGGTCCGTGATCGGCATCGGCGTCAAGTAGTTGTAGATCCTCGTGGTAAAATGGCCGCAGGCTGGATCCTGGCAAAATGTGAAAGTGAAAAGAAAGTGATGATGACGAGTTGTCGAGATGAGTGCCGTGCTCTTTCATGCCACACGACGCACCGGCCGAGACGGGGGGAGTGAGGTGCCGGATCCAACAACTCTTACTAATTAACCTAAGTCGTGCAACCAGCTGCAGTACTTGTTAGAAGCAGGCTGGGCGAACAAGGAAGGTCAGAATTCAAGTTGGTAAGGACTATACTTTGGACATGATAGTCGGACTGTCAATGGTTAGCTTAGGAGGGCTGTAATAACATGATAACACTCAAGGGAGGACAAGCACACTACAGTCACCGATGTGATGCCGACGGCACAAGCATATGGGTTGTGTCACGCTGACACTGGCAGTGACAGAGACAACAACTCAGCTAGTCGGACGGTTCCAAGGGCCGTGCTGGGCACTCTGCAATGTTTTGATGGCGCCGTCTTGGGACGGTGCAAGCGCACCGGCAAGGATACATGATGAATCTCTGCCCGTGTTTGCCATCCCGATTTCTCCAGGTAACAATATTTGGGCTGTTGGGGAGGAGGGCCATCAGTATCTGGAGGAGAGCGTGAGAGAGGGGGCAGGCGGGATGCCGTACAGCCCGAAGGCAGGAAGAGAGAGGGAAGCGCCATGATGGTCGTAAGAGATGGCGTCAAGAGTCGGTGATGGCCAATGCGAATATCCCCTCCCCCTTGTCCTTCTCCTCCACTCCCTGCTCGTCGTCATTGCCGTCGACCACGCCTGCGCTGTCCCCGGCAGCTCTCCTCCCCGCTTCCTATCACCTCGTCTTATGTCTGGTCTCCCCTGGCCACGCACCCTTGAGCCGTCCTCATGTTCACCTCCGTCTTCAATTCAAAACGCAAGACTCCGAAAGTCCACAAGAAGTTCTCTACAATAGCCAACATCCGACGAGCTCAATCCCCGCCTTCACCCGCCTCATTCGCCTCTCCAGAGATTGTCGAGATTAATGAAAAGGGTCCTGTCGACTCTCAAGACCACGGCCCATCCGCTAGCTTCGACCATTCCATTTCCTCTCCCCAAATCCAACTCGACTTGGACACCGATTCCCTGTCCGACTGGTTACCTCCGAGCATCTCTGCCACTTCCGAGAAGCTTACTCCGCCCAGACGCAATGTCTCCTTGCCCTACAAGGCGAAAGCTCTACCTGACGCGCCCTCCACCTCGAGGGCTCACAGTAGCCCTGAAGTCCCAATCAGGGACCAGTCCGAGCTACGCGAAGTGCGTAGCGTGCATCTGTCATCTTATCTCCTTCGCTCATGTCTTCGGTAGCCGAATCGCCCCTTCTTAGATGCTTCCATTCACGGTTCCTTGGAGGTAAACGAGGCGGTGAGCATGTATGCGCGATATGCCGGGACTCTGGATTGACCTTCGTTTTAGACCGTAATTTCCTCAACGAGGAAGCCGACGCCTTCCCCCATCAAGATACCCAATTACTTCACCAGTTCGAAGATCAGGGTGCAGAGATCTGCAGAGGAGGGAAATGACGTTACCTCGGGGGAGATTCCGCCCCCGCTCCCGACAAAGAGCAGTCGACCGTCCAGCCCGTCCTCCTCTGTCACGGATGACATGTCCTCTGCGGTCTCGGGAACGAGTCTCGCCCGTGCGTTGGTCGTCAACTCGTTTATTCTCTCGAGCGAGTCTCGCGCCTCTAAGTACAAGTCTGGCGGTGGCCGCCAGGATTCCGCTACGCTCCCACGCGGCGAGCATCCTCTCATCAACTCACCGTACACACGCGAGAGGGGGGCAAGCAGCGGGTCACCGGGAAGTGCACGATCGTCATCGGTCCCGCCGGTTCCACGGCTGCCTTCGCGCGCCGAGCTGGGTCTGAGCATGGACAGCACGGGCTTACACAGGCGCAACTCGGTCGAAGTGGTACTGGATAGCGCAGACAGGGAGTCGTTTGATCCTGCTCCGCAGCTCCGACGCCCGAAGAGCGCGGGCAGGCTGAGGAGGGAACAGTCGATGAACATGCCGCCCATTTCGCCCATCTCGGAGGCCCCGTCGCCCGCTCCGTCAACGTCGGACGCGCATATGCTTACCAGCCAGATGAACTCGAGTGCCTCTAGCCACTCTCTGATCAACTCAGTTGCACCTCGACGTTCGCTTGAAGGCAGTGCTAGTTCGTCCTCGCTAGCTACCACCGACGGCACGATAGGCGGGCACTCCCGCGCTGTGACGGAGCCCTCATCCGTGGGCCGCCCTGGGACGGGCAGCTCTTCGAAGTCGAAGGAGAGTACGCGGAAGGGCGGGTCGCTCGCACCCAACGCCGCGATGCCTGGTACGATGCGCTCGTCCGGCGCATTCGCATTGACCAACGGACGGCTCGCGATCTCCCGTACCATCTCCGAGACTGGCACCCCCCGTTCTGGACCACCGACACGACCCTCCGTCCTCCTTCCCATCGGCGAGCGTCCTGCTTCCGTGGTCATCGCCGTCTCCCCGCAGCCGCCCGGGGCCGTTCCTACTCCCACTTCCTCGCTGTTCGCTCCTCCCCATCTCATCGCCGAGACCCCTACCGACTCCCCCGATCTTCTCGACAACTTCCCGCTTCAGATTGCTCCCCAACGCATGACGGGCCCCCCACCTCCCCTCTCGCTGGGGCGACGATCAGAAGATAGCTCGTCCACGACGCCACAGTATAGTTCGAGTGGCGAGTCCATGCCGTCTGCGAACGACCACCGCCAGACGTTCCCTGAGACGCCTAATGCGTTTTCCCCACTCTGGACCTCTACCTTCCAGTCGCCACACAGCGCGAGCTCGCGCGTTTCGGTGGATCGTAGCTCGTCACGCGGCCGGGGTGTGCTGGAAATCATGCGGATGGCCCGCGGTATGTCGGGTAGCGTCTACTCGAAACCGGGCACGACGCGCGCGTCACGGATGCCCCCGACCCCGCCGCCGTCGGGGGACAGTAGCGCGTCCCAACCGGGGAGCCCGATGGTGCCGCTGGCGGATCCATCGGGGTCGCCCGCGACTAAACGGCTGACGGCGATAGAGGAGCAGGTCATGTCAAGGGCTATTTCGACGTACTCGACGGTGCCGGAGCCCCCGACAAGTGCCGCGCCGTACAACACGACGTTCTCTGAGGCGCAGAACTCAGTGGATGCCACTTCTTCTGTTCGTGGACGTGACAGGTCGGGCTCCAGCGCTGCTTCTCTCACGCGCGACAGGAGCATATCGCAGGATCAGGGTCAAGGTTTGGGTCTTACGAACGGCTGTACGACGACGACAAGCACTGGTGCGAGCACTTCTGGTATGTCTGCTGCTGAACAGGCCAAGGCCGCAGAAGCGTCCTCCAGTCATCGCCTGCGATCGGTCACGAACCCTGACGAGCCACTCGTATCGCCTCCTCCATCGTATGCCCCTTCCTTCGAACCGCCGCCTCACACGCCGCCCGCCGCATCTCGCTCGGACGCCGGTGATTCGTCCGAGCCGTCCCGTCGGTCGAGTTCTAGGTTCAGTGGACACTTGCAGGTCTCGTCGTCCTCACCTAGCTCGATCCCTCAGAAGCGCTCCCTCTCTCCCTTCCCCTCACCCCCGAACTCATCCTCCACACCCTCGTCTCCTTCTCCTAGACCTGGACCCAACCGTTCACGAATCGATGCGCATGCGTCCTCCATCAGCGTCGAGAACCCACCGCCTCCATACGTAGAAAACCTGAGAAGCGCGTCCCCGCCAGCAGCAGCAGCATCAGCAGCAGTGCCGCGTATCACCACCAACGTCCCCCCACCCCTCCTTGGTCCGGCACCACCGGCACGGATGTCTACACCCGACCTCCACCTCCACATCACTCCAAGCACTGCGCGCTCCGGGTTCGGCACACCCGACGGCACGCCCAGCAAACGCACCACCCGCATACGGCCCCCGCTCCCGGCGGGCCCGCGTAAGCCAAGCTACTCTGCCGCCGCCGCGCGCATGCGCGCCGGCTCGGTCTCATCCACGAACACTGTCGGCCCGAGCAGCAGCAACCCGCGCGTGATGTCGATGATGTCACACGCGGCGCCCAAGTTTCAGACGAGCCGCGTACCCTTCCGGGGGCTGACGATGGAGGCCGCGCAGTGGACGCTCACGTCGCAGCAGCTGCAGCACATCGTCTCGACGGCGATCCGCCAGAGCGCGGACGCTTCTGCGATCCGGATTTTGCCCACAGACGTGTTCGACGGCGACGTCCCCGATGAGATTGCGCGACTGGAAGGCCTGACTGCGGAGCTGAAGCTCAAGTACAAGCTCAACGTGCGCAAGCGGAACACGCTCCTCGCGAACGCGAACCGGGTCGCGGAGAGCGCCGAGGTTGGGGAGCATGGGGCCGCGGCGACGCTGGGAAGGATGATGGACGAGCTGAGTGACGTGACGGAGATCCTGGACCAGACCTCAGAGGAGCTGTACACGGCAACGGACCAGCTCGCACAGCTTGTCCACCTCCGAGACGTGCACCAGCGGAGTGCGCTCGCGATGGCGCTTCGCAAGCTCAACTCGAGCTTCCTGAAACAGGTCGGGGAGGGGCAGCGCCTCCGCGAGCAGGTCGCGATGCTCGAGGCCGAGCGCGACGAGGCGTGGCGCGAGGCGCAGGAGGTCGCACAGGAGTTCGACGACTTCACGGACAGGATCGTGTCAGACTCGCTCCCCACTTCTTCCGGGAGCGGGAAGGACAAGCACAGGGAGAAAGACAAGGGCAAGGATTCAACTTCGTCCAGCCGCCGCTCGAGCCGCGTCATGGTTGCGCGCAGGAACAGCCAACGCGCGTCGAAGGCCGGCCTGCGCTCGATGTACAGGCGCAGCCAGCGGTCGTCGACGAGCAGCAGCTATCGGTTCAGCGGCGTCGCTTCGCCCGGTGTGTGGGGTGGCCCGGGCGACGGAGAGGATATTCCACCCGTGCCACCCATACCCTGGCGACACGACCTAGCCATACCGTTGTCTGCAGACTTCCCTACGAGCTCGATGGGTACGTGTGGTTGTTCCGTTGTTTTCGCTTCCGGCGTGGGACGTGTTACTGATGGAGATATTATTTCGTTGCAGACTCGCCATCGTCTGATCTCCGCGCCATGGACCAGGCCCAGAAGGAGCTGTGCGAGATGCTGGGTATCTCAGTTGACGAGCTCAAGAACCACAGCGGGCCTTCAAGGCGACAGTCCATGTCTGCACTGCCCGCTGTGCGGAGCCCAGTGTCCGCGGGCCCGACACGACGCAATTCTGATGTCGTCACGCCGAACCACCAGAAGACGTTCAAGATGATGTCGAAGGAGATCTAGGTGGCGCTGCGAGTGCGGCCGAACGAAGTCCAAGTACTGTACATCTCCTGCTGGTGGACGATACCAAAAAGACCTTCGCGTTTCTCAACCTTGTTGTAAGTTGCTGGACTGGCTATTGCGCATGTCGGCCAGATTCATGCATGATTTAACGCATATTTATTGCTGCGGCATTCTTTTCGTCCCCTTAATGCTTCGTACCATATACCTGAGTTGTTCTCCTCTTATATATCTCAGCCAGAACCCTCTACTAATCTCAAGCCGCGGTTCACGATAACCGTGGCCCTCCTGTTACCCTCATCTCCCCGACGCTCCTTTCAGTCACAGGTTTTCATCTCTTCTCTATCGCTGATACATATATCTGCATCATAGCTTTCATGCATGCCTTCATATATCCGCATTCCCACTCCCCCACCCCATGTTGCATTATACTTACTGACCTGTGTTCCGTTGTTCATACTACTCCTTGTTAGTATGTGTCCTCCCTCCCGTCAGACGGTTTTCTTGTAGACTCTAATCGTGTAACCAGATGATCAATTCATATCTGTGGACATCACACAGAAGCCTTCGTGTTTTCTCATCGCTCAACTCGTCACGCTGACAACTGTTCAAACGTTCTCGAGGCAGCTCTCGGGGCATGAGGTTCTTGAACAAATATGCCTCGAAAAAATGAATGTATTGAAGACATACTTCAAGATATCATAAATTATTGCAACTGGTATAACCATCCGCATGGTGGCTGTAGAGCGATTGGAGGTTCATTGGAGGTAACGGGAGTGGAAGATACCGCCACTTAGTCTTTAGAGTCACCTTCCTGCGACAGATGGTGACAGACATGAGAGCAGTTGGAGCCGCGATGCCATATGTACCGGAAGCGAGCGAGAGCACATATGCTGACGGAAAAGGTAAAGCAGGGGCAGATATCGGACAGGATGGTGAGGAACCAGCCTGAGAAGCCTTGCTGTCCGACTGTTGAATTGGTGTTCTGTGTTGGGTTTTGACGACGACGGTCCTTTGAACTGTTCCCTGGGTCATGGAGTAAGTCCTCGGCATGAGTATCATGAAACTCGAACGCACAAGAACCTTATACTCACCTTGAATTTCGACCTACAGATTCAGTCCATGTAGAAAACGACCAATCATGAAACTGGGCAGCTGTCCTTCAGTAGTTTCGAAGCGCACTCGCCAAGGGTATCTTCCTCGCTTTTCGAGTATCTAATCATATCCGTCAATATCTGCTTATGCCTCTGTCACTTAGATATCTCTGGATCCCGCCAGATAATGGGTGTTCTCACTGGGACTGATATAGGATTGCTCATTTGATCATGTTGGAGGTTCACGCTGTCGGCTAAGGGGATCAATGGAAATCAGTCGTAACGACGTGCGACGAGGCATATTACTTGAAGGTCGATGAAGCAACATGCGTTGGACATGTTCGAGTGACGTCAACGAGTCCTAAGGCGAGAAAGAATAATTCAGCGAATGAAGCGGACCAGAACACAGAGTCAATCGACGATTATTCCTTCGATGCCTACAGTACAGCGTTCTCACCAGAATCCACATACGGCGCATATCTTACCCAAGCGACCTCGACCGCGCCCTGACGTATCCAACCCGCGTCCGCTCACCTCTCACCGGCGACCCATCGTACGACCTTTCCACGCTCCCCCCACTCGCTATTCCGTTCCCGTTCATGACCACCCCTCCGCCAGCGTACCCGTTCATCCTGCCCCCAAACCCGCTGATCCGCCGCTTCAGCCACCCCTCGGACGCTGGGCTTGCACCTCCACCGCTGTACCTCCCGGCGGACGCCTCCGCCTCAGCCGCCGCCCGCCGTCGGCGTTCGCGCTCGACGGCGTTGTCGACCGCGCTCTTGAGCGGCCCGCCATCCGCGCGAAGCTGCGTCTCGAGGATGAGGTTCTCGAGCTCGCGCACGAGCAGGCCGACGACCTCGTCTGCCGGCCGCCCGTCTTGTCCGCCTTGGATGTCGCCGAGGAACGGGAACGTCGAGTCCTGAGCGGTCGTGCCTGTGCGTGGACCGTGCACAGCGTGGTACAGCGTTTGCAGTTGCGCGTTCGCTGGAGCAACGGCAAAGGAGGCGCTTAGCCTTGAAGGTTTGGGCATGGGGGATTGTGATGTAACACATATGATGTAACACATACCTTCCGCTGAGATCTGGTTCGCGGCCTGCAGGATCTGCTGCGCTTGGCTTAGGATGACCCTCTCCTCCATCTCCGCGCTCGGTTGTGGGAACAGCACCGGTGCGACGTTCGACAGCGCGAACGAGCAAAGCACGAACAGGGAGTGCAGGAACCGGATGTGTTGGTATGCTACTCGGCGTGGCCAGAAGAACGAGAAGAGAGAGGTGTGTGCAGTGCTCGCTGGGTCAGCGAAGAGCACCGACGTGAGCTTCGAGCCAGCCTCAGACGTAGGGGAGGGCGAGGGATCAAGGATAAAAAGCATTTCGTATACGGCGATGAGGGCCAGGAGGATGTAACGCCACTAAGCAGCACTCCTTTAGCAGGTGACAACCAGATAGATGTATAGGGAACTTACGTATGCTACGGGGCCTGTGCGACCGGAGGCGGAAAGAAGGAGTAGAACACATATCGAGGCAATGTAAAACCCAGACGCTTGCATGAGCCCATGGCGAATGTACTCCCTTAGCGTCGAACACTGCGACCACTCTAACGCATCAGGTCCGAACCTACTGATCATGAGCTCAAGCCATTCATGCATGTCACAGTGAAGACTTACCTATCGTACGCAAAACGCTTGACGGGAGATTTCAGAGCCTCGTACGCGTCTCTAACCTGAATAAACCCCGCCTCGCCCTGAGGTCCGACGCGGTCCGGATGGTTCCGCCGTGCGAACTGCCGGAATGCCATCTTGAGCGTACTCTCGTCTGCGGTTGGCTCAACGTGGAGCACCTGGTAGTAATTCGGTTCCACTGTCGTCGCCGCGTCGAAGAAGGTGTAGAGGAGATAGGATACGACGACGAAGAGGTACGTCCAACGAGCGTGGCGCTGGAACGCGGGGGTCCCTGGGGTCGGTGGTGGTCTCCCAAAGATGCGGGGATAAACGGAATGGATGATGGAGAGAAGCTGACGGGAGGCGTAGTTTGGAAGGTAGGTCCATCCGGCATACTTCAGGAGACCGGTTAACATAGCGGCGATAAAAGATTACTGGGAGGAGATAAGAGGGTCAATGTAGCTCTTGAACGCAATAACAGTGCATGTATGCGCATATAGTCATCCATATTAGAGTTTACAGAACCAGAAATCTTTCCCCCACACAAACACATTCTAGCAACATACGCATTATCTCACCTAAAGAACAGGACCATTAGCTAGTATTCAACGCATATACCAACAGCTATGGCAAAGAAAATCTCAGAACGAGCAAAACTCGTCGCGCCTATGATCTCTTCTCCCTGTCCCTACACTCGCATACGCACGAACAACACTCGGAACACGCGCCTCCACGTGCGCAACGACGCCCGCTCCTACCACTTGTCCGCACGGAACCACGCGCCGGACGAGCATGGTGCTTGAGCTCGGACGCTTTATAGCCGCGCGGTCAACAGCTGACTTTCGCGTTCACGGAAAGATGAAAACCACGTCTGCGACCGCCACAGGCAGGGTGGAACTCGTCTGCCTGGGCTTGGCTGCGAACGCCTTGCGCCCTCCACTCGGGGGTGGGTCGCGGCTGTCGGCTCGGCCTTTGTTCGCGCGCCAGATGGAGCTCGCGGCGCACAAACCTAACTTGAGAGCCGTCTGTCTGAAACCACAGAGATGTAGCGATGGGAGAGGAGAAATGATGTAGGTCCGGCCTTAAGGCGTGCCACGAAGAGCTCGTGAAATGACACGTCGGGGTTCGGACGCTGGGGGGGCTCGGTGCGTCGCCGCCCCGTCGCTCCGCGAAGGAGAGACGGGGTAACGTAGGGGCGCATTCGTTGTGCGACGTGCGGAATGTAAGGTGGGAGACGGGGTCGACCCTTTTACTTGGACATCCTGGACAGCGAACGGGATGGAATGGGTTGTGTGTGGCTCACCTTTTCGTACTACTTTCGCTTTCCCGTCGTTCGTGGAGAATATAACCTGGTTTCTACTGGCTCATTCCTGGGACTGTCGCAAGTGGTATGCAGAACGGAAAGTATGAGAGAGAGAAGGGAGTGGTATAGGCGGCGGAAGGGCACAACCAGACGAGAGGAGGGTATACAGAGATGAGGTCACTCGGTTGATGTTCAAGTCTTCTTTGGGCATCCTTTAGGGCCGCTTTCGTGTTGGGGGAGATACCGGCCAAATTCGGCTTTCATCGATTTGCCCGCCCTACGGCGCCTGTTGAGAACCATATCGGACATTAGGAGCGGTCAGGGTAGGCGATTCTGGTCGTTTTTCGGTCGTTTTGATGGCGATTCTGGGATCCGTTGTTTGGCAGAATCGAGGTCGGATTTATTCGGGAATCGGGCGCTTAGGCAGAATCGAGCCAGAAACGCCGTTTTTGCAGAAGCGACTCTGGAGTCGCTTCTGCAGCCAGAATCGCCGTTTCTGCTCCTCGATTCTTGGTCGCTGGTGTTACGGGCCTTTACATACTGTGTTTTTGTGCTGATAAGTACGAGTTACATGATTTATTTTGATTTCTCTGTCAACATGTTGATTACGCATCAGTAAGATAGGGCCAGAGCAGAAGTGTCTAGGGTAGGTCACACCGTGACCATCACGTGCATTCCAGCGCCTTGACCCCTTATGGTGCCAATACTCCCCACCTTAACATTCAATTAATATTTGCGCTGCCGGGGCATGCCACTGGCTCGTGTTCTTGTTTCCGGAACATCATCCCAGTCTTATCAAAGCAATATCTCGGGTTGTATGTCACCATAGGACACTTTGTGGGGCACTTGGTGGGAGAAACATAAGTCAATACAACCTAGTAGTTTCAGCTTGAATAAATGTTTGCACCTTTGTCATTCTGCAGGGTCTTCAAGCTGAAACTGCTGTGGTGAATGGTACTGGAGGTCTGTGATAAGATTTGCACCATTATGCTTCCTCCATCCCATAGAACTTGGTCGGTGTCAAGAACTGGTGTGTCTTGCTACCAAATATGTACTTATCTCACTGACATAATATGCTGACAGCTCAGAACGGCAGGCTTATTTGAGAAGACAGAGCCAGTTGCTGGAGATTCGGAAACCTGAGAAATGTAGTGCTACTGTATTCAAACCATTCTCAGGTTTTGATTTTGGAAGAGGGAACCCGTGTACATTGATATATCTTTTGCAGTTGTCAGGTCCTGCCAATCTGGCCTAAGCGTGACAAGTTTCGATCACGTGACGTAGACACTTCTGCTCTGGCCCTATCTTAAAACATGCACAGCTCTGGGAGGTCTGGACCAGACTTCAGACGTTTCAGCTCCGATTGGCGCCCAGACGTTCAAGACCCACGTTCAGAACATCGGGCGCTTCACTCTTTCGCCCGCACTCCCGCTTCTTCCCTTCGCTTTCTGAGCTCTCCCTTCGAATATCCCCTCCATATGCTATATGTAGCTTTCTATTCAAGTCGCTGATCTACCGGGATCGCCTGGAGCAACGTATTTTTGCCGGAACCCTCTCTGGTGAGCCATTATTGGTGAGCGTAGCCGTGGTCATGCCGCAGCCCTCCATCCCCATCCTGTCGGTCTGTTTTCTTTGTTTTCGCCTCGAATATACCTCTATTGGGGTCCATTGTATCTATACATAATGTGTAAGATGCAATGAGATAACCTGTGGTGGTTTATCCCCCTCCCGGGCTGTGGGCTGAGTCCGGAGGTCTGGATGGTCTGGACAGGTGGCTGTCCAGTGCATCCAGATCTTCAGAGATTGTCGGTTTTACTGATGCGCTAGTACTGCAACGGCGAGTGCTCGTGCATCTGGATCTTTTTCCTGTGTCCTCCTCGTGGGGCCATCTCATCCTCCCTTCGCTGGCTTATACCCATCCCCTACATCCATATGGCTAAGGGCAACTCACCGGCTGTTCAGACGCAGTCAAAGCACAGTTCAACCAAGTCTACTAACGGCAAGCCTCTTCCAAAGTCGAAGAAATCGAAGAAGGGAACTACCAGCAACAACAGCCATGATGAGGAGTCAGACGAGGATGAGCTGGAGGAGGATGGTAGTGGGGGTGAGAAGAAAGGGGCCAAAAAA
Organism: Ganoderma sinense ZZ0214-1; assembly: GCA_002760635.1. Taxonomy (NCBI): domain Eukaryota; kingdom Fungi; phylum Basidiomycota; class Agaricomycetes; order Polyporales; family Polyporaceae; genus Ganoderma; species Ganoderma sinense. Next base: position 2,083,212 of record AYKW01000023.1, read on the forward strand.
CTGTGTGTCCCGAGTTCTATCGCTTCTGACATGCAGATTACTCACACCTGTCACCCCGGATCCGATGAGAAGGATCTGGGACAACAACTTAACCTGGAGCTTGATCACCTGCATCAGTGAGAATGCGAGCATCATTGTCAATCAAGCAAGGACTCTACCCACCACCAGGCCAGAACCCTTCCATGGCAAGTGGCGGCAGCAAGCCAAAGTCAGATTTTTACCTGGAGCTTGCACGGTTGCTGTTTGAGGACCATGGGAGGTATGGCGAAGCATTTGCCGAGGCGAAGGGCGTCCCCGCGAAGCTGGCAAAGTGGGCTGGGAAGATCAAGAACCGGATGAACACGTAAGTGCTACGCTCTGGGCATGCTCGGCCTCCTGAAAATGCTGATCGCCGTTGTCACGCTACAGCCTGGAGAAAAAGACCCATCGCTACTTCGAACTCATGGGCGAGACTGGGCAAGGCATTAGCAGCGAGGCTGATATAAATATGAATACGAACAGTGAGCTCGTGAATAAGTGGCATACGTACCAACTTTGTCCTTGCACGTTGGTTTCTGTATCAACTTTGTTTGCTCCTAGATTCGATCAAAGCAGTGTTTCTCTATTACTTCGAGATGCTTGAGCTGATTGGCCAATGCCCTAACGTGATTCATGCAGGCGTGGGTAACAGCCTTACCAAGGTGGACATTGGCGCAATCATGGGCGGTAGTGCCACAAACCAATCACTCACCGTTGATGACATCTCCTCAACTCCGCCATTTCCTGCGTCCACTTACCCAGCCCTCCAACCATCGGCCTCTCCTGCTCCTTCCCCATCTGTGATTGAGCTCGACGACAACTCAGACAGCTGCCGCCCCTCCCATAAGTGCTCTGCTTCGATCCTGAGTGGGCACTCCTCCACTGCCAATGAGGAAGAAGCCAACTTGCTCGCTGCCTCCATCCTGGCTGAGAGCACCCTAGTCGACTCCAAGAAGCTGAACACTGCCGTCACGAGCAAATCCAGCAAGGGTGACACGTCATCGGTGACAGACGGATCGGAGTCGGGGAAGAAGAAAGACAGATCGGAGTCGGGGAGTCGGGGAAGAAGGTGGGTGGATCGGAGACAGGAAAGAAGACAGGTGCAAAGCCTGGGATGTCAACGCCTGCATCGAAGGGTAAGGGGGCTAGCAAGAAGCTGAAGTTGGGCGATCAATTCGCTGAGGTCGCGACCGCCGAGGAGCAGACACTCCAGAAGAAGCTCAAGCTTTGTCTCAGTCAGACAAAGCTCGAGAAGCTCAAGCTCGAGGGGAAGATTGCGGTGAAGCGAGACAAGATCCGTCTCAAGGCAGATGTTACGTCCTGGACTTAGAAGTGCTGTTCTAAGGGACGATGCTGAGTCCGATCACTAACCGGTGCTTGGTGAACAGCTACTAGGACGTGGTGTCATAGGGGATGTAGAGGGTACACAAGTATAATGCTGTTGAAGCAGTATATTGGGTTGTACAACGGTTGAGCATATAGTGGTACAGGGGATGAGCGTAGCGATATCCACAAGAGGCCAAAAGCTGGGGTGCCCCTACAGGGAGGTCGGCCCTTTATATACTCATACGAGGCATGGGAACCTAGTGCGGAGCCGAGACGTTGGCTCCAGTATTGGGTTATTTATAGTATGGGTCCGGTACCGAGAGAGCGGAGCCGAGGCCTCGGTGCTGAAGCGTCGGGACTGAGCGTAAGCTATTTATAGTACACCTAGGTCATAGCGGTCTGGGCGAAGGAGGAACGTGATGTCACACATGTTAGAAGGAAAAAGATAGTCTCTACCGCACTCCTTGCTGAGGCTGGTTGCCTCCAACCGTAATAGCAGAGATGCAGAAGTTGGCGATGGTTCAGGAACATGAGGAGCGCAAAGCTTGGACAAAGGGTGGGACATCATCAGCCCTCCGATGCATGTGCAGGAGCGTCTAGTAGGGGCGCCGGACAGCGCGTCGCTGACGGGATAAATTCGTTTGCAGGTGCAGGGCCATCGAACTTCTGGACTGGTGGGGGCGACAAATTGAACCACTGGGGTGCTCCAGCCTTTATGGGTCCACCGCTCGGAGATCCATTGGCTGATCCCTTCACGTTAGAGGATGGTTGGGGAAATGGTATGGCTGCAGAACCGGCAACGGGCAGCTGAACGTTTGTTACGACTACTTATTAGTACCAAGTATGTTGTACATCAAGTAAATTGCGATCTGCGCCGTCTGTCCGCACGACGCTCTCTCACACGGAACAAAGGCCGTTTCAACTCTTCCTGCCGGACGCGCGCAGCAGCGATTCCTACTCGCAACTCATGGAGGGCCATGATTGGGTTGCTGGCATCATCTCCTGAATCTGACGATGATGACGAGCTGAGCCCCTCCTGAATGAAAGGATCATCATCGATATCCTCATCCTTGGCCCGCTCCTCTGCCTCACATTCCATCGCGAAGTTGTGGACGACAACACAAGCGAGCATCCAGTAGGTTGCAAACTTGTGGCTTTCCTCATCTTTGATAAGCAGTCGCAGTGACTTGAGGGATTGAAAGCAGCCCTTCAGATACCCAATGGCATGTTCTGAATGTACACAGATCATGCTGACTTGATTGTTGAATGTCTCGTTGTCAGGCAAATCACGCTCTGGCTTTTTGTAGGGTGCGATAACCCACGTCTCGATCTGCACAAGAATGTTTAGGCTATGACTGAGATGAGTTTCACCAGGACGTACCGGATAGGCGGAGTCAGACTATACAAACACGTCTCCCTCTAGCAGGTCCGTGTGGTGCTGGGCAAGGTGCGTAGCATCCCAGGCGGTCAAGTCATGGATGCTTCCCGTGAAGCCATAGCTGACGTCAATGATCCGTAGGTTTGGAAGTGAGACGACCTGTCGTTAAGATTGCAATAATCAACAAGTGTAGTAACCAAAAGGTAGCGTGCATGACGTACCTGCAAGTTCAATGAGTAATTGTTTTTGCAGTTGAAGTAGCTCTCACCGAACCAATGGGGATGGGTGTACAAGGGAATAAGGGTGCCATTCACAAGGCACCATCCCTCACACCATGAACAACAGGAGTGCTGCTCGACCCACTCCTTGGCCTCCTCCTTCTCCTCAGCTGTTGGCATCCGGATGTTCTGCTCAACCACACTCTGACAGGTCAATGCGGTGATGACCCGCCGAGTAACAAGGAGCACGTATCCCTTGCCAACACCCGACCAGTTCACCACCTTTTGCAAGCCTGCAGCATTTCTGTGGTGGCCGAAGTGCCAGAGAGCAATCGCGAGCTGTTGCTCCACTGGGAACTGAGGGTTGTGGGAGTCGTTTGTGAAGATGACATCACTTTTGATCACATCCACAAGACGATCAAAGGTCCAAGGCGACACATGAAGTTCTTCATGAAAGAGGTCAGGGTGGTCGGGTTTAAGAACATTGAGAACATGGCGGAGATATGGCACCTCAGGGCGAGGCAGGCAGGTATGCGGCACATGATAGCGGTCTTCATAGAGAGTTTCAACGAAATTACGCACATGTGTGCCAAGCAAAGGTCGTATCTTATCGACACTGCAAGAGCTCTCCTCGTCATCTCCCATCTCCGACCACTCCACATCTCCATCACTGCCCGAGGAGCTGCTGCTGCTTGACGAGTCCGAAGACTCGGAGCTGCTCATCACCCAATCCAACCCCGCTCTGCGACCAGGCTCATCCAACCCACTCCCAGCATCTTCGCTAGTGCCCGTGCTTGACCTGGCTTCGGGTTGCTGAGCGCCGCGGCAGCGATAACGCCAGTAAGGTCCCAGTAAGTCAGACCAGTCAGAGTTGGAGGAAGTGGACTCGTCGGGAGAGGAGTTAGAAGCCGTGCTAGATGACAAGGAAAGCGAGGAGAGTGAGGAGAGAGAAGAGAGGCTGGATGACAGCGAGATGGGGCGTGGCTGGGGTCCAAGGTGTTGCCGGCTAGCTGCCCTCTGAGCAGTGCGTACTCGAGCTTTGAAGTGATTATACTTGATATATGTCTTGAGAGACTTTTCTGCAAGTGCTCGTCTTGCTGTGTGCCGAGCCATAGTGGGATGTAAGGAGATACGAAGAGGTAAGAGGGCGTAACAACGGGAGGAAGTAGACGTGCAGTTCGAGAGCCCATCCAAAATAGGAAACACAGTGGGATTTGACCACACTCTTTATCGCAAACTACCTACAGCTGGGAAGTTTGGGGAAGGGTTATGAGTGTACATTCAATATAAATGAAGCATAACTATTCACCTTGTATAAATTTTGCGATCCCAACCTTTGATTCACATCAGCTATACTGACGGCTGCTTGAGGTTCTCAAGGGTGCCTCGTTCTGGGACAAATAGCACCCGACTGTGCTATGCTATAGCACAAAATCTAGCCACTTAATTCTAATTTTATCACTTGTCATACAAACGAGCCGGTCGCATGTCCCTCCAAAAACTGCATGGAAAATCGGGGTAGTGAGGGGGGCGGTCAAACCTAGGTCCGATTCTGGGCCGATTCCTGACCTCCATTTTTGGCAAAATCACTCAAGCAGCGACCCAAAATCGAGAACAGAATCACCTACTCTGACCGCTCCTATTAGTTTGACCGCCCCCCTCACTACCCCGATTTTCCATGCAGTTTTTGGAGGGACATGCGACCGGCTCGTTTGTATGACAAGTGATAAAATTAGAATTAAGTGGCTAGATTTTGTGCTATAGCATAGCACAGTCGGGTGCTATTTGTCCCAGAACGAGGCACCCTTGAGAACCTCAAGCAGCCGTCAGTATAGCTGATGTGAATCAAAGGTTGGGATCGCAAAATTTATACAAGGTGAATAGTTATGCTTCATTTATATTGAATGTACACTCATAACCCTTCCCCAAACTTCCCAGCTGTAGGTAGTTTGCGATAAAGAGTGTGGTCAAATCCCACTGTGTTTCCTATTTTGGATGGGCTCTCGAACTGCACGTCTACTTCCTCCCGTTGTTACGCCCTCTTACCTCTTGTATCTCCTTACATCCCACTATGGCTCGGCACACAGCAAGACGAGCACTTGCAGAAAAGTCTCTCAAGACATATATCAAGTATAATCACTTCAAAGCTCGAGTACGCACTGCTCAGAGGGCAGCTAGCCGGCAACACCTTGGACCCCAGCCACGCCCCATCTCGCTGTCATCCAGCCTCTCTTCTCTCTCCTCACTCTCCTCGCTTTCCTTGTCATCTAGCACGGCTTCTAACTCCTCTCCCGACGAGTCCACTTCCTCCAACTCTGACTGGTCTGACTTACTGGGACCTTACTGGCGTTATCGCTGCCGCGGCGCTCAGCAACCCGAAGCCAGGTCAAGCACGGGCACTAGCGAAGATGCTGGGAGTGGGTTGGATGAGCCTGGTCGCAGAGCGGGGTTGGATTGGGTGATGAGCAGCTCCGAGTCTTCGGACTCGTCAAGCAGCAGCAGCTCCTCGGGCAGTGATGGAGATGTGGAGTGGTCGGAGATGGGAGATGACGAGGAGAGCTCTTGCAGTGTCGATAAGATACGACCTTTGCTTGGCACACATGTGCGTAATTTCGTTGAAACTCTCTATGAAGACCGCTATCATGTGCCGCATACCTGCCTGCCTCGCCCTGAGGTGCCATATCTCCGCCATGTTCTCAATGTTCTTAAACCCGACCACCCTGACCTCTTTCATGAAGAACTTCATGTGTCGCCTTGGACCTTTGATCGTCTTGTGGATGTGATCAAAAGTGATGTCATCTTCACAAACGACTCCCACAACCCTCAGTTCCCAGTGGAGCAACAGCTCGCGATTGCTCTCTGGCACTTCGGCCACCACAGAAATGCTGCAGGCTTGCAAAAGGTGGTGAACTGGTCGGGTGTTGGCAAGGGATACGTGCTCCTTGTTACTCGGCGGGTCATCACCGCATTGACCTGTCAGAGTGTGGTTGAGCAGAACATCCGGATGCCAACAGCTGAGGAGAAGGAGGAGGCCAAGGAGTGGGTCGAGCAGCACTCCTGTTGTTCATGGTGTGAGGGATGGTGCCTTGTGAATGGCACCCTTATTCCCTTGTACACCCATCCCCATTGGTTCGGTGAGAGCTACTTCAACTGCAAAAACAATTACTCATTGAACTTGCAGGTACGTCATGCACGCTACCTTTTGGTTACTACACTTGTTGATTATTGCAATCTTAACGACAGGTCGTCTCACTTCCAAACCTACGGATCATTGACGTCAGCTATGGCTTCACGGGAAGCATCCATGACTTGACCGCCTGGGATGCTACGCACCTTGCCCAGCACCACACGGACCTGCTAGAGGGAGACGTGTTTGTATAGTCTGACTCCGCCTATCCGGTACGTCCTGGTGAAACTCATCTCAGTCATAGCCTAAACATTCTTGTGCAGATCGAGACGTGGGTTATCGCACCCTACAAAAAGCCAGAGCGTGATTTGCCTGACAACGAGACATTCAACAATCAAGTCAGCATGATCTGTGTACATTCAGAACATGTGTTGGAAATTTCCTGGAGAATCCAGGACGCATCGGGATGCGTCGGGACGCCCGAAGCGCCCACGAGCATCCCGGACGCACCGGGATTCGAGTTAAACGATCGCGACGGTCACCGCACCATCAGGATGCTCCTAGCGAGATCGAGACGCAGAGGCGGGATCACGATACCGAGGACAACATCTCAGTTAGCGAGCGATGATTGGGATGGGGAGGGGCCGTCGGGATGGGGAGGGGGCCGTCGGGATTGTTTCTAGACGCAGTCGGCAAAACAATAGCTCTCCGAGCTTTTCGGGGAGTACCTTGGCCAGCCATTACAACCGGCGGTATATGGACCTTATTACCTGGACTTATTATGTTACTATACCTTTGTTACCAGTTCTTACCATTGTTATCCCTACCAGTTCTTACCATTGTTATCCCTGCCAATGAGATATTAGTAACATTTCTTATGCCGAACGCGATTGATTTACTTACATTGATATGATTTAAATTGTGGCTTGAGTCGGGTTCGAACCTGCGAGCTTATTACTATCCTAATAAACGTTCAGTACCAAAACCACTAATCCATGGGTCCTTTTCTACCTAAGAACGTTCATAAATTATATGTGCCTGTTCCTGCCTACCAAGGTGAACAGTACGATGTATTCTACGAACTGTCTTCACTCTAGGGTATACGTTCTAAATTATGTCGTGATTCCAGCGTGCGATTCGTCACCCATTTATTTGGGTCACAATGGCCCCTACTGCGCATAGACTTGGCTGAAACCTTAGACTTGTGGTGGCGACACATACTCTAGTCAGTCATATATCATCGGGCAGGGTGTGTAGAGCTGAATTCACTTCATGTAGACATGTCTATTCATTTACTGGGAGTGGGGGGTGGGGTAATGCAAGAGAATACGCGTGTATGGGAAGAGAAGGACGTGATAAGAGCGGTAAGGGAGGAGCGAAGATGTACCATGTTTCTATGGAAGAGCCCGTCAGTTCTGCTGCGCCACAGCAGTCCTGGCGCTCCTCCTAATTGGCTCCGTTGGAACACGAGGACGACCGCTGCGTTGATGTCTAGCACTAGCAGGAGATGGCCCATGATCTGTCATGCGGAGATCGTCAGTGTGGGACCTTGATGGTAGAAGAATGGTTCCATGCACTGCCGTTCAAAGTATCACCGCTGGGAGTACCGCCGCCATTGGGTGCAATGCCATTGGGAGCGACGCCAGGGCCGGTAACGATGCCGCCAGAGGGCGCGACATCACTGGGCGCCCTCCCGTCAGATGCACCACCGCTGTTGGGCATGAAGCCGTTGCCGGGAGCGCCGCCGCTGTTGAGGATGACGCCACCGCCAGGAGTGCTGTTGCCATTGAGGTTGACGCCGCCGTGGATGACGCCACCGCTGGGGGCATTCTCATCGTTGAGGATGACGACGCCACCACCGGGAGCGTTGGCACCGTTGAGGATGATGCCGCCAGGCATACCGCTGTAATACGCGCCGCCGCTGTGGGGCACGACACCTCTAGGCGCACCATCATTGGACAAGACGTTGGTGGACGGCAAACCGGTGAGCATGATCTCGCTGAGCGATGTGATAAGCCGATCACTCGCCACGCCCGAGTTCGTCGCACCAACATCATCAGGAACCGCAGAAGAAGCCCCAGCCGGGCGCGGAGTAACAGCCCAGTGGCCAGTACCAGCGCGGCGCAGACCGGGGGGAGCCGGAAGACGGGATGGGGACTGAGACAAAGGTAGACTCGGAGGCGGCACATGGGAAGACAAAATGTGATCCTCAAGCTGAACGTGGCCTAAAGAGGGACGAGTGGACGTGGGTATGGGGGGTGGGGCCGAGACGCCTGAAACTGACTCCCCGGTGGGCTGCATAGATGCCCAGGACAGTGCGGGGGCGGCTGATGGAGGCGGAGCAGCAGCTGGGGCGGCGGGGCATGCGACTGGAGCAGATGCATACTCCAGGTCGTCTGAATCTGTCTGAGGGCGCGCCAACGTCCTGAGATCTTCCCACCGGATCTGACGGCCGGTCTCGGGAAGAACATCAGGGGGAGGGGCATTGACGTCGGCGCCACCAGAGTTGCGGGCAAGCGGTGTCCCAAAGACCTGCAGATGGAGCCATTCCAAGATCTTCGAGAGCCATTCGTCGTTCTGGTACTCGAGGAGGGCTTTGAACGTCTTGTCGTAGAACTCGGCGAAAGGGGTTTGGGACTGCTTGCCACGCTCTTCGAAGTGAGCATCGTGTGAAAGGAAGAACCGAAGCTGTAGTGAACTCGAAATTTAAAGTGCGAAGGACCAGGAATAAACTCGAGTACTTACAACAGTAACTGCGAAGGCGATCATGTGGTAATCCAGGGTCGTAATCTTGTGCTTGCGGCCGAAGGACTTCCCATCGTACCTGCCGTTCTGGATGTGAAGAGCGCCACTGCCGAAGAGCGCAATCTTGATGAACTAGGCAGAGCGGTTCAAGTTAGGGTTTGACAGACTGCATGAGAGAACTTGCACTTACGTTGACGAAGGCCATGCTCTGGAACACGTACCGCAGGTCGCCATGTTGACCCAGCGCATACATAATGGGAGGATGCTCGTCGCCGGGTTCACCCCGCCAATACTTGCACCTAGGATCCTTCTCTACGTCCGACAAGTCGTCGGAAATGACGAGGTGAGCGTCGTGAAGCGGGCGGAAGATGTCGGAGAGGTGGCCCTTCGTATTGTTTACCATGTTACTTTTGCGGTGAAGCACTAACACTGTAAACTGAGCATGATATATTAGTAAGATGTCCGCCCCAGAGCCGTTCAATGACATACCCGGGCTTGGACCCATGCGTTACCCAAATGAGGTCGTAGAGCCGGGTCAACCAACTTGTAAAGCTCAGCGGAGTACGCGTGCTTGAGCGCGCTCAAGCTCCGGCCCGGCTCCGAAGGGAAACATTGCCCAAAATCAAGAGGATCGATGTCCCAGGATGGGGGCGGGTCGAACGCGGAGGTGGGAACCCACGGACGGCATTGGGTAGCATAGAGCACGGCGGCCTTGCGGATGAGCCTGTCTAGAGGCTTGAGCTCGGACGGGACTTTCGATTCCCCGTTCTTGCGCTCCGAGTTGACTTCGTTCTGCATGAACTGAAGAGACTCGCGGAGTTGACGGTTCTCCTTTTCGAGCTGCGACGCCTGTGCTTGGTATGTGTGAAGTTCCTGGATCACGAGTGAGCATGTAAACGAGGACACGAGGCGAGCCTAAGTGTGAGAACTTACAGCCTGCACCTCCGCGACTGATCCAACGGGCCCGCGACGAACGGCTACGTTTGCTGCTGCTGCATCGGGGGCGCCAGGATTGTAAGGATGCTGAGGTTGCATGTTCTCGGCCTCGTCGTCAGATCCAGAAGACACGTTGTTGATGTCGATGTGTTCCCCGCCGCCCTGGACTGGAGCGCGGGGATAACTATGCTGGTGCATCCTAGTAATGTAATTTCACATCAGCATTGGTCATACAGTGTTTACGGTGGCAAGACGGTACTCACCAGGAAAGGGTAGGAGCGAGGCGCGGAGAGATTGCCTGCAATGCTTGATGCTAGGTGCGAGGACGCCCCAAGGCGAAGTCTTCAAGCTGCGAGGAAGCATGCGAAGCAGGAAGACCGGTGAGAAGCAGTTGCTGGCAGGATCGGAAATGGGAAGGGAGAGGCGCTGCGATTGCCTGAGAGTCAGTGAATGTCAGACCGTGGCTTATATACCGTCTGACTCATTGCTCTCAATCGAAGTGTCCCAGAAGCCGGGCGGCGCTGTTAACGGCCCTGGAGGCGCATGTTGGCACTGGGCGCACGGTGGTTGATCGAAGTTTTCTTGCGGTAGTCGGGTTTCTGTTGTGGTCGGCGGCCGGTTTGGTTGAGGATATTGCCATAATGGTCCACCAATGCCTCGTGTGATGTGTTCCCTGGGCTTGATGGTTCGAACATGTGGATGAACAAAAAAGACTGACGTACCCTCGGTGGGGAAGCGCCCTGGTGAAGATTCAGAACATTAGCGTAACATACGACATCATATTATCCGAGTCCACGTTTCGAAGGCTCACCTTCTTACGTAGCTCAGAACTGGTCGATTTTAGGCACATGCCGAGAAAACGTGTCAACTTTCCAGGTCACCAGTGTATGCAAAAAGAGGGTCTTACCAATAGGTGTTCGGGTATCCAAGACTCAAGTCCTCTGGAAGATCTTCGTGCGTTCCGTCTGTACCTGCGTTGGGCCACGCGATCGCCTCATTCAGCGACCTCCATCTCGGGTTTGCTTGTCCGCGGGATTCTCGCCCTAGAGGGAGCTGCGCAGGTTATACGTGTATGCCTCGAGCCTGATGTTCCTCGCTGAGAGCCGCTCCATCGCTGCCGCGTCCCCCGCTGTGTACCTCTCCGCCTCTGAATTGACGCCGTGCGCCGTCTCATCTCCGCGAGGCGGTCGTGGTTGCTCCTGATCAAGAAGCGAGGGGTACCATCGGCGTAAAACAGTGCCCCTCGAGGACGACCTTGTGTGAGCCCCGTGTATGACTCGGACCTTTTACGTGCAGAACCCCATGAGAAGGGGAATCGGAATTTAGACCCGGAATGCACCTGGTGACCAGTGTTAGCGACACCTGCTGGTCTCAGAGCATGGGACCGCTGCTCTGGAAGGCGGACGCACCTTGTACACCTGGATCAGATCTTCGTCAGGACGATGGCATTGTGCTTGATGACACTCGAATCCTGTTATCAATGCTGATCAACAGAAGAGAAGCATATAGGAGGAGGAGGTCGGAGTGCCGAGTCCTCCGAGTCTCGGAGACGCAGTTCTCGATGAGGGCATTTGTGGCGACCTGGTCACACTCATCGAATGCCTCCTACGATGGGTCGAGCCACGGGGTTGGGCGACGAGATGGTGTCACTAACAGCTGTCTCAAGCTTTGTCTTGTCTATGGGATCGAACTTGTCGGCAATCTTCTCATCCGTGAGCGAGTTGCGTAGCTTGTATGCATACAACTTGAGCCTGTTCTTCGCAGTGATGCGCTCCATCACTGCCGCGTCCTCCGCCTTGTACTTCTCCACTCCGACACCATGCGCTCGATCACCTCCTTCGAGAGACGGCCCTTGTCGTTGGTGATCGTGATGCGGTTCGACTTGCCGGTTGTCTTGTCGGCGACGGAGACGTTCAGGATACCGTTGGCGTCCATGTCGAAGGTGACCTCGATCTGAGGGACACTATGGGGGGCAGGGGATGCCGGAGAGCTTGAACTTGTCGAGGTTGTTGTTGTCTATAGTACGTGCACGCTCACCTTCATAGACCTGGATGAGCACACTGGGCTGTCGGAGTAGCTCGAGAAGACTCGGCCTTCTTCGTCGGGACGGTAGCGTTGCGCGGGCATCATGACACCATCTCCCGTCTCGATACCGAGCGACGGAGGAGCGACATCGAGGAAGAGGAGGTCCTGAGTCTTCTCCGAAGTATCACCGACAGCGGCACCGTAGGCGACGCCCTCGTCGGGGTTGATCGACTTGTTGAGCTCCTTGCCGTTGAAGAAGTCCGACACGAGCTTAACGATATGGGGAATACGAGTCAAGATAACCACGAGGACGATCTCGTGGAACTGCGCCTTGTTGATCTTCGTGTCGCCGAGGACCTTCTCTCGGATGGGCTCGAGAGTGGAGCGGAAGAGTCCTGACAGAGCCCCTCGAACGAGCGCGGGCAAAGGAAGTGTAGAAGTCGATACCATAGAAGAGGGAATCGATCTCGATGGTGGACCTTAGTGGTCAGGCAGTGGAGGAGAGTGCACTTGGCACGCTCGCAGGTGGTACGCAGATGACGGAGAGCATGACGGGGGTTACCGGAGAGGTCCTTGTGCTTACGCTTGAACTCTTGCGAGAAGTGCATAACAAGACAGTTATCAAAGTCCTCACCGCCCAAGTGAGTGTCTCCGGCAGTGGCCTTGACCTCGAAGATACCCTCTTTGATGGTCAGGAGCGAGACATCAAAGGTTCTTCCACCGAGATTGAAGATGAGAACATTGCGCTTGCCAGTAGTCTTCTTGTCGAGACCGTAGGCGATAGCAGCAGCGGTTGGCTCGTTGATGATACGGAGGACGTTGAGACCGGTGATGGTTCCGGCGTCCTTGGTCGCCTGACGCTGGGAGTCGTTGAAGTAGGCGGGGACGGTAATGACAGCGGAAGTGATGGTGCCACCGAGGTAAGACTCAGCAACCTCCTTCATCTTGACAAGGACCATGGAGGATATCTCCTCGGGAGACTAGAGAAATTGCATCAGAATTGAGTCGAAGGAGGACATGCAACTGATGTATGTACTCACGAATTCCTTGTCCTCGCCGCGGTACGAGACACGGATGTAACTTGAAGGCTTGCCGGCCTTGTCAAAAACGGTGAACGGGAAGTGCTTGATATCGGACTGGACCTCCACGTCCGAGTACTTGCAACCGATGAGACGCTTAGCGTCGAAGATGGTGTTGTGGGGATTCATCGCGACTTGGTTCTTGGCGGCATCACCGATGAGCCGTTCGGTGTCGGTGAATGCAACATAAGAGGGAGTCGTGCGGTTACCCTGGTCGTTGGCAATGATCTCGATACGATCGTTTTGCCAGACACCGACACACCTGAAAATTTCGTCCAGTCAGTACAAGATGCGAATTTGCCAGATTGGGCGCGAAACCGACTCACGAGCAGGTGGTGCCTAAATCGATACCGACAGCTTTGGTCATTTTGCGAGGAGATTAGATGAGGTGGATATGAGGAAGAAGAGGAGATAGAAAAGGGAAAGCTGAGGAGAGGCGGATTGGGGCCCATAACTTATATACGACCTCGCCATTCGACGTTCGACATCACCGGGTGCTTGATGTGGTCAGACTGATCCGGCGACCTCTATGTCTGCATTCAACTTGCAACTGATGGGATGCTGATTGGCACCAACGATGGTGTTGCAGGGGTGTAGTGGAATCGAGGGTCGTGCTGACAGTTAGCCCATTGGGGTCGTTGGCGACGATCTTGGCAGCCTGAGGATCACGGTCCGACTTGAAGGATTCGCTATGTAGGTAGCAGTTCTCGATGGGCGGTGTAGAAGTCGATACCGTCCGAGCCCAAGAACGATCTAGAGTCAAGCTCGAAGGTGGAGGAGGAGAGGGTTATAGTGCGCTTGGCGCATTCCCAGATGGTATCGACGTCATCTAAGTGCAAGAGGCGGTGCTGAGCGTCCGATTTGAATCCTAAGCACACGATGTCACTGTGTCTGGGATTCAGATGCGTGTGGTGAATGCGTCGAGTATCACGAAGACGTTTGCGCGCTAAACAACATCTGGATGCCATATGGTGTTAAATTTGGAAACACGCTGCTGATTGATATTCACGATTTCTATAGATAGCGTTGAATACAGAATGACATCAAGTCCGACTACGTACTCCATAGAGGTACCTCCTGTCTAATCCTCAGAAACATGTCCGAATCTACTGTATCTACCACAAAATAATCAAGGTCATCATCCTGTGCATGATCCTTCACCAGAAGAGCCCCTCGTATGATCTGATCAGCCAAAATGAACTCCGTGCTCAACCGTGATCGCACCCGACATAGGCCCATGTCCGTGTCCACAATCGACCGAACTCCAACAATATCAAATCCCTCAATCAAGGCAAGCGGGTATGTGTTGTCCTGAAACTTGTAGAGGAAGACGAGCTTGAGGCGTGCAAAGGCAATGTTCCTGTTGGACGGTCCAGCCCTGACAGCAGCATCGGCGGGTTTGTAGATGATACAGTCGTAACGTGGATGATTTTGAAACTTGGGACTGCATTGCAAGTGGTCGGTAAGTGCCCGCCAGCTGACTGTCGACTCATAGTCAACTCTGATGTACCGAGACTCCACAAACTGAAATAAATAAATTTAGTGATGCTCCCATAATTATTGAGAAGTTTATGCAAGGACTTTAAAACAAGACAGCAGCTTACCAAGTCACGAGGCTTGACCGTAAACCATTGTGTGATACCTCCAAGGTGAATGCGATTGATATATTCACCAAGTCGAATATGGAAGCGATTGAAGGCTGGGTCTCCTGCATGTCTAGCCTCAAAGTCCACAAAGGAACCTTCAGCCTGGAGAGCACCTAGATGGATAGGGCCAAACTGGTATAGATCAACCTTGGCTGGTGACAAAGGTGGCTTTGACTGGAGGAGTAATGCTTCTCGAGTGTCAATACATGCACGTATTGTCTTGCTGATGAGAAACTGGTGTTCAATTTTTGTGATCTAGAACCTTTAGCTCAATATGATTATTGACTGGATATTCAAAATACTTACCTGTTTATCCACATCTTTAAAGTTTGTCCTCTCCTGATATATGTCCTTCAATGCTCCATGCATCTTCTCAAATGGCTTTGTATTGTAGTTGCGAGTTACACCTTTTGTGAGGATATCACGCAAGGTGTGCTGATGAGTATGCATCTTGGGAAAATTCCAGTTCTTCTCAGGATAGACTTTTTCATAGTCCTTATAAATATTATCAAAGTCATGTTTCATTTAGTTTGCAATGACCAGCTTACCTGAATAGCTGCAGAAAACTTTGGCAGCTCTTGACCAAAATCTTGCATAGTGTCATCTGTTTGGACATCTAGACCGGAGTATAGGTCTAGAACAATGTAGTGGCGACAACACTTGAGCAAAAAGTATCCAGGTGATCCATTGACCATGATGTTGTATGATGCAGGAACCAAGACCTAGTATGTTGGATTAGTATAACAAGATATGGGTCACAATTTTATCTTACCTTGGAAATGTCTTCATACTTTGTACCATCAGTAAATGACACTGCAGTCACATTTGAGAAGTGGTTCAAGTTTGGCCAGCGTGGCACAGCATAAAACCTGCAAGCAATGAGCAGCTATAGAATATATTAGTGAACTACCCAACACACTGCTTGTTAACTTTCACAATAGTAGCGCGACCCATATCCTTGACAATTTTTTGGAACCGGTCAAAGAGATGATCACTAAAAAGCCCACTGTGATAGGCATGTAGGCGATCCCATGAAAGCGCTGCATGGACATCGCAGTAAGGGACTTTCCAGAAAACATTCTGTATGACTAGATGAGAAGAGCATTTAAATTAATATTAATATAATTACCTTGACAAGACGCAGCCCCAATGGACCAAGCTCTAGGTCCATTTGTTCATTGGTTTTGCCACTACTAAGGACTTTTTGAGGTACTGAGGTGTCTCTTTGAGGGAATAAAGGCTGGGTTCCTAACACCTTTTGTTCTCCTGCAGGTACAACACAGACAGGGCAAGGTGCATGTCCATTTGCTCCATGGATCAAGGCCATTGTAGCTCTATTAAACATTTATTAGACCATTCTAAAAATATAATAAAGCATTAGCTTACTGTTCCTCATAGTCTGCAACAAGAATGAGTATTATGGGGAAGAGAATCCTCCATATATCATCACCACATTGAACTTTATAGCCAATGCTTGCCCACTTAGCAACAGTCTGAATAAGGAGCCAAAACCCCTCATGCCAGACTACTCGCTTCAATGTGGTAAATGAAAGCTTCCCTTCCTCATCTTCATCTTCAACCTAGTTATAAACATAAGTGAGTCAAAGCTAGACAAAGTCCATACAACACTTACAATGGGAAGTAAGCCTACCAGCTGCCCACCACCATAACCCTCGCTGTTGCGGATCTCTGCTGGCAGGTTTGCAAGTCGTACAAAGATTGGATAGCCCTTTTGCCCTCCAAAAGAAGAGAGTCGTGTCTTGTCTGCATACAGGATGAAGCAATAGAGGAGATCCACCCTTGGAATAGCATTCTGCCTTATATAAGAACTAGAATGAAAAATAAAGGTTATACTTACCTGGATATTCCAGAACAAGTCAGCTGTCCATGGCTCATCAATAAAGCGCACCCATTTACTACCATCAAACTTGTACAGTCGCTGCGCATTCCAGACAAACTTTGGTGCAAGGATAGGGTCCTCGGCAAGCTTGAGTCCCCAGTCGAACAGTGGGCGGTAGAAAATTGTGAAGGTGCGTTCTTCGCGGAGATATGGCACTGTAATGTCTGTGGACTTGAACTAGACTACATTGAGTATATACTCATACAACAGGCATAACAGGAATACAAACATCAGGATGGATGTCTGATGCCCGGTCCCAGGCATTCATAACGTCACCGTGCTTCTTCAACGTGAAGGTAGCGCCCTGCCTGACCACATCGATGAGCGCAAGGAACCGATCTACTTGCTCCTTATTCATCCCCAGCTCAAGTGCAAGCTCCGCAAACTGAAACTCCTCCAATGACTGAAAAGCAGGGGCCCATGACTTAGAAGACAGCTTGGCAGGATCAACGTCCGGAAGGCTTCGATTGAAGTCCTCGAAGCGCGCATGCGCGATAGGAACATTGGCGCTCGGATGCGTGACCGTGACAAAGTCATCGACGACAAAGCCACCAGATGGAGGCTGCAGGCCGTTAGGGGCAGGAAACAAGGGAAATGGGGGCAGGCCAGCTGGATGCAGGACAGGTGGGTCCACCCTATCACCAGCGGGAGGAGGGGCATTCCCATCATAGCCTAGATATCACAACAGCACCGTAAGAATCACGTTCAAAGACGATCAAGAAGCGTACTCACCGTCATGGGCCATGGGCATGGCAAAAGCATCAGGTTGAGGAACTACAGCGTTGAGCACTGCAGCGCATCAGCAATATGTTACTCGCATACTATAAGTAAACACGTACCGTCAGGAGCGACGTGAAGGACATGCACGCCGTGTCCTGGACCATGCTGATGTCTCTCTTCTGGTGGGACCCCGGCGATGCCCTGCAATGGATCGTTGACTAAAAACCATTAGTATATGCACCGTGCATACAATCAAACTTCACAACATTACCTTGCGCGAACTGCATCGCTAGCCTCGATGCAGACTCGCCTCGGGCCTTCGCCTTCTCACATGCACGTTTGTGGTTTGTAAATGATCCGCCAGGCGCGAAGAACTGTTGGCAATGTGGGCATTGCTCTGTTTTAGCCGTTCCTGCCTTGCGACCGGGGGCCATGGCGACGAGGCGGGCGAGGGTTTACACAGAATAGGAGGGGAGGAGCTGGACGCCAGATGGAGTCTAAACTGTTGAGCAGGAACGGCGAAACAACAGGAGAGGGCAGGAAGTCGTTGATTCCACAGCAGAGTGGGCAAGAAAAGAAAGGGAGGGTGTGCAGATGGAGATGGCGCGCGCACTGAGGGGTGTGGAACAGTGATGAGGTGAGAGATGGTTCTGATGAACAGCGCCGGACTTGACAGGATCCCGGGCGATCAGTGAGGGAGACAACAATTTGAAGCGGTGGTTAACAGCGAGCGAGACTATACAACGAGAGGCCAAGATGGATAGCGAGATGGATAGCGAGGCGGAGAGCGAGACGGAGAGCGAGGCGGAGAGCGAGGCGGAGAGCGAGGCGGAGAGCGAGGCGGAGAGCGAGGCAGAGAGTGGGAAGGTAGACAGGGTGGAGGGTGGGTATCGTCGCGATTGTGCAGTAGCGACGCTGCTACTAGCTCACTCGGAAATGTCAGCATTTAAAATGAACAAAATACAAGACAGCGTACCGGCGATATCGTGCACTGTCCCGCCCGCAATGCGACCAACCCGCCCATCCAATGTGTTCTTGCTAAGCACCAGAGAACGACACACCGGGGCCTAAATGAGCCTCGTTTTTCCATCAATGACGCTCGGGAGTTGATAAAAGAGCTAATAATTACCTTGTAACCAGCTATCGAGGGGGTGAAGGCCCAGGAGAGAGAGGGAACGTTGAAGACGGACGTCGAGACACCGTCCCGATGGTGATCGGTGGTATCGCGATGATATCGGGATGGGAAAGAATTATCTAGACGCTCTATGTACATCGAGATTAGATTAAGACTGTCCAGGCGGGATCAGGATGCCATCCCGACATATTCGGGATGCCAGCCGGACGCTCGGCCATCCCGACGCTCCTGGGAAATTTCCGACATGCCATTGGGTATCTGAAGGGCCGCTTTCAATCCCTCAAGTCACTGCGACTGCTTATCAAAGATGAGGAAAGCCACAAGTTTGCAACCTACTGGATGCTCGCTTGTGTTGTCGTCCACAACTTCGCGATGGAATGTGAGGCAGAGGAGCGGGCCAAGGATGAGGATATCGATGATGATCCTTTCATTCAGGAGGGGCTTAGCTCGTCATCATCGTCAGATTCAGGAGATGATGCCAGCAACCCAATCATGGCCCTCCATGAGTTGCGAGTAGGAATCGCTGCTGCGCGCGTCCGGCAGGAAGAGTTGAAATGGCCTTTGTTCCGTGTGAGAGAGCATCGTGCGGACAGACGGTGCAGATCGCAATTTACTTGATGTACAACATACTTGGTACTAATAAGTAGTCGTAACAAACGTTCAGCTGCCCGTTGCCGGTTCTGCAGCCATACCATTTCCCCAACCATCCTCTAACGTGAAGGGATCAGCCAATGGATCTCCGAGCGGTGGACCCATAAAGGCTGGAGCACCCCAGTGGTTCAATTTGTCGCCCCCACCAGTCCAGAAGTTCGATGGCCCTGCACCTGCAAACGAATTCATCCCGTCAGCGATGCGCTGTCCGGCGCCCCTACTAGATGCTCCTGCACGTGCATCGGAGGGCTGATGATGTCCCACCCTTTGTCCAAGCTTTGCGCTCCTCATGTTCCTGAACCATCGCCAACTTCTGCATCTCTGCTGTTACGGTTGGAGGCAACCAGCCTCAGCAAGGAGTGCGGTAGAGACTATCTTTTTCCTTCTAACATGTGTGACATCACGTTCCTCCTTCGCCCAGACCGCTATGACCTAGGTGTACTATAAATAGCTTACGCTCAGTCCCAACGCTTTGGCACCGAGGCCTCAGCTCCGCTCTCTCGGTGTTACGACCGGCTGTCGAGTAAGATCAGGGAGGCTTACAAAGACGAGCAAGGGCGTCGACGAGCACTTGTGCAGTGAGAGCGGAGCAGGGCTCAACAGTCAGGCTGGAGACAAGATGTATTGAGCGAGTATATACAAGCGAGAATACAGAGTGGCTTACCTGGAGACAAGAGGTCGAAACTGAAGTCTCCAGGCAGCAAGGTACAGGTCTTATATACATGTACAGAACAATGGGGTCCAAGGACAATAGGTAACTATGGACGCGGAAGTGGAAGGGAGAACAATGGGATGTAGGACAATAGCGACTAGGGAATAACAGGGACAATAGGAGCTATTGTACTACGAGACAAGGAGACAGGTTACAATGCAACAAAGGACCATAGGGACGACATGGGAAGTAAACCGTCCAGAAAAGGAAACAGAGATGCCGAGGTAGATGCCAAACAGAACATTCGTGACACTCGGTACTGGACCCATACTATAAATAACCCAATACCAGAGCCGAGGCATCGGCTCCGCACTAGGTTCTCATGCCTCGTACGAGTATATAAAGGGCCGACCTCCCTGTAGGGGCACCCCAGCTTTTGGCCTCTTGTGGATATCGCTTCTCAGGTCGTTCCTCTGATATCACCCTTCCTGGCGATAGCCCTTCTGTGGGTCTTGAGTGGGTTCTCTATACCTAGGTAGGTGGAGCTGAAAAGCTTTTGGCCTAATGTTACGTCCTGGACTTAGAAGTGCTGTTCTAAGGGACAATGCTGAGTCCGATCACTAACCGGTGCTTGGTGAACAGCTACTAGGACGTGGTGTCCTAGGGGACGTAGAGGGTACACAAGTATAATGCTGTTGAAGCAGTATATTGGGTTGTACAACGGTTGAGCATATAGTGGTACAGGGGATGAGCGTAGACTAAGGCAAGCAATAGTGCCTCAATAGGAGCAATAGGACAACATGGCGAACCATCCCACAGGTCAGTCCCTGCAGTCGGGAGTTCCACGGGTAATCAACATCTGGGCAGACTACCCCAGGAGTGTTGCGCGAGACATTGCTCCCCGAGTACCACCAAAGGATTTGGTGGCACCAGTAATACCGATTATAGTCAACCAGGCAACCCCACCCCCTGTCATACCTCTGAGACCAGAAAGGTCTCCACACCGGGTATGAAAGGCTGATAGGCTACAAGTAAGCTTCTCAGACGAAGGAAGATTCCCTTTCAAGGAACACTCCAGCACCTCACTAAAGCTACCTTACCACCAAACCACCAGGTCAATCTCTCCGAACTTCCTATCTGAGACGTCAAGTGGGCTATTAAGTAGCCTAGGAATACCACCTATTAGGAATACCCAACAGTTAGGCAACATCCCCAGGATCGTACCAGAACCCTACATCCCAGATGTCCTCCCCGCCGGCCACGCGTGGCAACAACATCGCTTGTCAGCAGCGGAGAAAGACATCCTTAGGAGATCACAAATCGAAATCCCCTTGCTACCAGCACTGTCGGGAAGTGCAAATACCTCTGGACCATCAACGGCTGCAGACACCTACACTTCACTACGAGGAGTACACCAGCCCCGACTACAAGTACCAGTTCACCTCGAAGACCTACTACAAGTGGTAACAGACAACCTACAAGCAGTGCAGAAGAACAGGGACATCTTACAAGGGTTCTCGCCAAGGGTGGTTGAAGAAACCCTCAATGAACTAATCTCTATCCGCATTACCTTGGGAATCTGGGGAACTAGGAGTAACATTCTGTACGTCACTCAAAAGGACCAATTTGAACAATTCATTGAGAACTGCCTCATTGATGAACAAAATTTCGTCTACACTCCCAACAACTTCCTTGACCCAACCTACCCACAAAGAGTAAAACAACTCCGAGGTCTCCTGTTCAGCAAGGAACTACACAAGCAATATCGTCGACAGCAGTGAACAAATGAGTACGGAGAGCATCCCTTGTCTTGGCCTACAACACGCTTACAACGTTACACTTTCAAGAGATCAGCACAGAGTTATTGACCCCAGAAGAGCCATCTGGAAGGACTGCACGCATCATCGGTGTCCAGAAAGGTATCAACCGGTCCCTACACCAGTGGTTCTCGAAGGCCCGAGAGTTACTACCAATAAGACCCAAGAGAAACTCATCCAAGACAAACACGGACTCCAAACCATCAGAGTCAAGCCAGCACCCAGACTCACAACGCAAAGCCCCAACATCCCGCACAGCTGGGTACCATCCACTAGACTACCTACACAGCCGTTACCACCAGTGGAAACGACAGAGGAACCTGAGGAAGATACGTAAGAAGCTATTTGAGATGATCCCCCCGCTGACACCAATCAGCAACCTACAGAATGATCTCTCACCGCTCCAATTCTCAGCCCCAGGCCCCGCTTCCTCTATCCCTCGAGATCTCCCTCCCCTATCTACAAACACGAGCAGGAACGATCTCTATCCCGAAGCCCCACACCAGTCGAACAACCAGTCATGCAACAAAACGAGGAGGAACGAGCCTTTGAGGAACGACTCCGTAAGGAAGGTGTTCTACTACCGACAACTGCGGGACACTTTCATGTGGAGGGCACCAACACTACATGGTCAGGAGATTTTGATCCAAGGACAGACAGCTTTCTTCGTATTATACGACGAGTCCACAAGTCCCAGGACCTCGACATCCTCCATGACTTTGCCAAAGACGTCATACGTACCTTCAAGCCTGTGGACCACAAGGAAGGGGCCGGGGTGGACGAACCTGTGTGAATTAGAGCCATCAACCTCGATGTTACCCCGGCAACTAGTGCAAGAGCTGGATATTGGTCTACTCTATTCGGAGGCACCAACGTCGGACGAGGTGGAGGAGATTTTGGCTGGGGCGCAAAGCCAAGCTTTGGTACGGGTTATTCGGCGTCATCGGCCGGACATAATCCTTTTGGAATGGTCGCTGGACAGTCCTCTGGAACGGCATTCGGACTGCCACATAGTAACCCTGAAGATAAAGGTAAGTTGCCTGACAGATGCGATTCTCCTCCCCCCGGACCCCCTGGAGATAAGGATCCTGGAATGGGATCAGGGGGAGGAATGCCTGGAGACCCTCCTCCTGGAGGAGGAAATGGAGGAGGTGGAGGAGGAGGAGGAGGCAGTGGAGGCGGAGGAAATCCTGGAGGAGGCCTTCCGGGAGGAATACCTGGATGATACGGTGGTGGGATACCACCTCCGGGAGGCAAGGGGAAGGTACGACCACCCGATATCTTCACAGGAGACCGTCACAAGTCCCAAGCCTTCATTGACTCACTATGGCTCCTCTTCACTGGAGACCCTACGAGGTTTACTTCAGACAATGTCAAGATTGCCACTGCCTTATCCTACATCAGTGGTGAGAATGTCGACTATTGGGTCCGAAACAAGATTGAATCCGCCCAATACCTGGGATTAGGAACATGGTATGACTTCGTTCGTGATTTCACACTTGTCTTTGCCCCACTCAATGAGGCAGAAAATGCCATACTCGCCCTGGAACAGCTCAACCTTAAGAGCGACAGCACAATCCACAAATTCAATGGAAAATACAACGAACTCATCTGGAAATCCCGAATCTTCGATGACCAGGCAAGGCTATCCTACTATAGGAATGCCCTTCCTGCCTGGCTTAGAACCAAGATCTCTACCTCTTATCCAGTACCCAAGACCATCGAACAGTGGATTGAACGAGCCACAGATATCTATGAAGCAGATGCATATGACCAAGCAATCAGCCAATGAAAGAGAGGATTCGGAAGTTTCCGCCGTACCCCGCAAAAGAAAGTATGACGAAACCAACTAGAAGAAGCAGAAGAGACTGAGGCGGAAGTTAACCGACTCAGTAAGGAAGAGCACCTACGCCATCTGGAGAAAGAATTGTGTTTTGTCTGCCATAATCCTGGTCACATTGCCCGGAATTGTCCGAAGAAGCCGAAGGGAAGGAAACCAGAACGGAAACCCAAACGAAGGATCAGGCAAGTCATAGAAGAAGGCTCGGAATCATCAGCAGACGAGGCAGACGGAGAGGATACAGAGGAAGAAACCGAGGAACCGCTGCAAGCTAATGCGATGCAAATGGACTTTGAGGACATGGATTTTTAGGAGGACAGTCAGCCCCAATGCCTGAACCGTCGTACTACACAGACCCCTGTATATCAATAATAACCAATACCATGAAGAGGCGACATGCTCTTCTTATACCAGGTTATTTGCAGGTGGGAGACAAAGCCATTGGAATCAAAGCCCTATTTGACAGCGGAGCAGATGCGGTTATCGTCAATGCCAAACTAGTAGCCAAATACAAACTGCCCCTGGTCAAACTACCTAGGGCAATGACATTCCGCAACACTGATGACACAGTCAATAGTCAGGGACACATTACACATCGGGTTGAAGGAATGTTTTGGATCAAAGGGAAATCACTACCTACATGTTTCTATGTGGCAAACATTGGATGGGACAACACCATCCTTGGTATGCCATGGATCCGAAAATACAACCCAGAAATAAATTGGCGAACAGGACAGCTAATGATCGATGACAAAATTATCGCTCAGTAAGGCTGAACACGGGTCCGGATCAATTTGCAGGTTGAGCCGCAAATACCTGGATCCGGATCCGCCATGACCCAGATCCGCCAGATCCAGCTCTTCCGGATCCGGATCAGTGCGGATCTAGGTTAGAGTTTGGGATTTCAAAGGATCTGCTGCAGATCATCCGCAATGCTGCTACCACC
This sequence comes from Ganoderma sinense ZZ0214-1, assembly GCA_002760635.1. Lineage (NCBI taxonomy): Eukaryota > Fungi > Basidiomycota > Agaricomycetes > Polyporales > Polyporaceae > Ganoderma > Ganoderma sinense. The sequence goes on from AYKW01000023.1 coordinate 2,107,371, forward strand.
TCCACACTTGTCATATACTATACCTTTGCTTCACTATTTGGGACTTACTAGGGTTTTCTGAAGCTTAAGCTCTCATATTCTTTATCTGGGTACTCCGGAAAGTAGCACAGCTTGTTGGTGTTCAAGCCGTGGCGGTGTCCCAATGCACGCTGACACCCGACGCGGCGTGACCGTATTCCGTGTGCTTCATATGGACCTTTGACAGATCCTGCCTGCTCGCTAGTGTCCCCATGACCTCATCCCCCTCCTTTAGCTTATTCTGATTTATCTATTCCTATTCTGTCATTACAGTCGTACCTTACCTTTGGCCCTCCGACCATCACTTATACTCGTGCTCCTACGCTCCGGACACCTCAGTCTTTTCCCCATTGACTGAGGTGTGTATACCTGTCCCTACCGTGCCCTTTACTTTGTACTGATTGCTCTACTGTAGCTGCTCGCTCCCGCTCGCACACAGGTAGATTACACCAATATACTCGAGTCTTTTCCCCATTGACTGAGCTGCTCGCTCCCGCTCGCACACAGCGTGTCCTCTCGTTCTCACAGGTCTCGCCCGTCTCGTCCCTCACGCGCTCGTAACCTTAACAGGTTATGAGCCCTGCCGGCATGGCTTCCCTCACGATTCCCACCGACGCATTCCCGTCCCCCGGTTCCAGCCACATTACGCTTCCACACCTCAATGAAGATGGCTCGAACTGGATCCTCTATCGGGATCAGTTCATGTCTGCTGTCTACGCGAAGGGGCTCCGCCGCTACCTGGAGGGCCGGGATCTCAGGCCAGTCCACCCATCAATCACTCAACGTCGAGCCGCCAGCACCGCTCCAGCAAGCATGACAGCCGCCCCCGCCGCATCCGCCTCGACAGCCTCAGCCACGGCGTCAGGCGAGAAAGGCACAGCCGCATCGTCCGCTCCGGAAGCCTCCGCTATGACTCAGACAACCGTCACCACCCAGATGACAGTGACGGTGGCCCCACCGACGCCTGAGGCGCTCGAGGAATACGAGACCAAGCTCAACCTTTACTACGCACGCCACAACACGATCAAGACGCTCCTTTACCAGACGCTGCCCGAGACGCTCAAGCTCGAGATCGCTGGAAAGGATCACGCTGTCGACATGTGGAAGGTCGTCACCGACAAGTACGACCGCCAAGGAGACTTCGTTCAGGTCAGCATCATGCGCCAAATGCAGTCCCTCAAGTGCGATGACGGTGCCGACCCGAGGATCACACTCAATCAGCTTGCGAGACTCAAGTCCGAGTACGCTACAGCCGGAGGTACGCTTGCCTCCGATCAGTACAAGGAGGGATAGCTATCCACACCACGGCTGGGCCCAGGTGCTCATCACCGTTGATGGAGAAGCGCACCGGCTTTACCGCTGTGTACTTGATGCCACGAGACTTGAGTGACACCACGATCGCGGGAGCGATGGTGGGCCAGACGGCGGCGAGCGGCGTGCTGATGGCGTCGTGCGCAGTCTTGACGGGGATGGAGAAGTAGCGGTCTCCAGGCGCAGGCACAGGGAAGGGGTTCTCCTCGAGGTCGGAGCGCCACAAGAGCGGGGGAGGGCTGCCGGAGAGGCTGTGGTAATAAAAGTCGCTCTCGTACTTGCTGATAAGGTCGGGAGTGACGATGGTCAAGGCCAGCGAGTTGCTGCTATAATGCATGAACACCGTGTCAGCATCGCTGACGGTCGAAGTCATCAGCAAAACTGCAAAAATCGCGGCCAGGCTTGCAAGCATTGCCTAAAGCACGTCTTCCTGCCTTGGTATGTACGAGCGCCCACCACTCGACAAAAAGTGACTGACCGTGCAATTTCCTGCGATCCCGCACAATACTTGGCGCGGAATGGCCTGACAAGACAATTTTATATAAGTGTTGCATTCTCGGACATCTTCCACGCAAGCTCAAGCTGTCGTGCTTGTTAATGAGACAACTCAGACTACCTGAGGAGCCAGCCGGAGTCCCGTATTGTGTCAGAAAAAGCCACAAACTCACAGACGAAGTATAACAAGTGAGGACGAGGTCAGTGGTGGAGACGGATCCGGAGAAGCAGCCTGAGCTTCACCGGATGGGCGTCTCAACACCCAACAAGCCGTGCACGTGATCAGTCTGTCATTTATCTTCTCGTCCTCACGACGAGAGGTCATTTCCTCTTTCCTTCCATATCATCATGTCTGGCGACGGACTCCAGCCTGTACCTGCACCACCTCTATCCCTTCTCTCTGGTCTTGTCCACGTATTGCGTCCTTATGTTCTGTGTTATCTCCTGCCAACACCGCCGCACCGTGTCCTGGAGTCCTCTCGATGTCCATCTACACCGCCTCCGTCACCCGCCTCTACATCATCCCGCCGTGCAAGATAGCAAGCCCTTGGAGCGTGGTTGGCCATTAGCGAAGAGTTCTAGTTTGTGTATGCACTGTGAGTCCCTGATCCTCTTATTCGTGCGGGATGTCATTTTTCCGTGCATATATGCGCTATTCTAGCGCGCTGCAAGATGTGCATCCCTTCCGGTACGTCTTTCATTACCACGTCTAACAATTTTGTTTTATTCATTCCATATTCTTATTACTACCGTGATCGCGCCCTTGCATCCAACAACAAAATGGCTTAACCCATCCGTCTATATGCGCTGTAACCGGTGAGGCACTGATTTTATGACCGGTAGGACTACGTGACTAATCTTTTCCTTTTCACCTCAACTTTTATCTTTTGGTCATCCTTAATGTACCTTTGGCCGCCACTGCTCCCGCTGGTCACCGCGTGTACGCATGTAAGCATGTTCGCTGTTACGACTGGCTGTCGAGTAAGATCAGGGAGGCTTACGAAGACGAGCAAGGGCATCGACGAGCACTTGTGCAGTGAGAGCGGAGCAGGGCTCGACAGTCAGGCTGGAGACAAGATGTATTGAGCGAGTATATACAAGCGAGAATACAGAGTGGCTTACCTGGAGACAAGAGGTCGAAACTGAAGTCTCCAGGCAGCAAGGTACAGGTCTTATATACATGTACAGAACAATGGGGTCCAAGGACAATAGGTAACTATGGACGCGGGAGTGGAAGGGAGAACAATGGAATGTAGGACAATAGCGACTAGGGAACAACAGGGACAATAGGAGCTATTGTACTACGAGACAAGGAGACGGGTTACGATGCAACAAAGGACCATAGGGACGACATGGGAAGTAAACCGTCCAGAAAAGGAAACAGAGACACCAAGGTATGCCGATCAGCAATGAGCTGAAGCGCATTGTACCCATCCACGTCAGGCAGACCAGTGATGAAGTCGCAGGTTACTACTTGGCCTGGGCCATCAGGGACTTCGTTGGGTTGAAGCGGACCATGTGGCTTAGCATGTGAGGTCTTGCCACGGCGACAGGTGTCGCAGGTCTCAACATAGTCCTTAATGAATTTAACCATGCCCGGCCACCAGTAGTTTCGCGTTACCAACTCCACTGTCTTTGCCTGCCCAGGGTGTCCTGCCGGCGGAAGGTCATGGTGGATGCGTACAATCTCAGCCCTTAATGCATCGTCTTTGGGGACATAAACTCGGCCACGATACAGTAGCAGGCCTTGTTCAGTGTTCCAGTCCACCAAATCATTCTGAAGACGTGCAGGGCCAAGCTTGTCAAGCTTGCTAAGCGCATCTGCCACCTCTTGCTCGCGTTCTCCGCATTCACGGATACGTCGAAGCAAGGCCTTCTCAGGCACTACCGACATGTGCCCTCTCTTGGCTGCCAGTACTCGGAAGTGATCGGGTTGCAACAAGACACGGTCGAGGTTGTCATCTGCATCATCTGTCTGGTGATCAGGCCTGCGCGATAGTGCGTCCGCCCGGCCATTAGATGTGCCTGGTTTATGCAAGATGACAAACTCAAACTGCGACAAGTAAAGAGCCCATCGTGCCTGCCTGCGTGTGAGGTTCTGAGCAGTCTTCCAGTACTCAAGGTTCTTGTGGTCCGATTGGATTTCGAACACACTAGGGAGACCTTCAAGATCATTAAATGGCGCCAGGCCTGCAGGGCACGAATGATAGCGAGCATCTCCTTGTCGTAGATCTCATAGTTGCGTTCCGCATCGCTCATAGACTCGGAGTGAAAAGCAACAGGGTGCCATTTACCGTCCTCCCCCTCCTGAGACAGAACTGCACCGGTAGCGTACCCGGACGCATCGACTTCAATGCGGGTTTTGCAGTCTGGATCGTACATGCTCAGGACAGGGCTTTCGGTAAAGCGACGTTTGAGCTCGTCAAAGGCTTCCTGCTCTTCAGCTTCCCATTTCCATGGAGCATTGCCCGTGAGGCGATCTAAAGGTTTGCAGACGGCACTAAAGTCCTTGATAAAACGCCGGTAGAAGTTCGCAAAGCCGCGGAACTTCCGTACGTCCGAGGTGTTCTGAGGGACAGGCCACGCTGCGATACCCTTAACCTTCACCGGGTCCATCTCTACACGGTTCTCCGATACAAGTACCCCCAGGTATTCAACCTTGGGCTGTTCGAATTCGCACTTCTCTGGTTTGCAGAACAAGTCGCGCTCTGCTAGACGCTTCAAGACCTCACGCACTAATGTGCGATGTTCCTCGATGTCGTTGGTGAATATGAGGATGTCGTCGAGGTAGATAGTGACTTTGCCTAGTATGATGAGGTCCTTGAAGATGTCGTTCATAAGCGCAGAGAATGTGCTGGGCGAATTGGCTAACCCAAAGAACATTACGTTCGGCTCGAACAGCCCTCGATTGGTAACAAAGGCAGCCTTCCACTCGTCACCGGTTTTAATCCACACATTGTTGTACCCCCAACGAATGTCAAGCTTTGTGAAGTACTTGGCTTTCTTGAGTCAATCCATCAAGTCAGACACCAGCGGCAGCGGGTATCGGTTCTTAATGGTGATGTCATTCAACCGCCGGTAGTCCTGTACAGGACGTAGGCTGCCATCCTTCTTTTTAACGAAGAAGAACGGTGAAGACATCGGTGACTTCGACTCCTGAATATAGCCTTTGGCCAAGTTCTCGTTAATGAACTTGTCAAGCTCAACCTGCTCGCTGGGCGACAGGGGGTACACCTTGGAATGGAACATCCTGGCATCTGGCACGAGTTCAATAGCGTGGTCGTATGGTCCATGATCAGGTAGGCATTCAGATGCCTCCTTCGAGAACATGCGCAGGTACTCGTGGTACTGTTTAGGTACAATCTCTTCGACAGGGCGAATCTCCTTCTTCTGGTACTCTTGCTCAGCGAGTTGTTGAGAGTATGTGTAGGTCGCTGAGACAAAGAGTTTAGGAGCATTGCGAAGGGTTCGCCCAGTAGCTAAAGCGTCGAGGAGAGATTCCTCAGTGCCATCCCATTCCGGCAGAAAACCTGGTGGTGGAGGTTTATCCTCCTCCTCCTCCTCAACCATCACGGCTGCACGTATCCTACCCACCGTCTTTGCCTTCCTTACCCTACGAGGACCATTGCGCGCCATAAGCCGTACCTCCGTATCACGCGCTTTGGTCTCGACAGGTTTGGATGCCTTCTGGTGAGCTGGACATGCCTCTGGACATCTCGATAGGCGTAGCGAGCCACGTTCCCAATCTACTTCAGGGTTGTGCTCGCGCAGCCAGTCCAGGCCAATGATCACATCCTCATCTCCTATATCCGTCACTACAAACACCACTTTCTCTCTGTGGTCTCCAATCGCCATATCCAATACGGCGACCTCCGTGATCGTCCCATCACGGTTCTCAGTACCATCTATGTTATACAGAGGAATCGGCTTTGCCAACTTCCTTGTTGTAACATGGTTCTGATCTACGAAACATCTATGTAAAAACTTGGTAGTAGCTCCACTATCTACCATTGCTACAATATCCTTATGTCGCTGCTTGCCGATTAACCGTACTGGTATGTGAAAGTGTTGACTATCATGATTCACTTCATATACGAACGCGGAACTTAGTACAGAAAATCGACTACTACTACAAGAGCCAGCATGCGCAGCGTCCAGTGCGGCTCTGATCAGAAACCCTCCTTCATCTCGTTCACCGATACGGCACTGAGCCGTTCCTTTATCTCCTTGAGCTCAGCCCGGAGCGCAGCCAGATCCGTCGTCTCGCCAGACGAGGAGGCTGCTTGCTGCTCCTTCTTGGGCAGCTTGCACTCAAAGGATGGTGGCCTGGCTTGCCACAGTTGAAGCAGTTCCCCTGTGAACGGCTTCTTACCAGTGGCAGCGGCCTTCTCGCCCTTCTTCTCCACCGCCACTGAACTGCTTGGCCGCTCTTCTTCGCGCACTAACAAATTCTGATCCATGGTCAGTGCGACCGCCTGGATCTTCGTGATCGATGAAGTGTCGTGGCCTGAGGTAGCGAGGATGTCCTTGATCTTGTAAGGCAGGCCGGTGCGGTACCGCTCGTGCTTGTCCTCAGCACTGAAGCTGGTACGAGCCGCGATCGCGTTGAACTTCACCGTGTAGTCCTGCACGGTGCCGATCTTGTGCTGCCCTTTACAGAGCTTAACGAGCTCTGCGATGGCTGCTTCCTTGTCATCCGCAGCGCAGAAGTGGGCTTTGAAGGCCGTCTCAAAAGCCGCGAAGTCTGCCCACGGCTGAGTACCGCTCGTGAGCATCACAATATGGGGGCCTGCCCACTCTGCCGCTCCCTCCGTAAGCTTATTGAGGAGGGTGATCCAGAGGATCGTCTCTGGAAAGCTTGGCGAAAAGGTGGTAATGTTCGAATGGTAGATGCTGGCCGCAGAAACGAAGCGGAGGCCATCCTGAGCCATCTTTCCATCGTATTCGCGAGGGGCGAGTTGGGTGACCAGCTTGGAGACATCATAACCAGCCGGCAGTTGCGGAGGTGCAGGTGTGGTGCCAGCGTTGCTCATGGTCGATGAGGGCATTGGTGATTGTGAGCGCGAGGAAGCTGCCGATGAGTGGTGCGATGAAGAGTGATGTGATGAGGGGGGAGTGGGACTGTTGAGGTTGACAGTGGGTCGGTTCGGGTCAACCGGAGGGGTGATTGGTCGGAGACCTTGGAGTCATTCTCGCACTAGTTCAATGGTCCAATCAAGGATTGGAGAACCTGTAGATCGAGGTGGAGTGGGAACACGGCTTGGAGCGTGGCTCCGAGGTCGAGAGGCAGGTCGGGATGAGGGGTTCCTGGCTGCAATAGCTGCTGCTTGACGAACAGGGGGTCGTTCTGGGTCTCGGGGAGGTGGCTCTAGAGGGTTGGCAAGGTGGTTGCGGATTACGTCTACGTGTGCTGGTGTGGGATAGAGGCGAGGTGCAACCGCACGACGATTCTCCTCAGTATCCGCAAAGATCCAGTGCCAATTGGGACACGGTTGTTCTACACAGACAGCCCAGTCACCGAGCTTGTTAAGCAGGTGTTCGTGCTGAACTTCAGTCGGGTGAAAGACGTGTGGTCTTCTTTCACAAGCCAGGGTGGATGGGGTAGGGATAGCTCGCTTCCTATCCCAGGAATGAAAACGGCAGGTGCACGATCCAACACTGTCTGCTCAGCCTCCTCGGCCTATTGCTGTGTCTTAGCCCCAAGGGACACGAGCCCAAGGGTGTTCTGCCTTGGCTTTCTTTCGCCACCTTTCTCTAGCCTCCCACGCCGTGAGGCGGACCACTTCTGTCAGTACCGGGGTCTCGGGTTAGGAGCTTTCCGCGTACTGTACCACTAAGTGGCAAGCCTCGGGTTGAACCAAGACCACGTCCGATGGTGTGACTAGAGCGCGTACTACGCGAGGCCAACACAGAGGATCAAGTGCATACCGTACGAGAGGAAAGGGAGTAAGGAGTACGCCGGTGCTCGTGAAGAAGTTTCGACCTAATGTTACAACTGGCTGTCGAGTAAGATCAGGGAGGCTTACGAAGACGAGCAAGGGCGTCGACGAGCACTTGTGCAGTGAGAGCGGAGCAGGGCTCGACAGTCAGGCTGGAGACAAGATGTATTGAGCGAGTATATACAAGCGAGAATACAGAGTGGCTTACCTGGAGACAAGAGGTCGAAACTGAAGTCTCCAGGCAGCAAGGTACAGGTCTTATATACATGTACAGAACAATGGGGTCCAAGGACAATAGGTAACTATGGACGCGGAAGTGGAAGAGAGAACAATGGAATGTAGGACAATAGCAACTAGGGAACAACAGGGACAATAGGAGCTATTGTACTACAAGACAAGGAGACGGGTTACGATGCAACAAAGGACCATAGGGATGACATGGGAAGTAAACCGTCCAGAAAAGGAAACAGAGACGCCAAGGTAGGCACCAAACGGAACGTTCGTGACATTCGCTATCCGCTGGTATCTTCCTCTGCTATCTCTCACAGATCTGCCTGCCTCTCGCTTCGTCAAGCCAGATTTGCCCTCCACTGGCAGATATCCGAGGACATCTGAGCGTCCCCGTGCCCAACAGGAGTCTTGTAGAAGAGCTATGTCTCGTCAATTGGTCGGAATTTGTTCACCACCACCTTTCTGTATGTATCTGTACTACTGTTGCCTTTTTACTTTGCTCGATACATTTCTCTATCTGGACTGCTTGAAATTATACCTGTCTATATGCGTGAGTGGACAATAACGATATTAAAAACTATTTATTCAAATTATGATGGCATTCTCTTCCTGTGCATCCTATGGCAATCTCACCAATTCCAAGCAATCCCGCCAATCCCAGGCAATCCTTGAGAGATATCGGGAGGATTGCCTGGCATTTTCTGACATTGCACGGCGGCGCCTGTGTGAAGGGGGTTATTGCCTTATGTTGCAAACCAGATGCGCACCATACCCCATTCTGGAGTTGGTGCATGGTATTTTCAGGTTTCCGTACCAGCCCATGACCATGCAAAGTTGGGCGATATTTTTGCGCTTTTGCTGATGGTGGGAGACATAGGAGAGGTGGGAGACATGCATCAGTAAAAGTCTTTTCACAATTGTAGCACAATGTAGTCTATATAGCATTTGTTGCGGAGTTGCAACCCCCCCTTTATGTAGGTACCTGTAGCAACAGGCCATCATTCCATAGCATACTATAGCACCATGTTGCACCTCGTAGTTGACAGAGCATCATTAACAATGTTGTAGCAGAGAAATACATATTACAAAAGCTTACTTGAAGCAGTCCGACGTGTGTTCAACTCCAAACTACACTTAATAACTTACTATGAAATGTACCTGAAGAATGTCTTCACTGGAGATTAAACCCCAGGCTTCAACATCGTAACAGTTGGTGGGGCGCTCAAGACCACTACACCATAGAACCTTATCGTTGTAGTTCAACTTAAGCAATATATTATCTCTTTCTATTACTGGACTTATAATCTCATTCAACCTCGCTCGGCCTCGAGAACCTTGACACAAGACTAGTACCCCTCAAATACTATGCTCTTATATGAAAGATATGCATATTAGCAAGTCTTTTTAGTGCTTATTTTCTATTATTGATCAATACAAGCCACCAGACTGCCGGAAAAGCATGTTAAACATAAGATTAAACATAAGTAACATTGTGCCTCTCCGGGCAGTGAAAACATGTAGCACAATATCAACACCATTGTTGTTAGTGATGACTACGGGGGACTATAATACTCAGGTATATACAATGGGTCGCAACAGTGTACAACAGTATATATACCAGCGCTACAGAGCGCTACACCAGTTATTATTGCACTGATTATATACTACAGAGTGCTCCGAAGACTACAGTGGCCTACAGCTACTCTATTAATAACTACAACCTGGTAAACATTTTACTGATGTGGGAGGGGCCAGAGGATCAGCAGCGCGTAAAGGGGCGGCGGCCTGGCGCGGGTTCCGGCGGATCGTGCACTGGACCATAAAGACCGTGACCTCTGGAACCCAAAAAATATGTCAGAGCCTACGTCGGGCAGCAAAGAAGACGGAGAGACGCACCGCCCAGGAGTTTGGGGTTGGCCAGGACCTCCTCGACCCTCTTCTTAACACCAGGGGCAACCCCTGCGAGGCGCAAGGACAATCACGAGTCAGAGATGGACGCGTATAATGACGGAGTGGCTCACTGTCAGTAAGGTACCCCAGCTGGGCGAGCTCTTCGGGGGTCAAATCGATGATCTCTGCCGGAAACACTCAGTACTCGTAAGGAAGAGGAAAGACGGACGCCACTCACTCTTGTTTGGATCCATAATGGCAGAAACAGTTGGAGATAAGGCGGTAGCAAAGCAAAGCGCAGTGGGGAGAGTAACTCGTCGACGGGGAAGAGTTGGGGAGCGATGGGAGACGCAGAGGGGGCTGCTTTTAAGTGGCTCTGTGTGAGCCAGTTGAGGCCCTGGATATCCAACGATCCCACACTGCCTCGCTTGGCGGGCACGTGTCTCATCGTCCGTCCGTCCATTCCGTGCGTGCCGGCGATACGCAATGCCCCTTTTGGCGTCATTAACCTGCACCTGGTCCTCCTGCCGCACGGGAAGCTCCTCCCCAAGCATCGGAATACGAGCCTGCGCCCTGTTCCCTTCGCGCCTGCTCCAGGATGATGAACGACAGCAAGATCACATCGAGGCTCAAAGCCGTCCCAGGCTTCGCATCCAGACTCATCCTCCGCGGCTTCCCTAGGAGAAACCCAGACCCTGCGCGTGCACTCCGCACCTGCGCTACGGTCTCCTGTGTCTCGGGCTTGACTAGCTGCGTAGTCGCATGACGGTGAGTTCAGGCACTCTGGTCTATGATATCGATGTGGAGCGGCGCGCTTACCCTGAGCGTCGTCGAGCCCCAGGTCGTCACTTGTTTCCAGTGGTACTGCGAACCGTCGGAGGCGACCAGGATCCTTGTCCTGCATATAATTTATATGCGCCTCCCTTCGTCAATATTGAACCGACGCCGCGAATAAAGCTAGATACGCACCTGGAGAGGACGCTCTTCTTCGGGAGCCAGTCCGCGAGCATGTGCATCTTGTTGTGGTACGGGTACGTAATCCTATCCTTGTCCCGCTGGTACGCACGCTCCCACAGCCCGACGACGTCCCCGTCTAAGTTGTGCATCGTCGTCCTACATCGCGTCGTGGAGGACTTGAAGTCGTACTCCGTCGAGATATCGTACAGGTGCCCACCGCCGTTGAGGTCGACGACAGTCGAGTTTAATGGGCTATCGGAGAGAAACGTGACGTTCATCGGTGCTGTAAAAGCGAGCTGGAGACATGAGACGAAGAGCAGCTTGACACTTGTGGCCCGACGCCTCCGTCGTGTTACTTATGGAGAGCGGCGCCCCCTACACTCACAGCGCTCCGGTGCTGTGCTTTCGTGATGGGAGTGGAAAACCTTGCATCATGCATGGCCGCTCGGTGTCATATCACCTACGCATGTGGACCATGCCAGGAAACCACACAACTGCTAGGGTGCACGGTGTCCCTCTGCGGTGAGAAATTCATTTTGGTACGCGAGATTCTTCCAGCATGGCTAGAAGTCGGCGGTGACGGTTCTGCGGCTACAGGTGGAGTTATCAACCAACAAGGACGAGAAATACCGGGCTCGTGTGGCGGGGTATAATTGCACCTCATGTGTCTCTCATTCGTCCGCGATATCACCGTTTATCACAGCCTCGAAGGCGAGCCATAGCCACGGAGGACATTAATTTAAGTATGTACTTTACGTAGACGAGATAGGAAGTAAGCGAGACCAAGTATAAGTATAAGGTGTCCTTGCTTCGGGTCGGCAAGCATTCTAGACAACTTCTATGGCTGGGAGATCGAACACAAGACGGTCGGGTATACAAGACTAAACATCGGCAGTACAACACCTTCGACATCATGAAAAGACAATTACAACAGCCTCAGCTACTGCATCTGAACCAACGGAATGATCTGATCATACTAGACCACGTACTGTGCCGAAACAAACGCCGCAATCCCAAACATTGCCGCGAGCACGACAACGAGGTCGCTCAGACCATTGGCTGCCGCACCGTTCTTCCCAGAGGACGGCGTTCCTGTGTTTGAAGGGGCTGTCAAGCTGGTAATGGAAGCAGCAACCTGCGTAGCGGTCGCGATGAACTGGTCCCAGGCAGCGACCGTCGCGCTCGGGACCACATACGTCCCATCCGTCGCCGCAGACCCATAGAAGATCGCGTTCCCGCCCGCCAAGTACTCCTTCGCCAGCGTCGCATTCTCCGCGCCGTGGATCGTCCCGTCGCCGAGGACAGTTCCGTTCTGGTTGCTGCCCAAAACGAACTCCCGCAGGAACACCAACGCCTGCGCTGGCCTCCATTGCGGCACCATATGCCCTGCGCCCTCGAAGAGCACGTACGTGAGGTTCCTCTCCTGGTGCACGATCCCGGCAAACGCGCCTTCGTCGTCGAACCAAGGCGTCGAAGGCTTCTCTGTGAAACCCTGTATGCCCCCGAACGTCATGTTCTGGATGATGACCTCCGTGCCGCGGTGCGGGATGTCTGAGTCGTCGTTGCCCGAGTAGAACACGAACGGAACCCCGCGCGCGGAGGCGTTCGCGAAGAGCGGCGTGAGGAAAGCCATGGGCTCGACGGACGGATCCCCACGCTGGTTTCCGACAGTGCGGTCATAGACGGAGCCGAAGGGATACTGGAAGCGGCTGGTCCAGTCCTTGGAGGTCGGGGCGTGCAACGCTGCTCGGACGACGTCATCGTTGAAGAAGGGTGTCGCGTCTTGGGGGGGCTCGGGGTTTGTCGCGTCAGGAATGTCGTAGAAGTCGACACGGTTGTCCTCTGATCCGAGAAGCGTCAGTATGTGCAGGTAAGGTGTCCACGAATCGGATACGCACTCCAGGGATACGTGAAATTGTATGCATAATCCCACATCTCGTCGAAGATATCACAACCGTACCACGGGTTAAGGGTGCCGCTGTCGGTGAGTTCAGTGAGGTCTCGCTTCCACTGGGATCTCTTTGCCTCTCGATGGCTATCATCATTGGACCTGTCGACTAGGGCACGAAATCCGCGAGAACTTGGGAGTTTTTTCAGTGGTGATCTGCGGCGATGATGACGATGTGAGGACAGGTCCGACTTGGACCTTCTTGCGTCACGGAGGGCGATTCGGTACCCCGGAGTCGTCTCTAAGGTCGGAAAAGTGCCACCAGTTTGCGGATAGGTCAAGTTCAGATCGAAGCCACAGAGGTGGTGTCTGTTATAGAGTTCATGTCAGGAATATGTGCGGGACACCATAGGCGATGGAAATTGGGCCCACTGAGCTCTGAAGTAGTTGAAGACGTCCTTGTCATATCCAATGATGGCGGGATATGTCTCAAGAACATTAATCTTCGATGAGTATCGTTAGCAACTGGTTTGACAGGCGGGTAGTTAAACGCCTTACCACGGGCAGTTCTCGAACTGTCGTCACCGATCCCAACATGCCGTTTCCAACGACTACTTTGCGTAGGTTGACTGGAGGGCTAGACAGACCGAAGAGGTGCTTGACGATATAAGACTATAGAGCCCCGTTAGCTTTCTTTAGTAATCAGAACTATAATCGATGGCACGGACAATAAATGTTCCTCCGTAGCTCTCGCCCATTAGGTAGAGCGGACGTGTGGCAAGGCTAGGGAAGACGCTGACAAGGTTCGTTAAGAAGCCGGCCTGAACAGGGGTGTTAGAATATGACTGAAGCAACAGAATAGTGACGCACGAAGTCCCCTCCCATCTCGTCCTCGTCAGCGACTGTAAGGGAGAATGGTATGTGAGAGAAAAGATAGGACGGACAGGTTACACCCACTGTATCCTTGCGCATCGGCAGTCGAGAAGCCAGCACCTACACCAAGAGGTGAGCATGGAGGCGCCAAAGCAATATGGTGCTATACTTGCCCACGGGTTGGTCTATCCAGATTACGTCCGCCAGTATGTTCCAGCTGAAAGGGTTGGCTACCCAGGAGCGATTGCTTGTGACGAGAACAGGCCCGTTCTGAGGTAAGATGTGAGCGTTCGTCACGGTTATCCTAGCTACAGGGAGAAGGGGCGCACCTCTTGGGAAAGTCCAAGCATGCTTGAATCCCCTGGCCTACAACAAAAGAGGTTATGGACTCAATCCCCTGAAAGCGCCGTCCGACACTCACCCGCCCTGGAGCCAGATAATCCAGGGTTCATTGTTGTTTTCGTCCGCAGGCGCAGTAAGAGTGCCATTCGTTCCCTGACGCTCGAAAGCCCAGAAGAACAAAGTGTTGTTTGGGTGATCCGGTCGGTTTACAGGGATATTGCCAGCAAAGCTACGAGATAGCGAGATCTGGTGGAGGGGTTGAAGGTCGGAATATTTGACTTCGAAGTCTGGATAGTACAATGCCAATCCATCATGATCCCAGCTGTGAGTTTCAGGACTACGCTCTGAGATTGTGCAAGACTCACAGTCCTGCCAGTCGGGGCCAAAAGATGTCGCAGGTTGACCTGGCCAAGCATGAGGAAAAGAGCTTGGTGGCGTCGCTGCCTTGACGTGGCTTCCCCATAAGATACCGAATAAGGAGAGTAGACGCACACGTATGGCCATTTACAAATTGATGGACAAGGGAAGGCGACGAGAGCTCGAGAGAGGTGGTGGAAGATGGTGGGGGAAGGGAGGGTGGAAGGGGGAAAGGGCGGTATCCTGGTCGTCGAAGAACGACGATACACGTGTCGGAGACGAAGAGAAGACGACCCAATCTAGGGAGAGGGACACCATATGCATAAGTAACGGGAGGCCAATCGTGGTGAATGCGGTGCATCGTGCAACGCTTCAGACGGTCTCCAGATCCGGAGCCAGAAGCGCTACAATATTAGATTACGGTTGGGACGCAGAGCGCGATAGCTACAGTGTCGATACATATCAAGCAGTACATTCAGCAATAGAGGGGCGACGACAGCACAAAATCACAGACAGCAAAGACAAAAGATGATCGAGAGAAGGGCACAAAAACATAGAACACCAAGGGGGCAGTGGCGAATAAGCATAAGGATCATACCGGTTTTATTCCAGGGTATCACTGTCAATGGCGAACACGCTTTCGTCGGATCTGCAGTTCTGTCGCCTGTCCATCTGGCGACACCTCCTCATCCCCGTCGGCGTGGTCGACGCCGTTTGTGGTGGCGTCGGCCATTTCTTCATCTTCTGGTTCCTCATCATTGGACCTCCCGCGCTTCCGAGACACCTTCGGGGTCTCAGGGTCTTGGGACTCTTCTAGCTCCTCCGGTTCTTCAGGTTCTTCAGGCTCCTCGGCAGGAGTTGATCCTCGTATAGATGAAAGCGGCGTAGGAGATTTGGACTGTCGCACAGACGAGGGTGATTGCGTCCGAACAGGTGACTCCTCACGCGCTCGCTTGGCGGGAGAGCCCCGTTTCCGCACAGGACGGGGTTTCGGTCTCGCTTTCGGGGTAGTCGTCGCCTCAGCTGCCTCGTGCTCATCCTCGGTGACGCCAAGTTCGCCTTCGGACAGTCCTCCATTCTGCGCTGCACGACGGGCGGGATTCCGCCGGACAGACTTGTTGGCATTACCGTTGACCATCGCGCCTTCTACCTCGCTCGCCTCGCCACCTTCCTCGTCTGTGGTCACAAGCTCGGTGCTCTTAGCGTCCTTGCGCCTGCGACCCCGACGACCAGGGCCTGGACAAATGGTGTCAGGATGAAGAACCTACCAAGCCGTCCCATGGGCACGCACCTTTTTCCTTCATCAATGCTGCAGAAAGCTTCTTCTCATAGGCACGGTAAGGTTCCCATGGCTTCGAAGTCGGGGATATCTCTAGCTTGGACTGCGCGATGAGATTATCCAGATGCGCTTTGCTAGAGGTGAACGCATGTGAGAGAGCCAGTGGGCTGAGAGTACAAAGTAGACCTACATCTTGAGCGAATCCTGATTATCAATTGACGAAAGGAGAGGCTGTAGGACACGGAAGAACAGGATGCATTTGTTCCTAGCCTTCTTGTTCTTCGCGTTCTCGTAAGCGGCAAGCCGTTTGCCCACCCAGTTCAGGCTCGTGATGTGGATGTCGACGACGTATTTCGGATCCAGCCGGCGAACGACGGCGAGTTGAGCCCCACGGATCATCAGACAGGCAGAGAGCGCCTTCCCGAGCGCAATGGCATGGTCGCCGGTGTGAGCCACTGATTCAAGATACAGCGTGAACGACTGCATGAGAGCAATTCATCAACGTGTGCCATGTTATGCAGATATCCGAACTCACCTCTTGAAGGGCTTGACATACAACGGCGACCACGGTCTCACCATTGCCCTTGTACATACCCTCCTCACGTAGGATCTCGATAATGACCTTCGAACAGAGGTCGAAAGTGGGACCGAGACGACCGTGATGCGCAAGGACAGTTGCAGCATGCCGGAAGTGAATGACCCCGGCGCGGATAGCACGCAGGAAGGTGGTGACGACACCAATAAAGACGTACTCCTTCTCCAGGTGAGAACGAGTCTCTGCATGAGGGGCTGCTCACGGATCAGCACACGAAAGATCTCAATAGGCAGAGGCACACACGTGGAACTGGAGCCTTTGCAGCCTTGGGCCTGCCACGGCCCCTCTTGACCTTTGGTTGTTCCTCTGGCTCGGGATCTTCGTCGTCATCTTCTTCGTCACTGCTTTTATGCTCTTGGGGATGCTCCTCAGCAATCTCCTCCGAATAGCGCTCGATCTCGGTTTGAACAAAGCCCGCACAACGATATTGCACCTCATCATCAAGAGACAGAGGCAGTGCTGCGGTGGGAAGCCGACTGCCATCTGGCGCAGTAGTCTCCGTCGCGCAGAAGAGAATGTGCAACGTCAGCAACCCCTGGAACGCCTACAAACACCAGACCCATCAATGGAGACATTACAGGCAACGCATTGGACATGACGCACCGCTCGTCGAACACCTTCCACTGTATTTGATTGGGTGCCCACCGCGAACTCGACTAGCTTCTCCAGAAGAGACTCTCGCTCCTCCTTGAGCTTGTCGCGGAACTGAATTTCATCCGGAGAGAGCTCTGCCGCCGCTGGGAGGCTCCGGGCTTTCCACATAATGTGCAGTGTGAGTAGTTGCAATGCCCGGTCGACCATCTACGGGACTTTATGTCAGAATGCTACTCGCGCAAAGGGATAAGAAGGACATACCGTCTCCTCCTCCTTGTACCCGAGTCGGCCACGTTCAGCGAGGGCGCTCACGATGTCCCACGCACTACTCTGCTTGCCGCCTTCGTCCTCCTCCATCCATGACGTCATGTCGCGGATGCCTGACAGCGCGGCTAGGCGCGCGCAGATCGCGCCCAGCGAAATCACCTCGTCCTCTGTGAATGTCGCAACCTCGATCTCGTCGCGCCCCGCAATGGCATCCCGCAACGACGTCGATAACTCGTCCTCGAGCTCCAAGATCTTCGTGCTGTTCGTCTTCGACAGGCTCGTCGCCTCCATCATCCGCCGGATCGTGGTGACCGCGTTAGCGAGCACAATCGGCGAGGAGTGCGACAGGAACTGCTTCGTCACGTCTTCCCACAAACTCGTGTACGCCTGCACATCATGACTCGTCAAACTCGCCAGACTCGCGCCTCTGCGCCACACACTACGCACCGTCACCATCCGCATCTCGAGGTACATGTCCAGGTTCATCAGTTGAGGAATGAGCAGGACGTCTGATATCCTGCTCTCGTCCGTTTGGTGCTTCACGAACAGCCTCGGCAAAGCCTTGATCAATGCGCGCGTGACATCCGACAGGGTCGTATCCTCGTCACCCTATGCACCCTCATTAGCACAGTGCAAACGACATCGCGAGCGAGTGACGGACCTTCTTCGCGGTAGCAGCGGCAGCGTCTACGAGCGCCTTGCGAAGTGTGGCGACGAGCATCTCAACGAGGACTGCCTCCTCAACCTCCTCCAGCCGATAAACCTCATCGACAGCCTCATCAGAGGCGGCCTGCTTGCCCTTCGATCTTGAAGTCGGGCGTCCCTCGTCCACCGCGGAGTGGTCGAGCAGCAATACGTCAAGGAGCGTCTCCCAGTCGCGCACCGGCTCGACCTCGTCCCACAGCGCCTCCACAACAAGCGCAGTGCGGCCCTTCGGGTTGTGGCCGACGAGTGACGCAACCTCTTTTGCACGCACGCGCTTCGAGGTCCCTTCGCCTAGGTCGCTCTCATCGTCTCCATCCCCGTCTCCAGTCGTCTTGTCCAGGGCACGACCCCAGTTGATGAGGAGCATGCCAAGTGCCTTGACGCCAGCGCGGCTCTTATCCGTGTCCGAGGGTTTCTTCCCGACTAACCGCTCATCCACCGTCTCCTCCCACACACCCTTCACGAAACCGCTGACCGCTCTCCGGACACGCGGCTCTTCGTCAAACACAAGGAGGCATAGCTTCTGCCGCTGTTCGTCCTCCAGTAGGCCGTGCCCATCGATAGTTTGCAAGACCTGGACGACCGCCACACGTACGCTCAGCTCGACGTCGCCGACCGCCATCTCGACAAGACGTGGTTTGAAGCGCTCAGTGAAGTGTTGCAACGCGGCGGCGCCGATGTATGCTGTCTGGTCATACGCCAGCGCGAGCGCACGCACTGCCTCGAGGCGGACCTGGGTTTGTGCATCGGACAAAACCCAGCCGACGTAGCGCAGATACTCGCCGTCGAGGAAGTGTGCGGGGTACTTCTTGAACCAGAGGCCGATCGCGCGCACGCACTCGGCGCGAATGTTCGGATCGAGGTCGCGATAACGGTGCACGAAGACGCTATATGCATGCAGTCAGCAAGGGGTGCGGAGATTAGAAGGCACGAAACAGGATTTACCCGTCGACAAACTCTTTCAAGAACTCGGCGAGTTTTGAGCGACGCTCACGGACCTCCGCCGCTTTCTTCTCCAGCTCTGCGTCGCGCGCACCGCCCGCCTTTCCCTTGTTGCCCGCCGCTTTCCTCTTCCGCTCTCCCTCACGTTGTCTACTGACCACCTCCGCCTCCTTTTCCACGGCCGACGCAACGTCACAGAGCGCAGTCTCGACCTCAAGCGCAATGACGGTGGCGGTATGGCGGAAACTCCGCAGCTGAGACGATGACATGGCGATCACCCAGGTTTGGAGCGTTCGCATCAGGTCTGAAGTGTATAGGGAGCCGAGTTCGGCAGAGGACACGATGAGGCGATCAAGAAATTCGGACAGCGACTTGCGGAACTTCTTGAAGATGGGTAGCTTGGATGTTAGGGGGTATATTGGGGTGTCGTCCTGCCAGCAGCATTGGAATGGTGTCTTATGAGGGACCCGTCTCGCTCACCTTCTTGAGAATCTCCGTGAAATCATCCAGGGCGTCCACCACTCCGTCGTAGTCGACCGCCCGGTCTTCGTCAACCGAGTCGTTACAGCCGCATGAACGCAGAATACAGTTGATGAGGTCAGCAAGGCTCTGGCCAGGGGTGCTGGACAGGGATTCGAGATAGTCTTCTGCTGTTGACTGCAATGCGGCGGCAGGGTTCATAATAGCGTCTTCACCAAAGTTCAAGTCAACCACACTGCCAGTTCAACAACCTCGCAAGACACGTACTGAACAGCGGATTGTCGCCAGAAATCTTGCTGTCCCGAGCCACACGCTCCGCGTCGAACTCGCCATCAGCACCGGCAGCTTGCTTGCCCTTGCGTCCGGCGGTTTTCCTTGGTTTGGGTGGGCCAGGGGGCTTGACAGTTGTCTTCTTGGCCGCCGTTCCCTTGGGTGCACGCGGTTTCTTGGGCCCAGGGGCCGCCTTCGTCTTCCGTTTCGAAGGAGCCTTAGCCGGTTGTTTTGGCGCGCCGTCCTCGTTGTCCGCCTCGTCTTCGGAAGGCGAGAGGTCGGAGAGCTCGCTAAGCGCGTCTTCCTTGCCGTTTTCCTCCTCGCTCGTCGCGTCGGACCGCTTGCGCTTGTTGAGGATAGAACTGTCCACTGCGACGTCGTGAGGCTCCGTCACGAATAAATAGGCGTCGTTGGGCCGTACCTGAGACGAAATGCGTTGCCTGCTTCCGCTCTCTCTGTGATCGTCGCGGTTCTGCGGCGTCGGCCATGGTGGCGACGAAGAGGGGGTGGGGGATGTGGTCAAGGCTGAAGACGCGCCCCGTCGCGCGCGCGACCGTGTGCCCAATCTGGGCTGACACGTGACTCAACCCACTTTCCTTAAGCGCCAAACGCGGATCCCGGAGAACGACGACTCGACGAGCACGACTTGTTTCCCGTCTTCGGCAGTCCGCTTCAACCCCATTTCCCGCCCCTCTACTGTGGGCGACTGCCGCTACATCTATCGCCAATACCGGTAGGCATGGCAAAAGGGACACTGAAGATTAGTATCCGACCCCGCCGCGCACGAACCGCTGCAGCACCAACCCCTTCGGTGCACGAGGAAGACGAGGACGTTTCAGTAGGCGGCGACGAAGACCAACAGAACACAAGCGACCCCAGCCTTACCGAATCCGCACCTCGGACGCCACAAGCGGACGCGGACGCGGATGAGGACGAGCCCGTCGACATCGACAACGCCGACGATGTAGACCCGAGTGCCCAGGGTAGCCCGGTTGACCCAGACGATGTCATGGACGAGGTCGAGCCCGCTCCCGTTCGAAAACGAGGTAGACCAAGAGGACGCGGGCGTGGCGCGGTTGGTAGTGGCACTCCGCGCGGTGCTCGGGGACGGGGACGAGGAAGAGGGCGGGGAAGGGGAAAGGCGATCACCATCAAGCTACCGAAACGCGGCGGGGAGGATGGCCAAGACGAGGAGCCTTCTGAAGTCGCGGCGGCTTCTACCCAGGAGGCAGCAGAGCCTGACGGCGGCGGCAAACCATTCGCGCGTATACAGGGGAAGGTGTATGTCATTGACGGGGATGAGTATGTTACGGACGACGACCCCAAGGGTGATACGAAGATTGATATTCAAGGAAACTTACTTGGAGGTGAGTTCATGTATTTTCATTGCATATATGCGCGAAATGAATCTTCCTGGCAGGGAGGAGGCTCAAGGCCCAGACGTTTGTCTTGCCAAACCGCCATCCGGAGCGCAAGTACATGCTTGCTATCGATGCTGCGCGCACATCTGGCTTCCGCGACTCGCTATACTACTTCCGACGAAACCCCTTGGCGATGAAACTGAACGCAACCCAGTGGGAGAAGGACCATCTTATCGAAGTGGGAAAACTTGGTTCACATCTCAAGACGCGCAGCGTGACCCTCGTCACCGCGCGGAGCGCATACAAGCTGCATGGAGCAAAGATGCTTGCAGGTGCGCCCCACGCTTCCGAGTTATAGGATTTACGTCTGAACTGTTCGTGAAAGAGGGCAGGTGGGTAATAGATGACTATTACGAAGACAAAGCGATGGAAGACATCCTCGCGAAGGGTCTCAAGCCAGGTGACCTCGTTGGCGAGCTCCAAGACACCTCCAATCTCGCGAACGAGGCCGCCGCGCTCGCAGCAGGCGCCTCTGGCGCAGGCGGACAAGGGAGCAAGGGCGAACGGAGCGGAGGCACCCTCGGGATGTACCGTGCAGGAGGGCCTACAACGATTTTCGGGCCCTCAGGTTGGGGCCCGTACAGCGATGGTCCCTTGAACGCCGTACGGAAGTCTTACTTGACACGCGACGGCGTGAACGAGGAAAACTGGATGTATGTCGCAGCGGACCGGACGGCCGAGATGTCCAACGAGTGGACGAAGTTGAGGAAGGAGGCACTAAAGGTATGTGGTGGGATATTAGTGGACACGGTGGATGGTGAGGTCGACATTGGGAGGGGCGAGAAGAGGTCCGCTGAGGAAATAATGGAGGAGGATAGGCGGAGGCGTGAGCAGGAGAGCCGACTGCCTCTTGGGGTATACGAGCCACAAACGGGCATAGTCCTCTGTGAGTATTTGATCCTCCTCGTGTTCGAGAATGTAACAATGTTGATCCGCCTATACCTACTAGACCGCTCCGACTCACAACCAACGCGGGCTCGTTGGGAGGTGTTGTCAAACAGCCCTGGAAAGACTGTACTCGGAGGTACTAAGGCTGGCGGCGCCGCATGGGGCCTTGCATGGCTCGACACTGTGATGGAGACTCCCCATCTAAAGCAGGAGGATGAGTGGGCGAAGGAGAGAGAAAAATATATGGATCTCGTACGGACCGCGCCCTGAGTCCTGTTGTCGATACACTACCTTACGTCCACGCTACCAGTATGTTCCGTCATGATAATGTTCGCTGAAGATTTGGTCGAGACTGAAATCCTGTAATAGTATATAACCAAAGTGATACAAGCATAAGACGAGGCGTCTTGGTCCAGGACTCGAAATACTGTACATACCAGGACATGAAGCTTTGAAGCATCGAAATCAATCGGAGAAGACCCTCTAGACATGTAATGGTTCCGTCCGCTCTCCATCTTTTTCTTCTCCACGCCCCTCATTTCCCGTCACGGAGTTGTTAAGGATTTCTTTAATGGTACACGATGGCGCCGAGTATGATGCCAAGTGCCTCATCCATAGTCGGCCGACGAACGTAGGACACGTTCGCCACGAATCCCTCCAGTCCTTGGACGAAAGCAGTCCAGTCCTCCGCTATCGCGTCGGCCGGGCTATGCGACTGCAACTGCAGCTTTGGTAGCCGCGAGCCCTTCTCCGCGCGATGACGAAGACAGTCGAGCAGCATGTCCAGGAAGGGACCGTACATATCGCATGAAAGTTCGAGCGCCAGGAACCGGAGCTGCGGGCATGGGAGCAACGAACCACCTGCGATGTTGTGTCCCGAGTCGGGGGGTCGAGGAGGACTCGGATTGCAGGGCTCCTATGAGCGCGACCATCGGCCCGTCGTCATTGACTCGCAGCACCTTCAGGCGCGGGAACGCGGCGAGGACTTTACTTGTGTGAGGGCCACAGAAAGGCCCTGGATGGAGAGGTTGCGCAACGATGACGACTGGAATACCGTGACGAGGTCGGTAAGAGCCCGCAGCAACAGATCGCGTATCTCCGGGCCCCTGTCCCATGGGTCTTCGAGAAGAGGCCAATACCGGAGCTGGAGAGGATACTTCTCCCCGGACTTCCGTGTGCCGCCATGGAGGTGATACCTATCGTGTTGGAAGCAGAGCTCCACTTTGGTGATTGTGCGGAGCAAGGGGAGAACCGTGGTGCGGTGAGGGATCGCGTCAAGCACAGAGTCGTCGGAATTCGGTCCTCGAACGGGCACGCTTGCGCGCACGATGAGGCATGTGTTGGCTGGAAGAAGCAAATGTGCCAGGAAATGCGATGAGTGATGGGGAAGATGATGTTGCAACACAACAACAGCGATCCGTGGTAGGTGGATTGGTACCCTTTGGGGATTCGGGGGATCGGACCAACTGCCGGTAAGGTAGTCCAAAAACGAAAACAGAAGCAGCTTCCGAAGCATGGAGCAGGAGGATATGATGTCGAGGAACTGGTCGAGAGAACAGTCGCATTCGCAATCGTTCAGATCCAGTGTGTATAGTTTCGAGAAAAGGAGGGAGTCACGAGGCAGAACCACATGGGACAGGGATAGTAGTTGTAGACCAGAGCATTGTTGGGACGATAGCTGGATGTCGATGTAGGAGGGCTGGGCTAACCCTGGGCTTTGGTTGGGTTTCACGGAAAGCGTGAGTGCTTCAAGCGCAGGCATCTGTCGGCCAAAGAGATCGCGTAGGGCAGAAGACCACTGCCCGTCAATGTAATCGGAGAATAAGAGGCAGCGGATGTGGTGAGCATGGGGGTTTATGAGACTGAATAGTTCTTGAGAGAGATATCTGTAGGGCATATAAACGTCGAGGGTAGCGGGATCGGAACGGGTGAGAGCGAGGTCGGTCCAGTGGGCATTTCGGCCTATGTCGATGGAACGCCACATGGTTGGCGTAGCTAGAGCGACATCGCGCCAGTAGCGGCAGACTAGCATAAGCTTCATCCAAGCCAGACCTTCCTTCTTCCTGCGCGTTGGTCCCACGAGTAAGAAGATGCGAACGAGAAGCTCGTTTGGTAACCGGTTGATGGGAAGGGACTGGTTTTGTAAAATGGCTGCTTGAATCAGCTCGTGGTCGACCTCGTCAGGGTTTTGTAGGGCGAGTGTGTCTGTAATAGTACTGACACGTTCCACCAAGTGGAGGTCTCGTAGGACCCGTCTGACCGCACTTCTGTAGCCGGCAAAGCGAGGCATTGTGTACGGTTGGGGTGGTTGGGCACCGTGCTGTGACGAATGCGTGAGTTGTGGTATGGAAGGCATAAGGATCGAACTGGCCAACCTGGATGTCGATAAAGAGTGTCAAAGACGACTGGCAACCTCGACTGGGGAGTCGCTAGGATAGTAGGAAACCAAGGCCAGCATCAGCAAAAGTGCAACGTGCCTTCAAAGCCATCGAGAGCCTTAGAGGGCGCTACCCAACCATATAGGGCGATGCAGGCATTCGTCAGGCCCGGCCCGGACCTGGAACCTCTTGCAGGATACCCAGCGGCGACCTGCAGGCTTCCTGCAGGACCTTATCGTACACGAGACGCTTCTGCAAGAAATTGCATTGAAAGAACAGAAACTCCTGATAATTCCATTAATCTGTAAATACCGACAGGATATAAGACCAATGATTAGAGCTAATTAGAGCCACCGACCACCCGGGCCGGCACCACTGCAGGTCGTTTTCTCGTCATCAGCAAACCGTGCATCCGATCTACAGGCATCTACAGCCTCAGTAGGGACCTACAGAATTCGTAGTCATTTATAGTGGGACGGCCATGTATGTAGCATGCCATCTAGCGCTGTAGGTCCCTGCAGTATACCAGGGAGTACGCTCCAGAGTTCTGTAATTTCGCCCTTGGCGAACGGTAGGGTCCTGCAGGACTCTGTAGTCCGGTCCGCGTAGTGCTACGGGAACTTGTAGTGGGTGGCCTGTGGCTCTATAGGACCCTACGGAATCCTACGATCCACGGCTAAAAACGGGCGCACTGACTTCCGGTCCCTCGTAAAATTCAAATTGTAACATTTAAATATATTACGTTAACCTGCATATTACATGGGAGATCAGCGTGGCCGGCAGGAGCACGTACTACAGCATGGCAAAGGAGACGGGCTGTGGGTGGACAAAATTTGGGGGATAAGACATGTCAAGCAGCGATGTCGCCGGTAGAGGGAGAATGGGGGTAACACTCGTGATGATGAATTGTGAGCAGTGAGCACTTACCTCGAGGAAGCGACGTCATGGTAATCAGGGAGCAGACCCGCAGTGGAAGGTGAATGTCAGGGATTGAAAGGGAGGGATGTGAGAGGAGGTAGTACAAACAGCGGCGACGTACCTGGCTTGTGGGTCCTGACCGGGACCGGGATCAGTGACCAGTGACGACATACAGAACGTACCTCGGAGGCCTCCTGGAGGCAAGACAGTACATATCTAGATCGTCGAGCTTGACTCTGAGATGCAAGCACCTACCTCCTGCCATTCTGAACCACCCTAACGCCGCATAGAACGAGAACTAGCGGAAAGACGATGTTGAACATAGTGGGGGATGCCCACTATGGGGGGCGCACTACACGCAGTGTGCACACATACTCACCTGGCTAGTGAGAGGTAGAGGCTTGTATATCGAGTGAGGAGAAGAGCGAGAAGAGATCTGTATATTAGGGCCAATGAGGGCCGTATATATACTACAGGATGTACTGGATTAGTAATGCTATACAGTACAAGGATGCACTGCCTGGAACATCTGGATAGATGGGCAGTGCGGCACATGAGATGATCATGTGGGGCGGCTATACAGCGCCTGTGTAGATGGATGAGATATCGGGCTGTGCCGATGTCCATGTACGCAGCTATGCCATGCATGCTATGCTAGGCTATGCGCGTTCAACACTCCCCCTCGCTAAGTACGCACTCGCAAGTACGCAAGCGGACATGGCGCTCTAAGCAGCCTTAGGGAAATGCAAGCCAAGATAGGGACGGAAGTGGTGGAACTTCACAGTGCCCAAATTCTTGGTAAAGATATCAGCGGGATTATTAGTCCCTTCAACATAGAATATGTCGGTAATGCCTCGATCGTACACTTCACGGACATAATGGTAGCGGATGTCAATGTGCTTGGACCTTGACTCCGTGACAGGGTTTTGTCCGATGTGAATGGAGCCTTGATTGTCTCCAGACAGTGGTACGCGACCGATATAATAGCCGAGTTCAGCAAGCAAGTTGTGAACCCAGACTACTTGGCGACTACAGTCGCTCATTGCCATATACTCAGCCTCGGTGGAGGAGAGGGCAATGGTCTTCTGTGCACGTGAAACCCATGAGAATGCACAGTTCGCTAACTTCAGCATAAAGCCGGTTTGCGAGCGTCGAGTGTATGGGTCTGAAGCCCAATCACTATCAGTCCCAGCTATTAAGCCGAGCTGAGAATCGCCGTTATAAACCAAGGCGTAGTTCTTGGTTCCGATGAGGTAGCGGCAGATGTGAAGTGCCTTGCTAAGGTGATCCTCGGTCGGGTTTGCGGCATACTGTGCCAGTTTGGTCACAGCGAAAGCCAAATCCGGTCTCGTACCCAACATGAGGTAGAGTAGAGAGCCAATGACTTTCTGGTACCTAGAGCGAAGCTCCGGTGTAGCTTGTCCTGTGTTGGGTGCAGGTATGTAACCCGCAGTGAGTGGAGTTAAAGCTGGTCGTGGGTTCGTCATGCCGCAGCGGTCCAATACTTTCTCCAAATATGCGCGCTGATCTAAAAAGAATCTTTCGTACCTATACGAGTAATGCGCATGCGCAGAAACTCTTTGGCATCGCCAAGATTGCGGCATTCCCATTTCTTCATGAAGCGAGCTTTGAGTAGAGCTACAAGCTTCTTGTCACGCCCACAGAAAAGCGCATCGTCAACGTAGACGATTACAACTACAAGTTCACCATCAGAGTGGCGTTTATAGATGTACAATCCTGCATCGTTGGTGAGTCGTTTGTAACCCATCAACTTCATGGACTCAGACAAGGTGCGCCACCACGCTAATCCTGCCTGCTTAAGCCCATATAGAGCACGCTTCAATCTGAAGACTTTGTGCTCAGAGCCAGAGATGCGAAATCCTTCTGGCTGCTCCAGGTAGATCTCCTCATCCAGTTTGCCATACAGGTAGGCGCTGCGCACATCGAGTCCTGAGATGTGCCAGTCCTCGAGTGCTGCAAGGGCCATGATGAGACGGACTGTCTCAAAGCGTACAACTGGAGAGAATATCTTGTCGAAGTCTACGCCTTCAACCTGGGAGAAGCCTTTCGCTACAAGTCTGGCTTTCTTACGACCGTCAGTTTTGACGTCAAATACCCAGCGGTTTTTCACGACCTTACGTCCTTTTGGACGGTTGACCAAGTCGTAGACATCGCGCCTGCGAAGGGCCTCTAGTTCTTCGCGGCAAGCGGTAAACCACTCCTTTCGCTCAGCATTTGGTAGGCTGGCAATGTCACGGTAAGTCCACTCACGCACATTGGCGGGTGGTACTTTCTCCCCCTCATCTGGTGGGATCGCTTTCGCGATTAGGAATTGGATGAGACTAGCTCCCCCTTCCCGGCATAGTTGTGCCACATCAGTTCTAGCAGCACGCAAGACACCTTCGACTTCATCTGACGATTGACCTGACGACTCTTCTTCAGATTCTTCTTCCTCGTCGTCATCGTCATCATCATCATCGTCGGGGTCTGAGCGATCAGGACTAGGAGCGGGAGACTCAGGTTGAGGTAGGACAATTGCAGGTATTGGGTCTGAACCCACGTCCTCCTCTTCCTCATCATCGCTACTACTAGACGAGATTACAGGGGTTGGTTCCCTGTGCGCGCGCATCGAAGGTGGAATTGGAACAGGTGGATCGCGTTCAGCAGATCTCTGGCGTGATTGTGGAAGTGATCGGGTATAACTAGGTCCGGGAACCTGTTCATCCCTTGATGGAGGTGCAGTCCGAGAGCGACTCGGTTTCTCACCAACCATTTGCTTCCACGATCCCCGTTTCTCAATGTCCTTAGAAATGTCTGTAGGGTGTCGTGATTCACCATAGACATTGCCTTCGCGAACTGGTACTTTCCGCTCTCTCGCAGACCGTCACGGTTCTTCCGTGCCTGGCCTGTCAACCGGGGGAGGTTGCGGCGGCATAGGGTGTTGCACTTCTGGTATGTCCTCTCTGTGCTGTGCGCGAGGTTGAGGAGGTACAGGGGGTACAGCCAGAGCTGGTGCAGGTGCGACGTCTCGCGCCTTACCCTTGCCCTTTGTGGAAGGTTTTGAGGGAGGACGGCATGGCTCATCGCCGTCATCAGGGAGTAAAGAAGGAGTAGTTGCCTGGTCCACAGGTTCAACTGGTTCGGGCACACTCTGCTGCCCTTGTCGCTTCTTTTCATGTGAGCATTTTGGAAACAAACTTTCGTCAAATAACGCTTGTGCAGCAGTAAAGATGACATTGTTTGGCAAGCGCATAAACTTATGATTGTGGTTACCGGCACCGACACCAAGATAAATCATCAGCTCCGACTTGGGCGATAATTTGTTCTTGCGAACTTCGGGTGGCAAAAAGACATATGCTCCACAGCCGAAAACGCGTAGGTGACTGATGTCTGGCTTGGTACCATTCAAAAGTTCGTATGGCGTCCGCCATTCAAGGCGGCGCGTGGGGGTCCTGTTGTGCAGGTGCGCTGCGTGTTCGAAGGAGAATTCCCACCAAGATTGAGGGATGCAGGCATCATGCCGCATGGCCTCACTCTTGTCCATGAGCGTACGAATGATTCGCTCTGCGCGGCCATTCTGTTGATGAATATGAGGCGCGCTAGGAATGATCTCGATGCCTTTGTCTTTGAGCATGTTGGTGAAGGCGTGCGATTTGAGTTCGCCTCCAGAATCTGATTTCCACTTGATTACTTTCGCACCATACTGCGTCTCGACATATGAGAACCATTGTCGCGTAGACTGCAGTGCATTGTCTTTGGTGCGAAGGCTAATCGACCATGTATATGACGAGTAGTCATCATAGAGTAGGATTTCGTGCTGGTACTTGTGGTACGACGGCACAGGGAAACTTTTCAGATCAACATGGATCAGCTCAAAGGGTTTGGATGCACGCCGATAGTCAATCGGGTGTGATTGCGATGGCATTTTGCCTTCAGCACATCCATGGCAAATCGAGTCCTTTTTGGGAGTCTCAACAATCGGACACTTCTCAGTGTGTTTCCGAAGATGTCTCAACACATCGTCCGAAGGATGACCTAAGCGACGGTGGAGAGTTTCATGATCTACGCCTGTGAGCGCAACCATGTTTCGCACCTGTACAGGCTGCGCATAAATCACATAGATAGTGTCACCAACTTCACGTGGTTCGAAAGAAACAACACGTTCATGGTTGCTGTAGAGTGAGATCTTGGCAGTAGTAGCACGCGCCGACATCCCACTTCGCAAAAGAGCACCCATAGATATGAGTTTGTTGGTGAGATTTGGGACTAAGGCGACATTTGTCAGCCTTAAAGTTCCGCCTGTCTCCAATAGCAGGAAGACAGTGCCTTCGCCAGTCATATAAGTCATGCCATCTGCAGTGTTGAGCGGGCGTTTGGCCTTGTAATAGCGAAAATCAGCAAAGTCACCCATGGAATAGGTGAAGTGCATTGATGCTCCTGAGTCGAGCATCCAGATACTATCATCATGATTGACGATTGATTTCGCTTTCCCCTTACACTTCGCGCACGCTGCATACGTAGAGCGGTGAACACATGTATTATCTTCTGTAGCTACTGATAATACAGGCGCAGCTACAGGTATGCGCGATACATCTACACGACGAGAGGATCCTGCGACACTAGTCACTGCGGATTGAGGCGTGCAGTCAGCATACAACTCATGGTGTAGTGGGGAATGGACTGACCATTGATGATCGAAGAACTCCTCGATGTCGTCGTCCTGCTCATCTTCACTGCTGAGCCCGAGGGATACGGTTTCCTCCATGTCCTCGTCCTCGACGACTGCGCCTATGCGCTCCCTGAGGTGCAGCCTGATGCGCTTCTTGAGGGTGCGCCGGTGCGCTCGGCTGCGTGCTCCTCGCCATCCGTGTCCTCGCCGCTGTCCACCTCGACGATCCTGACGCTGCTGCCCGCGAAGGGCGTTGGGCTGCGCGATACGTTCAGGCTGGTGGTGCGGGAGTCCTCGCTGTACATCGCGGAGGATTCCGGCGATGAGCGCGTCGAGTGCAGCTCTGTCGTCGGCATTAGGACGGGGTCCTTGCTGCGGTTGCCGGCCACGACGAGCATCTCGAGCTTGCGGATGCGCTCGGTCGTTGGCTCGACGCCCAGCTCCTTCGCAAGGGTGAAGGCACGCCTGAGCGCAGGGTACTGGTGGTTCGCGCCGGTTTCCGCACGGACGGGCTTGTGCAGGAGGGCGCGGGGGTCCCGCGACTGTGGCAGCGTGTCCATCTCGCCCTTGGTGATCACAGGGAATGTGTCAGCGACGTGGGCGATGTGGGCGTGCTGGTGCGCACCTTGGTGCTGCTGGGAACGGCCGCGTCCTCCGTGCCTGCCACGATGGCCTTGCTGCTGCTGCCCCTGAGGGCGCTGCTGCTGGTGCTGCTGCCCATACGGGCGCTGCTGGTGCTGCTGCTGCCCTTGCGGGCGCTGCTGCTGCTGGCGGAAAGTGGAGTCTTGCGGCTTGCGCTTGACCGCACTGATCTTGTTTGTGCTGTCGCGCAGCTTCTGCTGGTGGCGCCCCTGGCGCTGCTCCCAGTACATGATGATGCGGTTGCGCACCTCGTCGAAGGTAACCAGTTGGACGGCGAGGGTAGTCTGCGTCGCAGTGAGGCCCGAGGTGTAAACCTGGATGATCGGGTCCATCGCTGATGGGAGCTTCGAGAGGAGGATCATCCCCTTGATGTGCTCAGCGACGGTGAACTGATTGGTCTCGAGGGTTTGGAAGTGAGCACGGAGCTTGTCCATCGCAGGAATGGGGTTAGAGTCGCTGGGGATAGAGATGCCCATGGCGGCGTGGAAGTCCTGGTAGACGACCGGAATGCCGGGCTTCCCGTAGGTGTCCTTGAGGTAGTCCCAGACCTGCTTAGCGGTGGTCTTGGAGTCGATCGCAGTGCCGATGCTGTCATCGACACGGAGGCGAATGCTGCCACGAGCAGCAGTGTCGTCCTCGTTCCATGCGTCGACCTTGTCCTGGTTCGAAGGGGTAGCGACCAGGGTCGGGCAGGTCTTCGTCATAGGCTGCATCCAGCGGCCTGTGGTCTGAAGGAACGCCTGCATCTTCGGCGCCCACTGAAGGTAGTTGGGGCTGGTGAGGACAGGGACGAAGCTTGTCAGGCCGTTCGACATGGTGATCAATAAGGTGATTGAAGTCTGGCCAGAAGAGCTGGTCAGTCACCATTCACAGCGACAAATGATGAGGAGAGAATGCCGGAAGCGTATACCGGCATAGGTTCCCCCTCTGTGGCATGGCAGGCAGCGATCAACAAGATCGCGCCACATCCAAGCCACCATCGTGCATGGTCGGCAGCGTATGATCGCACCAGATCTAATACACGGAGTGTCTGCCATCACGGCAATAAGAGGTTGGCCAGGTGAGCTGGTGCGGAGTGGAACGCAGCCAGCAACGAGCGGCGCAGTATCCACAACGTCGACCAGGGCTCATAACCTGTTGAACATAGTGGGGGATGTCCACTATGGGGGGCGCACTACACGCAGTGTGCACACATACTCACCTGGCTAGTGAGAGGTAGAGGCTTGTATATCGAGTGAGGAGAAGAGCGAGAAGAGGTCTGTATATTAGGGCCAATGAGGGCCGTATATATACTACAGGATGTACTGGATTAGTAATGCTATACAGTACAAGGATGCACTGCCTGGAACATCTGGATAGATGGGCAGTGCGGCACATGAGATGATCATGTGGGGCGGCTATACAGCGCCTGTGTAGATGGATGAGATATCGGGCTGTGCCGATGTCCATGTACGCAGCTATGCCATGCATGCTATGCTAGGCTGTGCGCGTTCAACAGACGAGCATACACTCATCTGTCAGATAGCCTGAGCAGAGCCGCGATGTGGAGTCCTCCAACGCTGCGCTCCATAGGGGCCACAAAATGGTACAGCGAATGGGGGACAGAGGCACCGAGCGTCAGGCGAGGCAGAGGAGAAGGTGGTGGATGGAGGAAGAGTTGCGTTGGGGCGAAGGACGATGTCGCCCGTGTCTATATTGGGGTCAGACTTAGGTATGACATCATCATACAAGCTATCGCGAGACTTACCCCAATGGAACCGACAGGTCCATAAACCATGGGGTACCGAGAGCCAGTCGAGCAGAGACGTCGGCTGGAAATACCACTGTACACGCGGCCCCAACAGTGCAGAGTCCGAGTGAGAGCTGGCAGGGGACAACAGCGAAGATAATCTAGCTTTGAGTACCACAGCAGGGAATAAAGGGAGCCAGAGGTCAACGAACGAAGGATCTCAGGCGGGTGGGAGCCTAGCGGGTGAGCAAACGTTGTTGAATGGGTGAACGAGAGCAAGCGAGCGAGAGGCGCGGTGCGGCACCAAACTGGCGCCGGGTGGCCGGTGCTCTAATCACTGGTCGTCGGTTCTGCCAGTATTACGGGGCAATGGAATTGTCAGGCGTTTCCGTTCTTCCAATGCAATGTCTTGCAGAAGCAATTCGTGTACGATAAGATCCTGCAGGTCGCCGCTGGGTATCCTACAATTGGCTACAGGAGGTTTCAGGTCCGGGCCGGGTCCGACGAACACCTGCATTACCCTATATGGTTGGGTAGCGCCCTCTAAGGCCCTCGATGGCTTTGGAGGCACGTTGCACTTTTGCTGATGGTTTTCTTTTCTTCGCAGCCACTTTAGCACCGCTTCACTCCCTCTCGTTCACCCATTCGACTCCAATGTTAGGTCACCCGCAAGCCACCCGCCCGCTTGAGATCTCTCATTCCTTGGCCTCTCTTTCTCTTTCTTTCTAGATCCCATTTATTGCCCTGCGAGGCCATGCCTCATGGTAGGCTATAGATACATTTGTAGCTACTGTGAATAACTTATCAATGTCGACGTTACCTGGGGGCCTGAGGGCCCATGCGAATCTAGGGGGATTCCTAGGGGGGAGTAGCATTAACGACGGTGCTGGGGGCACTCGTAACGCAGGGAGGGTGGGGCGATCCAAAGGTGGGTAGGTATAAAGAAAAACGGGAGGGGCAGGGCATCGGATTGGTGCATTGCGGACGACCGCCCTCTCCCGGCCATCAAAGGCAAGGGAATGGGTTATAAACCTGCCGCCCAATGGGTGCGCTTGCGCCCCTGGGTCTTGCCTCTTACTGCGGTCAGGAGTACACACTGCGGTTGCCCCGCCGTGCGTCAGAACTCCCCCGTCCCTAGAGCAGGCGTGCGCCCACAATGCAAAAATTCGTGGGATCATCAATACTCGGGTTACAGAGTGGAGGCGCGCATGACATAGTACTGCAGAAGAGAGGGGGGAGAGCGAGGGAGGGTTGGTGGGAGAGAAGGGAGGTGGCGGGCACCAGACT
Organism: Ganoderma sinense ZZ0214-1; assembly: GCA_002760635.1. Lineage (NCBI taxonomy): Eukaryota > Fungi > Basidiomycota > Agaricomycetes > Polyporales > Polyporaceae > Ganoderma > Ganoderma sinense. The sequence goes on from AYKW01000023.1 coordinate 2,140,736, forward strand.
ACCTGCCAAGGTGATGGTAAGTGTGCGCACAACAGCTGTGATGTGGGAAGAGAGAGGGAGGGTGCATGTGCTCAGCCTGAGGTGCGTCCGCGACGTCTTGCTGCACCAGGCACTTGTTGCTGTTCGTGCTGTTCCTGCTGGGGTGCGACATTGCCAAAGGTGTGTGCGAGGCGCCTTGTTGCACCAACGTAGTGGAGGAGGGGTAGCCAGGCATCCGGGGTCCCCAGTAAGGCAGAGAGGTCGCGACTGCATCTGCCCATACCGGACAGATAACGGTTTCTCGCATTGGCGTATGCAGGACAGATGAGGAGGTAGTGGAGGACGGTTTCTGGGGCACTGTTGCAGGTGGGGCATGTCGATGAAGGTGCATGGGAGATGCGATGGAGGTGTGCATTGAGGGGAGCATGACCACTGTGCAGCTGAAAGAGGACCGCGGCCTGGCGACGAGAGAGGGATTTGATGGACTTCATGTACTTTGGAGACGGGAGGGCTGGGTCGATGCTGAGGAACCGGCGGCCGCGCAGCGAGTCCCGCCAGCTCTTGGTGGCCTTCTCATTGAGGGACTGGAGGTAGGCGAGCTTGACCTTTGCGGCACTGATGGGAAGGGGTCTGCGGAGAAGGCAGGGGAGGCGCCGGTTTGAACTGTTCTCCACCACTCCACGTGTGGCATGCTTGGCCTCGAGATCTGTGAGCTCATTCCCCTTGACCCCCTTGTGTCCTGGCACCCATCGGAGGGTGAGCTCGGGGTGCTGGACGCTGGCTGTCATGCCGCGCATGCGCAGCACTTCTGCGCGCTGCAAGAGATAGTCAGTGAGGTAGTGGGAAGGACGTGTACGTATCTGCTGTGAGGCCTCGATAGATGACTTGTTATCCTGAGCAACCGAGGGTCCATTGATGACCGTGCGCTCCGTCCGCAGGAGCTCCGTGCCCATAATCACGCCCACGATCTCGGCCTCGTAAATGCCATACTCCGACGAGGGGCCCAGATGGTAGCGAAGTGTGCGCTTATGCGCCGTGTCACGCCTAACAAGGACAGCAGCTGCGCCAACCATGTTGTCTCTTTCCGAGCTATCCGTGTACACTGATACCTTGTGCTCCCGCATCCATTTCTCATCCTCGTCGAGCGCCCGGTCCCTGTCGTCGAAGGTGAGCACCTGGGCTGCTGGTGTGGTGTCTGGGTGAAAGCGTGCTGGGCACATCTTCTCCATGCGGACTGGGGTATCTGGGGAGACATAGGCATTGAGGAGTTCGTGGAGCTGCGAGCAGTGCCTCTTAACGTAGCGGGCAGCCGCACACTGGACATGAGAGATGAGGGGGTGTGGCACTGTAAGCGTGCACAGCTGGACTGTCGCTCAGTGGCAGAGTTTGTCGATAATGAGTGGGAAAGGGAGCACATCGGCGTGCGCTGTCATGATGTCAGTAGCCGTGGTCCGCATCGCACCTGTAATTAGGATGACCGCTTCCCGGTGGACACGGCCGAGTTTCTTGACTGCACCGACCGATCCCCGACAATGTTGTGTGCCATCTGGTTTGGTGATAGGTGTAATGAATGTGTCGATGGCATAGAGCATGCTGGGAATGGCAACAGCGAGATAGAGTCAGCGAATAAGTGCTGGGGCCAGTCCATACTGCGAGTGCGCAAGGCGGTGGAGAGCAGTTACCCAGACCATGCCCTTGCCCAGGGCAGCTGCAGTGTGCTGATGAAAACGGAGTCGGTGGTCGACCAGCACACCCAGGAAGCGGTGGTGGGAGGAGGGTGCGATCGTGGCGTCACTGAGGTTGAGGTGGGGGCCCAGGGCATCGGACACCTTGCATGTCATGTTGAGGAGGCCGAATTTGTCGAGAGAGAAATGAGAGTTGTGGGAGGCCGACCATTCACTGGCCCCTCCCGGTCGGGCGAAGAAGTCCTGTAGCTTGGCGTGAGTGTCAGCAAAATTCCGTCCTACCGTAATGAGCGCGACATCATCCATGGACCCCACAGCGATCTCGCCGTGCTTGACTGAGGCACTGTTGATAAGGAATGTGTTGAAGAAACCATAGAGGATCACCGAGAGGGGGCATCCTTGATCAATGCCACTGTGGATGTTGAAGGGCGCTGACTCATAGTCATCAAACTTGAGCCGAGTCCGACGTCCAGTGAGCTTACGCCGCAGCCAGTCCATCACAACACTCGGCACACCGAGCATGCACATGTTGTAGAAAAGTCGCTCGGGGGTGGCTGCTAGGAAAGTGGACTTGATATTGAGAAACAGGATCGAGGCCACCTTGCCTCATCGCCACACGTCCTTGACTGTCTTGGTGACCAGCTGGATGGAGTCTGTGGTGGTGCGCCCCACCCGACCGCCAAACTGGTAGTCTGCTAAAAGTGAGAGGGTCTCTGCCTGGTAGACTAGAACGTCAGCTACACAACACGAGAGAATTTTGGACATGCAGTTCAGCAGCGCTATAGGACGGTGCGCTTTTGCAGTGGTGTAGTCCGTCTTTCCCGGCTTGCGGAGGACTATGGTGTCTGAGAGCTTCCAGATATCTGGGTAGTATTCAAGCCAGAATGTCGCCCTGAAAAGAGTGCTGAGCAGTGGCGTGAGTGTGTGGCGACAATGAATGTATACCTCATTAGGGACACCATCCAGGCCTGGTGCCTTGAATGCCCGCAGTGCTGCAATGGCGCACTCGACCTGGAGGTCTGAGATGTCAGTAAAGTCAAAGCGGGGCTGGGGGTACTCATCCTCCTGGGTGGGGGGCAGGTCTGGTCCAGGGGGGAGAAAGAAGGTGTGGTAGAACTCCTCGCCCTTCGCATCATTGTCTGTGAGGATGTGGGAAGGGTCAGCTAAAGATTTGAGAGAAGGGATCCATGCTGCGCCACCGTCCGACTGTCCCCGCTTGAGGAAGCGGTGTGCCGTCCATATCGAGTGTGCATCTGTGTCGTCGAGAAAGGAAGTCCAGCAGTCCTTGCACATGTACTTGATGTGCTCCGCATACTGGTTCTGAATCTGCCAATAATCTTCGTGAGCAGGGTGCTCTGAGTCATGTTTGTGCTTGAAGGAGGCACGGCCTGCCCGCTGTTTCTGCTTGCGAAGGGCGGAGAGGTCTTTCGACCACCAGCGTCTGGAGAATGGCGTGGGATTAGTAAACGGGACCTCCTGCTCGATAGCGGATGCGATGGCCTCGTTCAGTCGCTGCAGGTGGGCATCGAAGTCTGCCTCGGTACTGATGGCCGGGGCGATTGGGTGAGCATTCAAGTGGTCCCGCAGCACCTGGTCGAACTCCTCCCAGTTGACCTCTCGGAAATTGCGTCACCGCGGAGGGCTCGCCAGGGCTAATGAGACATCGAAGGTAGTTAGTATGGGGAAGTGGTCAGTTTTCGTGGGCCGGAGGTGAGGGGCAGTGGTACAGCGCACTAGGAGATCAGCAAGGTCAGAAGAAGAGAAGACATTGTCGGGGCGCATCAGGTTCCTCAAGCTGAGCACTTCCAGAGTGGGGATTCCAGCCGGCAGCATCATCTCGAGGTCGAAGTCGGCGAGATAATTGAGGAGGTGCTGTGAACGGTCGAGTGCTTGAGGTGTAAATAGGTGGTGGTTGCGGGGCTCGTCCCAAGCCGGGTTGTGCCTGTTGAAATCGCCAAGCCAGATTAGTGAATCTGCTCCCGTGTCCGCACCTTGCACGCTTGCTTGCCGCTGGACTGCCCTGGCTGCTGCGTGAAGTGCACGATCATGCGCGCCGTCGACATATAGGTTAAGCAGGTGGATGGTGTGCCCTCCCACGGTGAGTGAGATAGCTGTGACGTCGGGTGATGGGACATTGAGTGGTCGCCAGACATTGGAGGAGATGGCGGTGCTGACTAGCAGCACCGAGCGGCAAGGGAGGTTGGAGTCCAGATGGCCGTCGGGGTAGACGACTGTCCAGCGCGAGGAGGCTCGTGTGAGTTTGAGATGGTCGATGTAGGGCTCTTGGATCGCCAGGATATCGAAGTCGCAGGGGTCTGCTGAGTGAAGGAGGTCATACTGCACGGTGAGCGAGCAGTTGACGTTTTGCTGCCAGATCCGCAGGTGCTGGAGGCGAGGGGGCTCGGGCGCGCCATATTGTCTGTGTTCAGGCATTAAGGTTGGTGGTGGATGTCGCTGGCGATTGTGCTGTAAAAGTTAGCGTGGACTGCGTCATCCGAGCCTGCTCGCCCCGCCACCTCTGGGATGGTACTGGGGCGGGAGGCTCCTCCTCCTCGTCGAGGATGCCAGGCGTGCCCTGGATTACCTCCCACAGTGTGCCACGGGTGGGCTCATCCAGCTGGGGGACCCAAGAGTCGGGGTCCGCAGTTGGGAAGAAATGGAGTCGGTTTTCAGGGTGGCTCGCATCTGCGCGTCGCATTTTGTCATGGAAAGCTGGACAGTCCCTGCTCCAGGTAGCGTAACCGTGCTTGTTGCACACCGAGCACTTGAAATCGTGTGGGTCTTGGCGCATGCATTCACTTGTGCGGTGTGCTCGTCCACAGGTGCCGCAGATGTCCTGCTGCTGCGGGCAGTTGCGAGCCAGATGGCCAGCATTGTACTGGTGGCATTTGGCACACCGTAGGGGTTCGGAGATGTTCTTCCAGGCGGATACTTGTTTGCCAGCGAGCGTGAGTCCTCTGCTAATGAGAGAGTTTGCAGCTGTAGGGCTGTTGATGGTTAGTAGTAAGTGGGCGATGCACTGCTCGCTGCTCCGACGAACCGTCGGCTTGATCCACTGCACTTCCGTTATGGAATTCGCTGCCATCCCCGACACATCCTCGACCTCTCGCCAGGCTGTAGCGTCATGCAGGTCAAAAGAAATTGGAATGAACTCTACGACCACTTTATATGGTCTTAATCTTAATAACACCTTCCCACCGAAGGCTCTGCTGAATTCCACCGTGTTTTCACGCATCCACTGTGCCTGCTCCACCTGCTTGCATTCGAGGACAACCCTGCCATTAGCCAGGGCCTTGGCAGCGACGAATTTGGTGCCCTCAGGCGCACCGATAAGATATTGCACTGAGTTGTTCGCAATGGCAAGGAGGGTGGAGGCCGAGATATCCGCGGCCGCGCCCTCTGGGAGGGGGAAATCATCCACAAGTACCTGGCGGGCGAGAAGCCAGCCCGCGGGTGGCCAGTTTTACTATCCCGCAGATGCTGACATAAGCACGTCTCAAGTCCCTCGCCCGATGCCCTGCCAAGCGACAGAGCACCAGAGGAGGACCCCGCAGAGCGATTCCAGCCTCTCCACCCAAGGTGTCTCTGCGTTCAAACTGAATTCCACGCCCCGCCTGATCGCGCCACCCCGCTGCATGTGTAACGGTTACGAGTACGAGGAGTAGGGACTGCCGGTGTAGGATGAGTCGGATATGATGGGACGTGTTCCCGGATGTCAGGCCACTGATACTGAAGGCATCGGGTGCAAGTGGTAAAAGCTCACCTATTCCTTTCCCCGTATTCCCCCCGTTTTTTCTCCTTCCAATATATTTGATGCATTCAAGGTCGAGACTGGGCATGAGCAGAGTAGGATCAACCAACAGGTGGGCAAGGTGCAAGGAGCATTCCGAGAGTAGGAGTCGACGCTATTGCCAGCTGGCCCGTGGCGCGGCCGTGCCACCAGGCCAGACAGGCGCTAATTGGGCGCCCCCGCGGTGCCGAGTTGGACTGTAAGTCTTCCCACAAGGACTGTAAACCTGCAACGATGAAGCCGCCTGCAAGCCCCTCTGCCTCCAGCGGTCACCTCAGCGATGAGACACCCGGAACTCGAGCACTATGTCGGGATTTACAGTCCTGCGGGTTTACAGTCCCTCGGATCGGCCCCTGTCCCGCTCCTCAGCTACTTATATGCCGCCAGCTGGCTCTCGTGCCCCCTCATCTGGTGTCCTTATGCTGCCCCCCCCGACGCATCTGTGACACACTTTCCTGCTCTGAAATCTATCTGGGCTGTCTTCAGGCTACCATCTGGGATCGTCATGCAAGTCCTTATCTGAGATCATTCAAGATAACTGCCTCGCCTTCCAGTCGCAACGAACTGGGTGTTCACCAGAGCTATGGGCATCTACGGGCTTTGGAAGGTGCGTACCTGTGGGCACGTCAACCTCATACATGTTGAATGCTGAATGGTGGGCTTCAAGACGATCCACGATGCAGGGAGGACCGTCAATCTCAAGACTCTCACCATCAAGGAGGGGTTCGAAGGTCGACGGCAGAAAGAGCATATGTATTGCGTAGAGATAGATGTCAGGTATGCACCGTGCATTGCTTTGAATTGCCCCCCTGCTAAGTTTAAACTCGATTTTTCTCTTTAGCCTCTGGATGCGGGAGCTGCAACCGATGTCAGCAGGAAGTGCCGCACTGCGTGCGTTCTTGTCTCGGCTGTGCTTCCTCAGCCAGTATCCAGTACACGCCATTTTTGTTGTCAATGGACCACTCCTCCCTCGGATGAAGAGGGACAAGCAGGCCAGGGCCATGCCCTGTTGGATGACGGCGGCTATGCGAGACTTTGTCCGTGCGTTTGGCTTTGAGTGGCTCGAGGTGAGTCTTGCCGCCTATGTTTTTGTCTTCGCCAGCCGCCATACCAACACATATCCTAGGCAGCGGCTGAAGCCGGGGCTGAGCTCGCCAATATGAATGACTATGGCACGATTGATGCTGTCCTTACTAATGATAGCGACGCGCTCCTTTTCGGAGCGTCTGTGGTCATTCAAAAGTGAGTTTTTATCTTCCGGTTGTCACTCTGCCCTCGTCTTCATCCTTGTGACCATGTGAACTGCATGCTCCGGGCTCTCAGAGCTAGGGGTGTCTGGTTCGTGCTCTGGATAGCGCTAACCTGCATGTTTATAGCCCCAGCTTCAAGCCTGCTGATAGACCTACGTATGTTGAGGTGTACCGTGCGGACATCATCCTCCGCGACACTGAGATGGGATGGGGGGACCTCCTTCTCTTTGCTCTCCTAGTTGGAAATGGTTATGATCCGGTACGTGTTTCATTTGTTTGCATGCATTCTCCTCTTCAATCAGACTGACATCATGACAGAACGGTCTTCCAAGGTGCAGTGCCAGCACGGCGTGAGGGGTCATCCAATACGGCCTTGGACAGAATCTCTACACTGCAATGCTCGCTTATGATGATAACAACCCGGAGCTCGTCCGCACGCTATGCAAGTGGCGTGCACACCTTTAGAGTGTCCTTGAGCAGGACCCGAGCGGGTTTATTGGCCGTGCTCAACCTTTGCTGGCAGCTGCAGTACCTTCCTCGTTCCCTGACCTCAACGTCGTCCGTCTCCTCATGTTCTCCATGGTCCTCAAGCACAAGTTCTACAAGCCTCTCACGCAACCTCGTCTTCTCAATGTCACCCGTATTGGTGCATTGTGCGAACGGTACTTCACTTTTGGCAGTGCTACGAGCATCATGACAACGCTACGGAGAACTGTCTGGCATGGTGAGGTTGTACGCATGTTGGTGCGGGAGGGAGTACAGCCGGCGGTATGTTGTGCCCGGTTACTGTTCTCTCGCCTCGTTGCGGTGCTAACTGTTCATCTAGACCCGCCGCCTCCTTGACATCGCCTTCGTCAAGGTTGACGAGCCCCCTAGCACAGGATTTGCAGGGTGTCACCTTCAGGTCACGGACGCTGGCTTCCATAAAGCTGCAACTGCAGCGCTTTGTGGTAGTCGCAAGTTCATGGTTTGTGCTGGGAAAACAGAAGAGGAAGCCGTCAAGGAAGCATTCCAGCCCCTTGTGATCACGGTCCCAGCAGTGATTGTCGAGCGCGCCTGGCCAACGCTTGTCAATCCTGCCTTCAATGAGGTGGGATACATGTATGGACATGTTCATGCACCGTACGTGCCCTCTGTTATGTCTGGAGAGTTGAGACTGACCATCTTAGCTTTATTTAGCCTAGCATCCGGAAAACCTGTCTACACGGCGCCACCTGGCTCTGCGGTCATCCCAGAGAGCCTCGACCCTGTTCTGGATGATGTCGGTGCTACCGGTCCATTGAAGACCCCTGGGGCTGGAGCTATGGATCTGGCGGATGACGTGTAATGCTCGCGCAGCGATGTGACTCTTTTCATGCATTTGTACGCCTTTCTTGACCTGTTTTCTTGGCTACCATCCATCTATGCATCATTGTCCATCCCAGAACCTCGCGTTCACCTACAATGTCATGCAAGACAGTATGTGACCTCACACTGCGGGTCTGGAGCGAGCGCATCAAGATCGAGAGCGCTAGGCAGATTGTGTGCGACCTCGTATGAGCACTGGAGTTCAGGCGGGGTGAGTGTGCATGACGAGGACGTGATGGCATGTTAACCATTCTGTATTGTGCTCTTGAATCTTGATTGTCGGGATTGGTGATGCTTGGTCTCTAAAGGCCAGCAGGTCCCAGGCCCTGGGCTCGGAGGCAGTGTGGTTGCAAGAAAATGATTCACTTGTTTATGTTACATACAGGCACAAGGGTTCTATCTACACGCAGTGACAAGTACGGCCACAGTGGCCACAGGGATCAGTGCCAAGACGGTGAGGGTTGAAAAAGTCCTTCCGCTCCAATGTCGGTTTGTCTACCCACGAAAGCAAGTACCGGAATATGGTGCCCGGGTTATCGAAGTCCTCCGCCCAACCGCCCCACAGACAGATATCCCGGAATGGCCAGCGGAGCTCCATAGCCAGGTACTGGCATCCACCACGACGGAACGAGTGGGTTCCGTATGGCCGTGGGTCAATGCCAACTTCGACCATATTACGGCGGAAGCAGTTTAGAAAGCTTGCAGATGACTGTGGAGCAAGGTCAGTGCTGTCCGACTAAAAGGCATTATATATACCACACACCATTCCTTGTGTCGCAGAGTAATTGAGTGCATCGTAAAGAACCCGAGAGCAAAAGACACAGCCCTTAGGCTCGAGGTTCATCTCTTGGAAGAGTTGCCACCACGTGCTGATTGCACGGACGGGGCACAGCCAGGGCTTTTCATTGTTTGGCCACAGGTAGAATGGTGCAACGCCTGCGCAATCATGACTGTGGTCAGAAACATGACGTATATATGAGAAGAGACAGCGACGTGAGAGCGCACCACCGGTCTGATTGGTCTTACGACAATTGAGGTAGACAACAACAACGTAGATGCCTTCGTCCGTCGTTTCCGGCCTGATGTCGCTCCAGTTGACCTTTAATGCCTCGTCATACCGGAGGAGACAGAGGAATGACAGAATGTAAAGGAGCTGGAGCATTTGGCAGACCTTGTATCCTGCCCAACATCGAGGCTCGCCGTTGACCGCCGCCTTGCGTGGAATAGACTGCAGACCAGGTTCGCGGGGGTAGTTAATGTTCTGAACCCAGAGCTTCTTCATCACGTCTGAGTCGACAGCACGCGCACTCGTAATTGGTTCTCCTGCACAGGCCTAGACCAATAATATGAATTAGAGATGTGCAGAACGGAAGGCCTGGACAGAAGCATGTTTATTTAAGCTGATACTCACCTGGCGGTGGCGAAGACTAATCATGTACTGCGAAACAGTCATGGACAGGGAGGGATTACCGGTAAACCTGCCTGTGAGGGGGTTTTCGGTCCAAGGATGGGAGCCGCACTTGAACTCGCATGCAAACTTGTGGCTGATGGCAGCACGCATCTTCTGGGCGTAGTCGTAAGAGACACGAGGGATCGAGAGCGGTTTTTCTTCCCCTGTTGAAATGTCAACGTCATCTGCCCTACATTGGTCAAAGCAGTCAGTAACCACTGCAGCAGTGCTGAGGCCCGAGAACGTACATACCTGTCCATGATCTAGGCCACAATAATAACTGGGGCTTCCTTTGGCATCATCTTCCAGTATGTGTCCCAGTCTTCAATCCCAGGTGGTGTCAATTTGCAGGCCTTACAAAACTTGCAAAGTGAACGGTAGTGCCTAGAAAATTCCGAATAAGCAGGTCCGTAAACTATTGGACGAACCCAAAACTTGAACATTAGTGACCAAGCAATGTAAGGGCATATGTAAACGCACCGGTGATACTCATTGTGCGTGCCTGGGACAATGACATGCTCAGATGCTTTATCGATGATGGTGGAAAGGGAGTCTACGTTGAGGGCCCGGGATGGATCTACTGGTGCACTTGCAGGTATTTGGGTGTAGTTCGCAGTTGAGCCTGAATAATGATCGTCCTCCTCCTCGGAGGCCGCCTCCAGCTCGGCTGCAACGTTGTCGATCTCATCGATCTCATCTCCACGGACCTCCTGCACGTCCTCGAGGGAGATCGTCTGGAGGTCCTCGATGAGGGGAAGTGCACCTGTTGAACGCGCATAGCCTAGCATAGCATGCATGGCATAGCTGCATATATGGATATCGGCATAGCCCGATATCTCATCCATCTACACAGGCGCTGTATAGCCGCCCCACATGATCATCTCATGTGCCGCACTGCCCATCTATCCAGATGTTCCAGGCAGTGCATCCTTGTACTGTATAGCATTACTAATCCAGTACATCCTGTAGTATATATACGGCCCTCATTGGCCCTAATATACAGACCTCTTCTCGCTCTTCTCCTCACTCGATATACAAGCCTCTACCTCTCACTAGCCAGGTGAGTATGTGTGCACACTGCGTGTAGTGCGCCCCCCATAGTGGACATCCCCCACTATGTTCAACAGCACCAGCAAGACTGGGAAGATGAGACTCAGAACCCATGCTGTCAAGTACCAGCACGTAATGTGAGCTTAAACATCGACTCGGAGCACAATGTAAAACACAAGGGTGGATAGAGAAGAGTGTAAAGATGTTGCTGGGGGGATGGAGACTTGGAAGAGATTCCTGAAATTTATATGCGGGGGTCCTTGAGCGAACAGAGGCCTGCCGTTAGCCTGATTCAAGTCAGGGCTATGGAGACCGCGGGCCGAGGGAAGACAGGAGGTGATCCGTGCCATTGGCTTTCTGACCGCCCTGGCATTCTACACCTCTTGCATACCACATACATTATGCCCCCGACTAATAGGCCCCCCATTTCTGACACTGCCGAAAGCCTGATTCTGCCTCTCTTCCATGAACCG
>AYKW01000023.1:2793361-2829073 GCA_002760635.1 Ganoderma sinense ZZ0214-1
GGTGGCGGCGAGGTAGTAGAACAAACCCATCGATTGTCGTATGATGCGCTGCGGCACCCTCAGCTCCCTCCGCCGCTGCCTTGGACCGTCTCCGGGCTGTCGACCGTCGCAAAACCTCGTCCAGACCATCGGGGTGGGATGATAGGCTTCGATGGCGGCGGGATGGGCTGGGCGGCGGTGCGAGGGGCGGTTTGACTGGATGTAGAAATTGTCGTCGTAGTCGCCTCACCGGCCGCGAAAGGGCGAGCGTGGGTGTCGGCGATGAGCGGCCCTGAATGAAGGCAGGATGGACTGGGTGTCGGCGAGGTAGTAGAACAAACCCATCGAGTGTCGTATGATGCGCTGCGGCACCCTCAGCTCCCTCCGCTGCTGCCTTGGACCGTCTCCACCGACCTCCGTCTCCGGGCTCGTCCAGACCACTTCGCCGGGTACCGTCATTTTGGAGGGATGCTTGAGTGCCCACAGCCTATCAGGTCGTGCGGGAGAGAAAAAACAAATCAACGCACCCTGGCATGGCTGGTAGCGAGAATTTCTCCGAGGGATGGTGGGTACGGGAGACTGGGGGAAGACCGGCGGATGGTACAGGGGGCTAGACTCGATGAGGGAGGGACAGGCCTGAGTGGAAGTGCAGAAGAGCCAGTGTACTGGAGGCAGAGACTACTGGCGCAGTCCCGCTGTCGCCCAGCGAAGTAGGAACGTACGTGTCGGTGACGAGCAGGCCCGGATAGAAACAATATGGGGGATGGAGGTGCACGGGCACCGGTTGATGGGCTGTAGTCACTGGAGCGTAGTGGTATGGCCGCGCGGGAAAGGGAAATTGTGTGTGGCGACGAGATAGTATGATGTGTAGGAGGGGAGGGGAGGGGAGGGGAGGGGAGGGAAAGGATAACAACCTGCAGGGAAGGGACTCTGGCCATGGGAGACCCGACGAACGACGCAGCATTGGCGGCGGGCATGTTGGCGTTTGAGAAATGGGGTGGTCGGGCCGCCGAAATCTCCAGTTCTTTCCCCAAAACACGACAATTGTGCTTGCAGGTTAACTGGTCTTCGGCGGTACTGTAAATCGGGTTGGGATTATGCTACCTAACCTCGCTGAACGGACGCGCACACAGCACCATGCCAATTCTATCCTGCTAACTGCTCAGCCTTTTCCTATTCGATAAAATTCATATAGGATTCTCTGGCCGCTGTATGCGCTGCCAGCCTCGCCGAAGTATGGAGGCCTCACCAACCCGGAACCCCAGACGTGCCACGACCTAAGACGCCTGGGAACCGCCGCTAGTTCGGTATTCACCGTGGGGTAGGTCATCAATGCGTCTGTATGAATCACGTACTGCATCTCAGGGAGGCAACACATGTTTAGCACGAGTAATGTGACAGGCGGCCCCGAGTATGGCTCGCCGCAGCTTGTCGAAGTCTCCGTAGACCGTAATGTCCGGGATCTCAGGAGATAGACAGAGCATATTCGTGATGCCACTCTTCCCCGGACACACACGCATGAGGGAAAGGAAACAAGATATCCGAAAGACAGTGGCAGGATCTTGGAGAGTGGCCATCAGGGGCACAGAGCAGGAACTCGGGCGGGGTTTCAGCTTGCAGACTTCTGAGACACGTTTGGCCTGATGGACACAAAGGGGGATTGGGGATTGATCAGCCTTTCTCAAAAACAAGCGGATCCCACCCACCTGCCCACCTGCCGCCTATTGACGCGATTCGAGAGCTGGGAGAGTGGGCGTCTCCAAAGCAGGAAATCGTGCGATACGCGGCGTGACTCGTGTGACAACCGGTTTAGGAAGTCGTCTCGGAGGTGCCACCAACCGATCTCTGCCCGTACAACGAACCACCGTGCCAATGCACTACTGCATGTACGAAATTTGCGCAACTTGGAGCCATATTGAGCTTTCAGCTTCCCTTACTTCTCTTTGTGTCTACAAACCTTTGCTGCCCCGCCACTAGTTGACTGCGGCGGCGACACTGGCAGTACTACTTGCCGTACCATTTTCGCTGATTCTTTCCGCTGATTCTCACGGTGTCGCTTACTAGCGGCCATTTCGCCCTGTTCTGGCAGGCAAAACTACGTGGGGACTGGGATTGAGCGTTTGTATCTAACGTTTTCCCCAGTGCTTCAGATCTGCTTCCCAGGACGTCCGTACGTGGGGCAACTGCGTCTAGATTCGCCCCCTCGACACATTGTCGCATTCCCGAAGGGTTCTACATGACCCATCCGCGCGCCGCCTCCTAACAGCTCACCGGAAAACGCGCATGGATCCTGGTGACCATCACGGCATTCGCACGCGTGCATCGATGTCGACACGGATCCGCCATCAGTACACCAGCAAGCAGGTCCTTCTTCAGCCGTCACTCCAACCGCGTCACCCCAACTCCCTCCTTGCGGTTGCACCACCCTCAACGCGTCCAGTGTCCCCACTCCTCTTGTTCGCTCCCGTGAATTTGACCCGGGCGAAGTTGTCCTCCCATCCATTCTAAGCTGTCGGGGCCCTCCCTCTATTCCATGTCATGTCTGACGACGCCTTCGTTTTCCACGACCTTGCACCGCGTGCGCCTTCAGGGCCGCCCTCTCACTGGCAACCAGGAGCCGTGCCCTCCAGTCCTCTTTCCCGATGTGAGTCCACCATCGCGCGTTCCTCTCGTGCTGCGACGAACATCAGCATGGTTTAGGCACCCAAACCTCCCCTTCCTTCTCAGAAGAGAGCTCACCTCTGTCCCTCATTTCTTTCCCGACATCAAGGTCACCTTCGGGAGTCCATATTGAACCAGGTACGCCCCTCTCATCGATATACTCAAACACTCCTGAATGATGATCTATATAGCGAGCGGTCTCTTTCCGCGTCACCTCCAACGTACCCCTGCTCAATACTCTAGAGATGCCGCCGCCAATATCGCTCAAGCAGGACCACCTCTTGACCCGTTATCTCTCACCTTCCCCTCAACGTCGCGGGCTCACTCTGTGCCTTCACTGGTGCCCAGAGGGGCTTCATCGCTGTCCTCTCGTACCGAGTTCAGACGGACGATGTCCGAGTCTGGTCGAGCTTTGGCGTCCCTTCCACCGCCTCGCGATACAGACCGGCAAGGTCGAGACACTCACCACGTTCCTGGCGCCCGCCGCAAACGATTTTCACGGAAAGTGGGCCAAAGGCGTGCCCAACGTCGCGTTGCCTCTCGACCGCTCCATGGCAGAGCCTCGTATCGGGCGAAGACTCCAAGTCCTGATGCTCCCTGCTCTACCGACGAAGTGGAGTACCAACAGCCAACACGCGACTGGCTCCGTATCGGGATCAAGCACTGTTTCGGCCAGCGAGCATTACGCCCTTAGGAACCTCGAGTCCGCATCAAAGTCTATACCATTCAACTTGCAGGTAGCCGTAGCGGTACCTCCCAGCCACGGATCCGGCAGCGTTCTCAAAGAGTTCCCCAGGTTACCATTCAGCGGACGGACTCATGTTGGGCCCAGCCTTCTCTTCCATCGCCTCAATCGTAATGCCTCACCCTCTGCCCGATACATAGCCGTCCCTCATCATCCCTTGTCGCCATGTCCTTCAACCCACTACCCCTTCCCCCAGTACCGGACTCCACCCGACGCAGTGGTGAGCAAAGCTTACGCGAATGCCGACATATCCTTCCCGAAGGCCGACACATACTCAAATCTCGCGGTTCTTTTGCGAAGCAGCAGGAGCACTGCTACCAATCTAGCCCGGCGGTCTCTTCAGTGCTTGCTGTCGCGAGCATCTCGTCCTCCTGTCTCCCACCTACCCTGACTTCTACGTCTCATTCGTGTTACCGCGTAGGCCCGATCACGGCGTTCCCGAAATGGTTTACTTCTCTATGCTGGTGTTTCATGTTCTGTCGGTTTCTCCAGGGTATTAATTGGTTCTCTACTTCCCGAGCCGCCTAGTATCCTCCCCATCGTTTCCTAGAGCTCCGTTTTGGATGTGTTATAGTTTATCCAGTGGTACGATGCTATCATAAAGACACCCATTTGTGTTAATCAGGTCCGGCGTTCTCTGATGGTCCCATAGTCCTCGATGGATGCCCCATTCCCGTCAATCATGTTGTGTGTCCCTCGTACACTCGCAATAGGTCCCGACATATAGTACAACTTGCGCAGTGATTCGCCAGCATTGTGGCCCGTGCGTGGGACGCTACATCTAGCCGCCAAATAAGATGATATATCCCAGATTGACACAGGCCTGTTCGCCAATCAGTACAGGTACGTGTACGCCATCAGCTGGGCGCTGGCATGGTTCACTTCAAGGCTTTCCCCTGACTCCTACTCGCGACCTCAATGGATACATCGAGGGGACACGAGTAGGAATCTCACGATTCGGAAAGGTCGCTCAAGTGGTTGTCGAAACGGGTATATTATCCTGATGTTATTGACCACTCCACCTACTACCCCTGCGACAAGATGTGATGCAGGCCAGCAGCTGACCCTCATCGTGGCTTGGGCAAGGCAGCATACAATTCATTCCCCAGTACTTCTGTTCGGCACGCTAGCACAGCGGGCTATATCGCTGTCTTTAGATAGGTATGAAGGCTTGCATTTTTGAAGGTTCCCGATCTCCGGAGACCGTCAGCCCTTGACCTTGGGCTTCTGTGAGGCGCATCGCATGTGAGCCTTCAAAACCCTTGTATACGTCGTCGTAGAGTGCCTTCACCATGTGTATGTCCAGAGCTCTAATAACAGGTGGAATGTTCGCTCCTCTATCTCTCAGACACCCTCTCGGGCCTCTTCCTTGTCTCTCCAAACTCTTCTACTCGTCTATCGCCCAAGTTCCTCCTTCGACGTAAGCGAACCTACTGATCAACGGATCTCTATGAACGGCTCCACTGTCTACCAACTGTATTCTCCCTGGACGACGGCCGGCGAGACACATATGGCCACTTTAGCCACCTCCTTCTGGAGCCTCCCCATACCGTTTGTTCCAGTACGGAGCTACACTCTGGAAGGTGCCATTTCCGAACAACTCATATACCCGGTACGACCTCCCGAATCCGCCATCATCGCGACGATCAATCCCACACCTCATGTTCAACCTCCTGCTTCGGCTCTAAACCCACCACCCATATACCCGATACAACCTCCCAACTCCACCGCTACCGCGACGATCGTTCCCACCCCTCATGTTCAACCTCCTACTTCGGCTCTAAATCCGGCTGTCCATGGATCGCGAAATCAGATACCAGAACAACGCCGTGGAGGTCAACTTCACGGGAGGAAAGAGGGGGCCGTCGCGTGCCTTTCCTGTCGTAAACGGAAGTTGGGATGTGGGTCTTACATCTCCAAGGACCTAAAGCCGTGTTTGTGAGTTGAGCATTTCTCGCGCTGCACGGTGATTGACCGAGCTACAGCCAGTGCAAACAACGGGGCCTTACCTGCGAGTTTTCGAAGGAAGTGATTTCCAGGTCCCGGTGGATAATGGAATGGAAAAAGAAAAATATAGCAGGGATCGTAGAGGAGAAGAAAGCGAATCACACTCGTGCATGTTTAGCTTGCCATAACATCAAGCTTAGGTGTGAGCCCATGCTATCTGGGGAGCCATGCTGGTTAGTAGTCCTTGCTCAATCCCCTGTGAATGGTGACTGACTACTACTACAAACGTTGGTCGATATAGTCGGTGCACGCGGCTCGCGCAGGCCTGCGAGTTCCCGAAAGAATCGCGCCGTGGCCGTTATTCGAGGAAGTCCCGTCCAAGCCAGAATCCGTAATTATGTCCACGATCGTCCGGACGCTTCTTGGCCTTTGCTTGCGATGTTCTCACTGTTTTCAGAGTCTCTTAAGCCACCATCTCTGATCCTCATTGTAGACCCGGTCTCCTATATTCGTATTAGTGCCAAACTTGTATACGGACCTATTGTGGTTACTGTTCTCGCTCACCCGGTACTGGTTGCCGATCTCTGTAGTAGTGGCTGAATTCTATCTGATACATGTTCCTTCAGTAATTAGGGAGGTGCCCAGGGCTTCACGGCGAATGGCAATTGTTGACGATGGCAAGACGTGTCAAGGAACGGATACAGCAAACAAGTGTAAGAGAAGTGCGATTCGGAAAACGTTTATCGCTACCATTTTACAAACATCCGAAAGCAAGCATAAAAACCGACAGGATAGAATACGTATCGAAGATGAGGATTGAGCGCTGGCGTGGTTGGACCAGCAGAAGACTGCGGCGAGGGGCGAGAGAGGGAAAATGAAGCAGCTAAAAGCGGATGAGTGGAATGTAGTGGAGAGGGAGCTGACGTGCTTGCTAATGGTCGAGCCGCATAGCAGTGTGGCTGAGCCTTCTGACTCCACGAGCACCTCAGCCTGCCGAAGCATATGCTCCGCGCGATGCCTCCCTCCATTAGGACCAGGTCGACTGTGATAAGTTAAGCATGCTCGACAACAAGTGGCTTCGCTGAGAAGCAAGCGGAACACGTAGCTAGAATGGTAGGGAGACCGGGATGTATATGTCGAAGTAGAAGTTCAGACACTTGCGGCTGGCCGGGGTATGACTTTTAGCGCGGATTGCTCCAAAGTGGATGGAATGGTGATAGCCATCGTCGAAGGCCATTAGTACTCGCCATACTTGATTTCTGACGTACAGCGCCATTGTCTCGGCCGTCCCATTTCATTCCAGACCTAGGAACGACTAGTCAGGGCCAGTTTGAATGGAATCTCTTGAGTGCTTACGCGAATCAAGCGTCCCTCTTCGAAACCTCTCCCTAAACGGTGCTTTTAGGATCCCCTTGACTGGCTAGGTTCAGATGTGATTTGTCTCACCATCACCTGTCACCTCCGCGTCGCTATCAGCGTCAGAGCATCTTCCGCTTTCGGGGCTTCAAGGCCTCGTGCACGAAGCCCTCAGTCGAGGCGTGTCATCATCGAGGTCAACCACAGAAACGGACACTACCACAAGCCACAACTGTTAGCTTGTGAGGAAAGCCAGAGTGAGACCTGAGCGGTGGCAACTTACCGCCCGATAACGTCGGTTCCATCCTCAACATCGCGGATGTTCTGGTCTGGCTTCGGCACACACCATCCACAACAGCTTTCTATGTCTTCGTGCAGGACCTTCTCCTTGGGATATGGTACGCTAACCCAATGGGGTCGAGCACCGTAATGCTGCCCTCAGCCGCAGCCGAGCCTGCTGTTCTAAAGCCGCCAGAGCGCAGACGAGTAAAAGGCGACTATCTAGCAAAATGGCGAACGCGATCGTGTAACCCGCCGTATAGGCAGTGTGAGAACTCCTCGGCGGAGGCAGAGGTGAGGGGCATGAACGGCAAGGCTATGAGGTCTCCTCTCGGTAAAGTCTTCGAAACCGCATCGACACCGCCACGAGCAAGCGTTCTCAAGGAGACCATCCTCCACGCCGACACGACCCCATAGCTGCCAAGCCATCGCGCTCCTCATACAGGCCTTACCTCCACTCCTGGTCTTCCTTCTAGGACGCTCGCTTGCACGACGAGCTGGGTGTTCGTCCTCGGTGCTGGAATCCCACCAGGTCCGGGACAGCGGAGTGTGGCGAGGGGCATCTCGTTGAAGTGGAAGGTCGGTGCTACAGACAAAAGGAGAGCGGACGACGGGGCGACACAGATTACAAAAAGGACCTCCAGCGCGGCCTGCTGTGGGGAGAATAGATGAGCCCAAGAATGCTAGACCGGTTTTTTGAGGCAACCTACTTCTCGAAGGCGGTGGCTAACAGACTATTCCGAACGCGTATACAGTGGAACAGCAGCTCGTGACATTGCTGTCCGCTCCGCTGGTGTCGCTATCCGGCCCCTGCCAGTAAGGATCCCGTTCGGTATCTGTGGGAGAGGATGTACATTGTCAGGGATCGCGACGAGGCCATAGGCGTACGTAACACACAAACCCTCTCTCCGTGCTCAATCTCCGCAACAGTGGCTCCAATCTTGGCGAGATAAGGGCTCTAAACATTTGAGCAACCGTCAGAAGGGAAGACTGATGAGGAGTGGAGAATATCGAGAATAACATACAGCGATCTTGCCGTAGCTCTCCATGGCCATATCACGACGCATCATGTTCGCGATTCTTCTTAAAAAAAACTCGCGGATAAAAGAAAGCCCCTATATCATCGTCAGAAACATCGTAGCGTCTTTCGATGATAGACGTGCCTTGCAGGTGCTGCCTCCGGTCCACGTCGCATCTTGTAACGCCACCCATGTCCTGCGCGACCGAACGGTTGACCGCTGTTCGTCAGCTTTGTCGAGGCCGATCGCTGCACGATGGAGAGCGGCCTTCTTGGTAAGGAATGTAGCCTGACCGCACCGATGAACTTGTCAAGATGTCGAGATTATGCTTCAAGCCCCCCAAAGGATCCAAGCCTCACCTCTAAGGACGAAGTAGCCCGCACGTCTGTGGCTCATGAACGTGCAGCTGTTTTATTTGCGCATGCGGGTTGGGGAAAGGATCTGAACGCTATGTTCGCGAGGGGTGTTGTCTAGGCCCGGTGGCTGTAGCTCTGGTACCCGCCTGACCTAGCGCTGGCGCGTCACCTTCCAGAGCACTCCCGCGCCGATAGATATTCCATCCTACGCGCATGCGGAGGGTGGTGATGTCGTTGTGCCTATCTGGCAAGGGGATGCCAAGGGCAGGGCGAGAAAAGAGTCGTGCGGGTGTCTACGAAGTGCAACATGTACGAGAGTCAGATGCGATGCCGACGGTGGCCAAGTAGGACAGAAACTCACTAGGGTCGGCTACAAAATACAAAGAAAAGACCCGAAGATCGGGTTTTAGTCATCGCAACGATTAGTTGAAGGCCAACTTCCTTCCCAATGAAGCTCAAATGGAAGCGGGCTCTGGAAAGAAAACGTAGTCTTCTATCGCGTCCTCCGCAGCGTCTGAAGCGCCTCCGATCGGTGCCTCTTCCGAAGACACCTTTCCGAAGTCCGAACTGTCGCTGTCGCCATCGGAAAACGTCCGTAATTCCCTGATCGCATCCAATGTGGGATGCTTCAGGTACTCTCGCCCTCGTGACCCTAACGACTGGAACGTTAGGAAACTTGAGGTACTTGTCGGCGAGGAGGGGTGGGGTGGAGATGGCGCAGAGTCTTCCCATGGTTCGAGCGGTAAATTGGCGCCTGGCTGACCCCTTCGGATCTATAAAACGTTACCACCGTCAGCTAAGCGCATAAGCACATGACGGATGAAGGCAGCAATGGCAGCCTAAAGAGCTTTCATAACAGCCGACCTACATTCCCCATATGAAGCAACGCTCTGGACGCAAGCGCGTTGAGGGAGGGTTGAGAAGGGCGCTGCGCGAATGCAGGGCGGGCATAGGTAGGCCGTACCTGAGGTGCGCACGAGGATTTGAGTCTCCGCATAGGGCATGGACGCGTCGACATTGCTATAGCTGAAGAGGTGATATGAATAGGGAGTACAGAATGAATAAAAAGGTTGTTCTCCACCTAGAATACGCGCACTACCCTTATCTTCCTGCTCAAGCGCACTTCGGGACAGTGGCGAAAGCGGGGTCTCCAACAGTACCGGCACATTCTGGATGAATGCATCACGTGGCAAAGATGGAGCTCGTGAGAGACTGGAGGAAAGATTCGCGAATGGGTCCTCGCCAATAAGGTCCGGAAGAGGAGAGTTGCAACACGGAACAGGGGGCCTCGTTGAAGACACGAGCGATGCGGTACCAGAGTAGAAAGAAAGCCAGTCTGCGGAACTATCGACAAGCGAAAGATTGATGCTCCTCGCCGACGCTTCAGAAATGCTGGAGCAAACCACTGTAGACGGGGTTATTAGAAGAGTGGACGGGGATACATTGGCCTGGGGTAAGAAAGATGTGGCGAGGATGGACGTGAGGGATCTTCGCTTTTTAGTCATGGTGTTTGAGAGCGAAGAGGTGGCCAGCAATGAGGGGGGACACGGGAAAGGTGGCGATGAATACTGAAAGACAGGTCGCGTTAGCAGGTGGACGAGATTGCTTGCATGAAGATGACCTTAATGGTGAAGGGAGGCATGGAAAAATCCAGGGGAGAAACAGAGATTAGAGTACTCACCCGTGGATTGGACTACGGGATTTCCTGCGGAGACCGTCCAATTCGCGCAATTTGTACGGGCACGGACCCGAAGGATGCTCCCATATGTGGTGGTAAGGTTCCGACGCAGACAACGGAAGACATCAACTGGAGATCACTATCTATCGATTGCGTTGTTATCGTCCTCTGCAGTCCAGTTGGGGCCAGAAACTAGGCAAGGCATTCTAACGGGACACATGTCCCTGTCCCGCTGACAGCATGACCACATCGCTCCCGTGTCCACTTTTTGGTGCTTGGGGTTAGTGACGCAGTGACGCGTCGTCCAAAGCGGTCTTCGTCCAAGCCTTTCGAGGCTTCCCATCTATCAGCCTTCCAGGAATAGACGGGACATGGCAGGACGAGACTCACGAAGAAGGTCCGCAAAGCTGCGAGGCATGCGCCCGGAGATCAGGACGTTCGCCGTGGCAGACAGCGGGCGAGAAAGGCGTCGCCCGGTGGGTACCTGCGAAGTGGAACATACGCGAGATTCAGGCTAGATGCCGACGGGACATGGCAGGACGAAACTCACGAAGAAGGTCCGCAAAGCTGCGAGGCATGCGCCCGGAGATCAGGACGCATACATTCAATGTGGCAGCAGCGGAGGGACTTGCCTGTGTGCACAATAGACACGGATAAGTCCGGCCACGCAACACAGGACAAAAGGATAGCCTGAGTGTGGGCACAAGCAGTGTGGAAATGTCTAGCAGGTCGTGTTTTGTCGGTGCGAGTGTGAGCCATGGCCAGCTGGTGGTGGAGATAACTCACAATTGTTCGCCAACTGGAACCGAACTGGAACTTGCCCAGCCTCCGGGCCCATACAAACACTGCCATACAAATGGCGGCAGACTCCGAGTGCCAGCGTCTGCTCGGCCCCCATTTCTGTGGATCTCAGTTCACGGAAGCTTACAGCTGGTTGCAGAACGTCGAACGATAGGCCCCTCGGGCGCCCATCACGCGTACAGCGGACCAACGGCGGACGTCGAAATTTGGGCTCTAGGCGAGGATGTCCGTGGGTCGGTGTGTAGGGAACGTCGGGGGCGGAAGGGAGCGTCGCGACTCGCGAGGATGCATGGTACGATCTGGTACGACTTCCGGAAAGTGAGCCCCCCCCCCGACATCATGCATCATCGTCCGGAGCCCGAATTTTGATGTCCGCCATACGCGTAATGGGCGTCCAAGGGGCCTATCGTTTTGCAACCAGCTGGAAAGGCTCGGCATGATGAGGCTTTAGCGAGGGAGGTTCCTTGCAGTTGATGACAGGTTGAAATGTTCGCTGTTTACACAGCCCTCCTGGAGGAGGTGAGGAGAAGGAGGAGGGTGCTTAATGACAAATGAAGATGTTTATAAAACGACTACTACAAGTGATTCATCTACCCCGCTTCGCTTCTCACCAGTGCCACCCACAAACCCTCGACGTCCACCGCAGGCTCAGCGAATAGGACTCTTCGGTGTGTGTAGGAAAGAGAGCGGAGGTATGCGGTATCATAACAGTCGAGAGGCAGTCCCTTGGGGACGGTGAAATTTTCACGTGCAACGCCAGGGCGCAGGTATCGCCTCCGAATTGGGGCGCCGTTGGGGTTTCTCATCTCGGAGTGCTTCTTGTCCAGCCAACGAAAGATTTCCACCAATGGTTTCGAGCGCCATACTTTGTCGAACACAACGTACTCCTTGACTCCTCCTATGGAGTCCTCCCGTTCTTCATCAGAGCTGGTGCCCTCCATTCCAACCGACGCCACAAGGTCATGTATAGTCTCAGCGACACCTGGATTGCGGATATACTGCGTCGCACCTCGTCGGTTGTGAAAAGTCTAAAGAGTCAATGTTAGTTACTTCGTCACAAGGATTCAGAGCCATCCAAAGCGAGAACGTGACACTCACCGTCGCCTTTCGGCTAGTGGCGGCGCAGCGCTGAGCGAAGGCTAACTGGCGGGAATATGTCGCCGATCCAAGGCGAAGCATGCGCTTGACATGACGCAGGTGTGTCCTAAGTGCCTTCATGAATGGTTGTCGGCGGTGATAGCGGCTTGGTATGAACTTCAGATCATACAGCCCACTTTTTGCGGCGGCCCAAAAATCATTGGAGAACGAAATCTCGATGCAAAGATTGTAGAGCGCGGATGGTGGACTGTTCCAATCATACACGTAAGGTTTTTCAATGGTTTCTCCCCGATCAAAGGTCCGAAGAACAAAATTTTGGAACTCCTGTGTGGGGGGAGCGAGTACGGCCCCTGCTGGAGAAAAGCCAAAGGTCATCGCGACATGTCTGCGAATGCACCTCTGAAATTCAAGCTAAGAGAGCAGAACAGGTGCATGTCGACAATAAACCAACCTTTGCATAGTTCCCAGGAGAATCTTTTCCTCGAACAGTGCTCGGCAGATCCGACCCAGAAGTTGTTTGGGTATCATGCGCGGTTCTCCGGTACGCTCTCATATTCTTCGGCCCTCCGCGAGAAAGGCGCCGCAGCTCGCCAAGGACATGGTCCATCAGGGTATCTGATTCCTTCTGCAGCCTGTCCGCGAGCTGCTGATGGTGCAGCAGCTGGTTGAGAACTTGATCTAGTTTGGAGGTGAAGGTGTCTAGAGGTGTGCTCCGCTGACATTTGATCAGCCCAGATCTAGGGAGAAGCGTAGAGAAAACCTACCCCTATCTCAGAAACGCCGATATTGCCAGTGTTGACAACGTTTCTTGTGTTGTCAGCGCTACAGGCGTCGGAAGCAGACCCAGCTACGAGTGGCGGTTGAACCTGGAATAGTCGTCAAGATAGGCAACCGTGTAGACATTAGGTCAGGCTCACTTCAAAAGCAAGACTTTCGCCGTGCACTGCTGGATCACCGCGGCCTAACCGACTAGCTTCGCCAGGAGAGTTGTGAGAAGGGTGGTTCTCGTGGGATCCCTGACATTGTCGATCGTCTCAGTGTCAGTGGAGGGAGAATGGTAGAGGAATGATGACGTCTCACAAGCAGCCAGGAATGTGAATGGCGGTTCTGGAAGTACGATCAGCGACAATTAGTAACCATAATATGACACCTACAGCGGCGGTGAAGGGGTAGGCCGGCCGGTCTTCCTCGAAAAGCCAACCAGCCACACGAGGATACGCCGCCAGAGAGGGAATGCCGACCCCGACGTCGGAAGGTAATCCTGATGGAGCAGCAGATGACATGAGCAATGCGGCCTGAGTTGGACGGACGAGAGGGACGGCTCTAGAAGGGATTAAGAGTGGAGGAAACGCACCTCCGCGGTGGGAAGCTTAAGACGGCCCGACTCGTGGGAAGACTCACTGGGGTTCGACTCCTGGAAGAGTTTTACACCGCGATCGGGGTGCGCGGCTGAATACCATAAGTCAACTTCAACTTCGGCGATCGCGAAGGTCGACGCCTGGACGACTGGCTGGCAAATTGTAAGATTATAAGCTTGAGGTGATGTCAAGATTGATGGTGGCCTTGAAGTTGTAAGTGCACGGCACCGGACATTTCACTTCTCGGAAGTTCCCGTATGGAGATTTCCTAGGCGATCGTCTCCCAGGCTGCCCTTCCAGAGATCCCTTAGCTAGCTGGTTGATCATGGGTTAGAAGCCTATATATTAAGGTCAGCCCTCTTGGATGTTAGTCCCAGAGGAGGCAGAAAAACCGCCAGTAACATGGACGGAAAAGGTGGAAAAAACGACCATGCGGGATTCGAACATAGACCAACCAAACCGGTAGACCACGTCATACCCATTTGGCCACAGCGACTTTCATTTAAGGTCCCTAAACTATTTCTGTCACGTAGCGACTCTACAGCAACCTTGGGAAATGGCACGCGACAGCCCGAGTTCCCGTCATCCGGCAAGCCGACATTGTCAACCCCCCGAGGTAACGAGCCACACGACGGACATATGCATGACACCGCGCGGCTGCCCAAAGCCGGTGCTTAGACCGCATTTCCGGCCCCTTCACCACGGCTCCGCAGGTCTATCCTAAATTTCAGGGGTTTCCTGCAGCGTGGCCAGATCGACCTGCGCCCTTCCTCGCTCCCGAGCATGTATATAGAAACCACAGGTACCGAAATCGCCAGAGTTTACTATCGACTAAGGTCGTCCCCGAGATGTGTTAATCACCGCCACTCGGACCTCGTGTAGGGACGCCCGCTCCTGGCACGGTTTCGGGGGCAATTACCGCGTCGACTAAACACGAGACGAGGCGGTCTTCTTCATGGTCGATTGCGATGCAGGCGTCGATGGACATTCGCAGGGGGTGTTTGACGGTGTTGTGGAGATGTTTGTAAAGGAGGTAGCAGCACGGGCGGAAGGGCAAGGAGCAGCGCGATCAGGGTACATGCGTGGCCAGCGACGACGGTCTCTGTACTGAAATCATGTTGAATACACTTTAGCATCCCAATTCCCACATGCAATGCATGATGATTGACTCACCCTGGAAGGTTGACGGAGACGACTCTTCATGGTCGCCATTTCACGAATCCTCCGGGTCTGGGTGCGGCTCAACACCAGGCTCCCTCAACCCTCGACGTCAACACCGGACATCCACGGCATCGTGTTCCACAGCCTCATCTTCTCACTCTGATCACTTTCCTCCAGCATCTCGACTCATGACCCGCACACCGATTGGAGCTCGTCAGCGAACGACCGGACAAGCGGCCGCGATTCCTGAACACCCCACCTTCCTCCGTGACCGGATAAGACCTCACGTCCGTGTCGTGACAATGTACAAGGGCGCCAGGTGCGTCGTGCAATGGGTCGTGATTTGGCAGCCCGCACTGGCCATGGCGTCGAACGGGCGGGAAACGAAGAAGGCACGCTCGCGATTGAGCACGACATGCGTGCCTTCGAAGCGCCGAAGTCACCGTCGGAAAGCTCCTCGACGGCGCTGTCAGCGCGCAGTGTCCGCCCGTTGAACAGCACGTTCGCACCGAGACATGTGCAGCGCGTCATGGGGAGTGGAGGCCATGTCGGTGAGGCGAGCTAGGTTGACGGCAATGAGGGGTTCGGATTGCGGGGCAGACGGCGAAGTATTTTGGGTAGCAGTGCACCTGCATGTATGCGAGGGCCTGGCCTTGTACTCCCTGAGTGCCATGCATATGCTTGTGTACAAGGCCTATCGCCGTGGAGACTTTATTGAACGTGCGCAGAATGAGATCTTCGTTTGGGCTGTGGTACCTAGTGGGCGTACAAATGTGTACAATGACTCGGCAGGAAACCACGATTAAGTACTCACTGTATGGGCAACTTGCCAAGGAGGATACGGAGGAATTGTGCTTGATCACAGATGAGCCACAAGAAACCCGTCGAAAGTCCCGCTAGTTGGAGGGAGGTAGAGGACGCAAACAATGTCAGAACTTTTGAAGACGGTAGCCTGCCAATGAGAGCCTGAGGTACTTTAAATGAAGAACGACTCCGGGAGGTGGTTCGTCCTCGTCCCTGGTGCGTTTCCAGGACAGGTCAAAGATGTCGAGGCGACCAGGAGAAGCACATCGCAGTCTGAGCTCGAGCGGCCACCATATTAGTAATGGAAAACCCACCATAGGCAGGCGCCCTCGCGTCACCACTACCCACACTGACACGCGTGTACACTCTTCGCTGGAGCAAGACAATCCGTCTCAGCATTCCTACTCATCTCCTCTCTTGCTGAGAACGCTCGACTGTCAGCCGGAATTCTGGTTCAACAACGATATGATACTCGCACTGGCTTCCGATCCGCATCTACCGAGGCCGCCGAGTGACCCCTTTGCGGACATGTTTGCACCTGCCAGCTCCGCCACTGCCGACGTCCTTGAAGGATGCTCTCCTTTGTACTGTGGCGTAGTCTCCTAATATATGGCTTTGTAGGTAAGTTGTACTTCTGCTGCTTCGTGGGGCTATCCTCAATTCAACCCCAAGGCTTGAATGTCTCCCCCGTCCGCTGTCCCCCTCTCTCTCGGCTGTCGCCACCGCCCACTGCACCTTATGATTGACTGGGGGGGAGGGGCAGGATGCACGTCCCCACATTTCCCGCCGCTGTCTATGGGGCAGGCACCGCGTTATGGATGCTGAGCTCAACGTAACCGTCGGTGCTGCGCCCTTGATTGATTTGTGTTCTCGTGACAGCGTTGTAGGTCCACACTTCATTTTCTTGATGGCTTTCTGTTGACATATGCTTACAAGGGCTCGGGGCCAACTCGGGGCTGCTCGGGGTCACTGCGATACAGACGTGCATGTGCCTAAGGATTCCTGGATGATCCGATGGACGGTGCGTAAAATATTGATATTGATATTTTTACGACCACGATTTTGCACTAACTGCGATCAAAATGAACACTGGCAGGTGTGGCTATTGCTGTGCGTTCTCCATGCCTCGTGTAGTTCTCGTGCACATTCCCATCTTCGCTCACCGTCGCCGTCTGCAAGTTTATTGGATACTGCCCATGTTGCGCTCAGCTGACATATGACGTATTGCTACTTGGTCCTTAACTACAGCAACCCGGACGGGCTGGAGGAGTTGGTGTGGTACGCAGCCTGTTTGTCGTACGTCTTATTGATCACACGGCCATTTCAGGAGTTACAATGTACGATGCAATTCTGTCTTGCTTCGGACTATCCCTCACCATCAATCCACAGGCCACAGTCGCTATCACGGTGATTCCATTTTATCCGTGGACGACGGCTGGAAGGATGCTCATAAATTCCCTCCAGCCACCCTGGTCGTCCACTGTTTTTACGCTCACGGATCTGTCCAACGTGCACAGTAAGCGACCGGAAGTGATTGGTCACGGTCACAATCGTGCGTAACACGCCCGCCCCTCATGCGCCCTGGCCTGACAAGCGCCGCAGCTGTTGCCCTCCATGGGACGGCTGGTGTTCGGGTCCAGTAAGTGTTTTACGTCGGTGGATGGTGGTGCTAAAGGCACTCATATGCAATTTCGTCCGCGGTTGTCACAGTGCGAGTACGTGGACCAGCCTTTTCATCACCGGTGCTCTCACTTACCTACTCCAGACCTACAAGTCCGGATCTAATACGTGAGTGCAGGACCTCTCCATTCCCGAATCGTGTCGTTTCCCTTGTAGTCGGTGAGTGAGACTGATCTGCTAATGGGCTACTATGTCGTGGCGCGGCACCGATAACGTACGTCCTCGCTTACTTCGAGACCATTGAGGGACATTGACGTCCAACAGTTCGTAGATACAATTACAGATTGGACCGTCATATCACGTTCAGTACCATACCGCGCAACATGGTCTTCTTTGCGATCCATCTATTCCCAAGTAAACGTACGCCAACTCGCTACTAGTAACGTGAGCGTAACGCGTCGATATCGTACAGTACATTCAGCTAACTGTTTCGTGACCTAGGTTGAACTTCTGAGCGGTATACTCTCCTATGATACTCACTCAAACCGCGTTGTCTATCACACGGTCGGGTGGTAAGTGGACCCCTTCAAGCAGCGGGAATCAAATGCACTCATGCATATCCGGTCGCAGATCCTTTTCTTTTGCAAAGACGGTCGTTCTACGGTCAATAGTGAGGCGCCTGCCGATTGTGGCATGCAGTCGGTTCCCCACTTCCGTTTTTATGATCCGTTCACAATGAAGCTTCGAGATTATGTGCGTTGCTTCTGAGCGTAATGTTGTCTACAGATTTCTAACTCGGGCCTCCATCAATCCTCTTCCATCTTTAAGACCGCGTAGCCAACCCCGAAGAAGCTCATCGCATGGGAGGCGGGTGTGTAGGGCACCGACAGCCAGTATTTGCTCCTCGTCTATCCTTCTACGATGTGTCCGATCCCTTCCGGGTTATTGGCCGTCATCCCGGAGCTTTGTCTCTGATCCCGCTTGCTTGATCTGACAGGCCAACACCGCCATACTCACTTCTCCTACCTTCAATCCCTCCAGCAACGCTGCTCTGGCGTGGCCCAAGGATCCCTTCCAACTGCCTAATCCCCAGGCAACGACTCCCCGGACAGACCGCCCGCGTCTCATCGCACCCGCGTACAAGTGGGCGGCGCTGTCCCAGCTCATCAAGACCGAACCGCATCTCAAGTTTTGGAATGAAACCATCTTTAGGAATGCGAACGAGTTTGCCCCCCGTTGTGTATCACATGGACGGCAGCAGCGGCATCCTCGACAACGCCCGTGAGATCAAAATACGCGTGAAGGCGTTCTCGTACGTCTACCGCATTGAGCGGACACAGAGCTCCAGGTATGCATACATGATTATGATCCCCTGACAACGTCATTGGCGGGTGCTGAATCTATGCTCGGTCTATCAGATCGCCACAGGCAATGGAACCACCCCCTTCGGTCCTAATAACCAGACGAAATGGAATCCTGGCCACTTCCTTGATACCGCCGAGTTCACCGCGACGTTCGCTATCGCGTATGACTGGTTATGTGCAGAGGAACGCGATCCTCGCCTCGATGATGTTCTACGGTCTTGAACAGGGTGTGGCCGCCTACAAGTAGAATGCTTGGTGGTCTGTCGGCATTGAAGGCAACTGGAATTGCGTCTGCAACAGTGATCTCACCATGGACGCCCTTGCCATCCTTGGCGATCATACCACTGGTACCGCGAAGGCCATCCTCGCCAAAGCCTCTTCGAACGCCCTCTAGAACTGTATTTTTGCAGTATCGTCTGACGGTACATGGGCAGAGACGGCGAACTATTGGTATTTAGGTACTACCCGGCACGTTGAGTTGGCGTTATCGCTGATGACTGCGACGGGCTCTGAGCTACCTGGACTTCAACAAGACCGGGCTTTACCACATACGTCACCGGCCCGGGCTCGCTCTTCGCATACGGCGACCACGGCCCGAACAAGCTTTCCACGACCGCGATCTCCATCCTTTTCTACGGCAATCAGCTTCAGCACCCCGAGTATGTGCTCTTCTAGCGCGACCAGCACGACGCCCCCGAGCCCAACTCGATCTGGTACAACCCCGAGGTGTCGGGCGCGTCCTGGGACGCGATGCCGCTTGACCACGTTTTCGACAACGGAGCAGTGGGCGATGATGCGCTCGTCCGATGGATGAGGACGCGCTGTACGTCGCAATCAAGGCGAGCATACTGACGAGCCACCAGGCGCACAACGACCTCGACTGCGGGGACTTCGTGCTCGGCGCGCTCGGAACGCATTGGGTGGGCGAGCTCGGGTTGGATGACTACCCCTTGATGGGCTACTTCTCGAGCGATGCGCAGGATAGCCAGCGGTGGCTTTACCGCAAGCGGACGGAGTGACCACAATTCTGTCAGTAGTTTCCAAATTAGGCGTATTGATTCTACATTTTCGCACTTCCTGCAGATGGCACGTTCTTTCATTTCATTGTATGTGTTCGGTCGTAACCATCTGTTGCCGAGTATACATGCGCCGTAAATGGTCCTGTGGTAGATCTAGAGCCAACTGGCTTCATGGGTGAAGTGTTGGGACCGCAGCGATTTTCAGATTGCTGTGTCCGGCGGGCTCATTTCAAAGTTGTCTTTCCACTGGCTCGCTGTACAGCTGTCTTTTCTTTCTGTTGGAGGGGGAGGAAGGCCGGCATCGGAGCTCGAAGTATGGATAGGTGAGAGGGCGGGTAGACGGACTAGGGGAGGGATGTGGTAGACCTCACTATAGCTAGGGCCGAAACATGCATTTTCCCCGTTCACCGCGCTGGTCACTGGCTGCGTATTAGAGTCTCCATCTAGTACCCGTCGGCGCATCTTTGCTGCCTACATGCACTCCCGTACCATGCTTCACAACCTGAGACAAAGTGATGTGCTTTCATGACACCGTCCGTCTTGCAGCACCAAATCTGGTCCGTAGCCTACTCAAAGAGGCATCTTCGCAATTCCGCTATGGGGTTGGAGTAGACACAGGTTGGGTTCCTGCCCTGTAAATCGCAAGGTCGCTCCTCAGAGCGCCATGGAGGACGTCAGTTCAGTCTTGGTCGGCAGCGTCCTGCGGGTACTCCGAATCCCTCTGTCGACTTGGAAATCTCCCAGAGGATCTCGAGCTTCCCACATAAATTGAATACAAACTCAAGGGTATGAGCATGGCAGTCCAAGCCTTCGTAATCTACGCATTACAATTTGTAAGCACTAGTAAAAGGGAAACATTTTGCCCAGTCTGAGTGGAGATCTAGTCTTGAGCCACGTAGTAGAGATGCTCCTCGTATGTCTCGGCCTTGGACGACGGGACCAGGCACACCTCCCTCCAATTTCCCCGGCTGGGACTATTCGGCCGCCCGACAGGAGAGGTGGAGAAGCGGGCGCCATCGCCGTTGGCCCGAGTCACTGGAGAAACGGACGTGGAAGAGGGAGGTCCATCGACCCCCGCCGTGGAGTCCACGGTCAGCGCCGGGCGGTCTGAGGTGCCGGGCGGAATGGAAAGTGTGATTGGCATATGGGCTGGGCCCGACCTGACCGGCACAGGGCCTGAGAGCTGCTGGAATCGCCTGATAGAGGAGGCCGCGATAGTTAGGTGGTGCAGTAGGTCGGAGTAGGCGGCCGTCTGACGAAGTGTGACAATGACATGTTGCATTAGCAGGCCCGTGTAACCACATAAGAGCCGGAAGACGCACCACTTCGGGCCTACTAAGTTTGGCCTGGAGGTACTGAACCTCTTTGCGCAGGAAAATATTCTCCTCCTCGGCCTTCTTTGCGCGGACCTCAAGGTCTGCGACGTATTGCGCCTTTCGCGCGCGGTAGTCGCGCTGCTGGGTGAGGCCGCGGGAGGGGGGGATAGTCATGTCTTTTCTCCGTCCACGAGTCATGGTGGGGAGAGGTCGGCGAGAATAGAGGTCGTGCGGGTAGCGATCGAAGACTTGGGCATTTGAAGGGACTTCGGCAATCGACTAGTGCTGCAATGGAAATCTTGGGTTCCGTCCTCGTGTGTAGTGTTGAGCCCGGTCTAAGCTTATAATCAAGGGTTCGTTTCTGTAAACAATTACAAGGAGTTGCGGATGCATCAGATCACTCACTCGGCCATTGACGCCGTTTCAATACTAGCTAGGCACTCCTTTGAGTGCTGGGCCCCAGGTACCGAATGCGATCACCGAGGATCACAGTCTCGGTCCCTGCATCGTTGACGGCTGGTTGATGGCTTTACAGTTTCACATTTCGTCAATCTCGTTAATCTTGCAGATCTTCCATTTGATCGATCCATAATCTCAGTCTCACGCTCCAGCGTCCCGCAACCTCGAGCTCCCATGCAACACTCCCACTTTCCGGATCTTGCTACCAGGACAGATCTCTATATATGTGCATGTTCCTCCCCACTTAAGCTTATAGTTAATGCAATAAGTTGACGATTCACTTGACCATGGTCTGCACCCAGCCGCGATGGTCGGCCATGTTCGTGTGTAATCTCACCCTTCTCTGAGTCCCCGCGATGGCTATGACATGTACGCGTGCAGTTTAACACCTATCTCCGCCCTGTTCTGTATCTGTACGAAGCATTCAACGCGTGTACTGGCCAGTACGTGATCTGTGCGTGGTTCTTACGGCGGATTGCTTCGAATTCTGGTCACCATCGTTACTCCGGACAATGTCAAGCGGCTCTCGGCGTGAAACTCCTCGTTTACCGATCGTCGGACACCGGCGGCGGACGACCCGTCACGAACTCATAAACGGCAACTGCTGATCATGACAATCAGTACGAGTATTCTTTCATCAATTATATGAGATCCCTTGAGCCGCTAGCGGCACTTGAACCAGCTTGCTCCATCCTCCACCGGTCACTAACCGGCCGGCGATAGGTTAACAGGGACCTCAAATGCGAATGTGCAGTTATCTACATCCCATAGAAGTCTCGACCATGTCGGTCGCCGTTCGCCAGCTCCGACTCAGTTGAACCAAATGTGTCGGGCCTTAGTTTGACATACGGCCGCAGAGCTGGTCCTGCTGTGCAGAGAATTCGGACCAGTCGCTCATCCTAATTAAGACGTCACCCACGCTTCCTGCATGTACCAGGCCCAGGTACCCTATAACTCAGGCTTACGATTCTTGACTTCCGTTGGCACGCTGGCCGCCTTCCTGAAGTTCTCCGAGAGGAACATTCCGGGCTCTGCATGACATGCATCGGCCTGCAGGGATGCCGGTTACAAGCTT
This sequence comes from Ganoderma sinense ZZ0214-1, assembly GCA_002760635.1. Taxonomy (NCBI): domain Eukaryota; kingdom Fungi; phylum Basidiomycota; class Agaricomycetes; order Polyporales; family Polyporaceae; genus Ganoderma; species Ganoderma sinense. The sequence goes on from AYKW01000023.1 coordinate 2,815,457, forward strand.
TCAACTCACACAAGGGGACAGGAGGCAATGCAAGGTATACGTAGTTACGGACTCACGATCACGCCGGCCGGCCTTCTTCTCTTCAAGACACTTATAATAGTTGCCAAAACATAAATTTACAGGGGAGGAGGGTGCGCCGAAAGCAGGGTACACGTAGACGCTCTGATGGTCTTGTACATCTCGGTCTACAACTCTTCCCCGCGCCTTCACCAGCGAGTTGAGCCCAGGGTAGCGACCCGTTAGAGCGCGACCTAGGCCTCCAGCGCGGCCACATTGATCCATTTCGTGCGTGTCGAGTACCCTAGATTTAGAGTATTAGCACTTCCCCGCCAGGCTCTTGGCCTGCCCCTATTCGTACGTTCGTAATCCAATTTAAATTTGTAGAAGACGTTGAGTGCGGTTTAAGTAAAGCCTTCCCAACGTTGAACGACTTCGGATATGCATGAAACCTCGCCGAGTCTCAGGTTGTGAAGCTGTGAAGGCGGCTGGGCGGGGCAGTGCTCATGCCTGAGCGCCCGCCGCCTCGTGGACCCGAAGCCCGGGTGCGGGTGGAGATCATGGCAATCTAAAAGAGGTGGAGGGTCCGAGATGTTATCGAGACCCTGCGGGCTGATAGCTTAAGCAGTCGCGGACACGCAGAAACTCAAAGCGAAAGTGGGAAAAGCCTTAAAGCCCGCATAATAAGTAAGGGCCCGAGGGTGTGCACAAGATCGATTTAGTACAGAGTGTGGCGCAACAGGGAGAGAGAGGGAGAGATAGGCATGGCCAATCCCGTGCCATCCTATCCCACCGGCATCGGATGTCTGGCCCTTCGGCTTCTTCCGGGACATTCACGGTCCTTTGGCGCCCGGTTTACGGTCCCTGGCGAGGGTGGATTCACCGTTCCCCCGGCGGCGCGCGGGGCGGGCGTGGCCTGAGTGACGGGAGGTCGCGCGCGAGGTCTAGCGGGCGCGGGCGTCTGAGCGACGTGCTGTGCTCGCGCGCGCGTCCGAGGGAACCCGCGTCAGGTCCGATTTACGGTCTCGGCTAGCTGGACCTGCTGGACCCCCGCGGCCGGGCTGGCGTCGTACGTTTTGGCGGGGCGTTCTCTAGCGCCCCCGCCAAAACGCGCACCGCTGCAGACCCTTCCTCACCGGAAGATTCACAGTCCACAAGCGAGACTGTGAATTGGCGCCCCGCGCCGCCCGTCCCAGCCTCTCCTAGGCCTCCTGCGCGCGAGAGCACGCCTCCGCGGTTGCCTGCCGCGATGAGCTCTCTGCGAGGCGCGATGGACTCTCCGTGAGCCCCGCTTATTTTGGAATTGGATGTGGATTTATTTGGCTTTAAATTTCGTCTTTTCTCCACTTTTCTGCACACTCTGCCTTCAGCTTGCCAGACACCTCCATTCACTGATCCACGCCCGCTCCCAGCATGTGCTCCGGAGGCTCCCATGCATCTCAAAATTATATTTTTCGTTGCCTCTGGAGATATGGGAGCATTGGGGGCCTTCGCGTCCCCCCCGCGCCCCAACCTGCCCCTCGCGCCCCTCGCGCGGGCGCCCGTCATGGCGTCACGGCGCCTCCTCAGGCTGACATAAGCCGGTGCGCGACCGTGAATCTCCTCGAATTCCGCGCAACTTCATGACCATCATGCAACAGCAGATAAGTGAACACCTAGCTATAGGGCCGGGAAGCTCACGATCCCAGCAAGATCTTGAACGACATGCTGTGCGCTTCATCGTCCCTGACTTCCTGGATCCTCCCGGGCCATGTTTGGCGATTTTCCCGACAGGTCATCGATGCCGTATCCCGTGGCCGGAGGCCTGAGGCCTGAAGATATGCAGGCCAATCGGGGTTATTCATCCCTCGGTTTCCGCCGTGCCCGGCCAGCGTTTCTGCGCCATGGCTGAACCGCGCTTGATCTACATCGGTAAATGTTCAAGAGGCTCATGAGCACCGCCAATTTTGACCTATAAGTATCGGCGAACTTCTCTCGTAAGAACACCGTCCTTCCTTTCATCCATCCATGGACTCTCCGAAAGCAAGCTCGTCTAGGCCTCTACCTCCAACGCCTGTGACCATCACCATCAGGTCGGTCGGGAATGGGGATTTTGGAACTGAACGCGGACACGTAGTGGTTATACTCAGGCGCGCTCTGTACGCCCCAATCATGGTATCGTGTCCGCTCCTGTTGTTCCAGGTGACGACACTTACCAGCCCCTAAACAGTTCCTACTACCCTTCACCTCTGAAGAGGGTATTAGGACTCCGGAGCATTGGAAGAATACATGGAGTACCATCGTCGAATGGCCTGGCAGCAGAGGCCTGTCGAGGGAGCAATGGGTCCTTCTGTCGCAGACCTTCCACATCTTCTATCGCTTTGCCCACCGAGGAGAGGAGGTGCTTGCCTTATGGCCAAGCTTCTTGAAGGCATATCTTCTCGTAGGAGAAATCGGGTGCCATTTTAGTGAAGCTATGGCTACTCGTGGAGAGATTCAATTACTGCTCCTCATAGGATGGGCTAGCTCTCATCTCCCGGTACGTTCTGTATCCTGGTAATGGTAGTTTAAGCCCTGATTTATCGTAATAGGAATCGCTCACGACGTCCTCAACTTTATTTCAACCCCCGAGTGACGTGGACGAGCTTTCTGACTGGCAGCTCGTCTAGGGCTGGAACCCTCATGTAATGTGTGTTCTATGCGCCCAATTTGTCAATGGCATTAATTCGGTGCCAAAACCTTCGAGGTTCTCTGGTTTCACTCAAAACTTTAGAGTGTTTTTGCTGAGTCTCCGGAGGTCCCCTTATTCTGACGTTAGAGGTGCGCAAAAGCCGCGACTTGCCACCATGCTGCCCGGGAGGAATGTCGAGCAGGAAGTGAGCCATGGAGTTCGCTGCTGTGAGTACAACCCGGCCATCGGGCCGCCGATGTAGGAGAAGGTCGGGCATATGGAGTCTCACAGCTAGTCGCGACTGGAGCATAGGGGGTACAAATCCTATCTCCGTTCTCTTGTCGCATCTCCGATACCACCGGATTTTGGGGTTATGAAAGAAGACTAGTTTGCTTGTACGATTAAACGAATCAACCCATTGCTAAGGATCAGATACGCCAATCCTGACGTCAGCATATCATATGCATGATAGCGATAGATGGCACGCGAGAATGGGAGGAATGAGAAGAGCACTTAGCGGAGAGACCCGTGGCCTCGGTGGTGTACCCTCTGGGGCTGGAACGTAGCCAGGTAGGGGCTAATGCTGAGTTGAGATGGACTTGAGCAACCTTACATTCTGACCCTTCAAACCGAATTGTGAGTCAAAGAACTAAATTTTCTTACGAACACAAAAATACAAGTATGCTATACTTCTCCGCGTATGGACGATGATGGGTGTGACGGTACACGGCCAGCCGGGAAACCACGCACCAAGTTGAACCCGTACGACGACCTCGCACCGCATGCCGATCCTCCTTTCCCGCGTCTCCTCTCCCTCGTTTTTGCTTCATTTATTCCATCCAATTTTGCTGTATTCCAGTCCGCACCTAGAGCAGGTAGTTACTAGCGTACAGTGGGATAGTGTTCGAGCCCCAGCGCGTGCTTAGTCACAGCCACACACGCTGTCTCGGATGGCTCCGCGGGACCACATCCACCACAACACCGTCTTCCTACCTCTCGTCTCTCGCGTACCTATTTCTACCGCGGCCTCGTTGGCATCTCTCATCCAGTCTCTCCCTCCCTTTCGACTTCGATCCGACCGCCCGCGTGACCCCGACTGTGACTACCTCGACCAGCGACCTTCCTCTTTGACTTCCGACCTCGTGTCTCGACTTTCGACTTCCGGCTTTCGTCTCCACATTCTCCTCGACCTCGACTTCCGTATCTCTTTCTATCTCGTCGCCTCTCGATCCACCTCACCCTTGGACTACGTACACGACCGGATCTGGTCCGCTACCCACCACCACACTCCTTCTACCACCATCACCACCACTCACTCTGCACCTACTCCCCTTGCTGCACGCTCTACGGACTTTCGCACCTTCGGACCGTGCACTCGTAGGGAGTGTTGGCGTCTATCAACGACAACCTGAATAAAAAAGAACAGGGGACAACGTCACTATTGTATGTGCCTCCACGTGAAGTCTATGCGCTCAATTATATTGACCGTGACGTAGGTTTGGACAGCATGTCTCCTCCGTCCACATCGGGCACCGCGTCTGGTGGTTAAACACGAGTAATAGGAGGATCAGCACCGTGAACGACGACTGCTGGGCATCTAGTATGGTCAAGTGGAGTACTCACCCTCTCCGTATCCCTTCGTCCTACCCTTGGTCGTCTTCTCATTCTTCTTCATCCCCACCCCGTCCGCCCGACACAGCGTCTTCATATGCCTCAACGCCGCGTCCCTCCGAGCGAATGGCCGCCCGCAACGGTCACACCGGTACTCCTCCGCGCGGATATGCTTCGAACTTACGTGTCTCCCGAAGTTTCCGCTGTCCTTGAATGCCATCCCGCAACGCCTTCTTTCGCTTCCGTCCTCGGCCGGCCATGGGCACTCGAGTGTCTCGCTGATGGCCTGCAAGAAGTGCGAGCGCATGTGGCTCGCGGTCTCGCTCTTCTTGCCTGTCAGCACTGCACCACACCCTGGGAACGCGCACCTCAGTGCACGCTCCGTGTTACAGTGATACACGGGCACGACCACGCCCCGAGGTCTGCGCACGAACTTGCTCCTTGATCGCACTGCCCCAATCCCAATGCGACCCCCTGACCCTTCCCCTCTTGGGAACGAGTTCTCCTCCGCGAGTTGCTGACCCTGCCTCCGCTTGCGCGGGGGGCCACTGTCGGAGGCGTCCTCAAGCGTCCGCTTCGGCCCGCTCGGGCGGCGCTTGTCAGGGTTTTCTTCGGCATTGTGCACCTCGGCGGACTTGTTCGTTACGAAACGGCACTTCATGTGGGTAGACGACATCATGGGAATCTCAGCCTGAGTGGAGATATTCAAGCGGACATCGGAGACAAGGGGTGAGAGTATGTCGTTTGTGCCGTTGGGTCGGAACATGATCAATATAGGGTCCCAGACCGTTGCCGATTCCGCACTAGAAGGTGCTGGCGAGCCGACGGTCGACGGACTGCTCACCGGTCTTATCGCGTCTCGGCGGAGATGGTCGTGTGCCGGGTGCGTCGACACGGCCTGCGAGCTCAACAGCGTGTGCACACAGTGTGGGGGCGAGGACGTGGGCGAGGGCTGGGAGAGCCAGTGCCGCATGAATGGGACGTTCGGGAACAAACCGCAGAAGGATGGGGACGTGAGGCCCTCGTGCCCTGGCACGATCTTCCTGTTCTCTCGTTTCAAGTTGTCGTCATCGCTGGGATCCGTGTCCTTACGGTCCGACGCGCCGTACCAAGTCGTGCTGGGGCCGAGGCTTGGCGGAGACGGGGCCCAGCGCCCCCTAGAGCGCGGTGAGCTTGAGCAATCCTGGACGAACTCCGGTGAAGCCCCACGGTCAAGGCTCACGTTACTGCAGCGGAAGAAGCAGAGGCAGTTAAGTGAGTGTCGGCGCTGGTGTTCGAGGGCTAACAGTGGGAGGGACGTACCACATCGGGGCTAGGTTCTGCCTCGCGCTCTTGCGTGACCAGCTGTCCTGTAGTTCGCAATAGCGCCCTGAATCCGGGTTTTTGGACGCGTGTCGCTGCTGCACTGTGATGGGTGGTGCTGTGGAGAATGGGGCGCGGGAAAGATCGGCCGAGACAATTGCGTGAGGAAGAGCCACCGGAAGGACCCTGCACTGTTTGCCCTCCAAGAGATAATGGCTGCAATCCTCCTGGAAAACGACACCGCCCTGGGACTTAATCGCGCAGTGGGGCTGAACTCTGGCACGCGACAAAGAAACCGTAGATGGGGAGTTGGTCGACGGGTGCTCGCGTGCGGAAGGAGACATGGCCCAGGTCGAGGTCGCGAACATGGCGGTCGCAAAGCTGATGCTTGTGCTCTTCATGAACGCGATAGATTCCGCGAGCGATGATTGTGCTTCTCGTCACATCTGGTTTCCACTATTGTACAACAACACACCATTACAGTGGTGCAAACTCTATGCTTATGATGGCCATGTTGTAAGCTGTTATAGCAGTGGCCCATTGTAACTTATAACAATGTGGCCAGTTGTTGTTACATCTGGGGGCACTGATAACTGATTAGAGAGGTAATCTAATCCTAGATAAGGACGACTTTTTGATCTCTAGGCTTATCAGTAATCTCTCTTACTGATCTAATCTGCAATCTGCTTTAGGGCGCTTTTTTGATCTTTTGGCTAATCAAGCTGTGCTAGGTTGATCTAATCTACTGTACCCTTAATCAGGTCGATCTAATGGGCGCTTTTGGGCGCTTTTTTGGCAATCCACCTTCCTCAAATGGTAGGTAGGTGCAGGGGGCAGGTGGGGCACCAGGATGGGGTACCTCCTGGGCCCATTGTGGGCTCAATACTGCAGCTATTGACTTGATTCTTTTTGTTGTATGTACATATAGATAGGGAGCATCCAATCGACCAAACAGCGTACAGATACACCTACTACAACTGTTTATATAGCCTATACAGTGCTGTGGAGGAGAGGGTGCTGTAGCTTGGGCATTTCTTGGGCTATTCCCTTCGTTGTTTTTGCATACAGTAGGTATTAGTAGTGGTGTGTTGGTTATATGGTTTGTTAGGGGCAGCATAGCCTGGTACTATTTGGGGATAGCCTGCACTATTCAGCCACTGGGCACTTGGTAGGTCAATATCTTGGGAACTAGTAGGGCTATCACCAAGCCCTTAGTACTTTTAGAAAGCCATAAAATAGGGCTTTCTAACGACATATCATACACTACAATCCATGCACTTTCACCTACCCTCTCCTCCCCCCCTCTCCCATATTGATCCCCTTATACCACAGCAGCCAGTAGTCGGATCACCTTGAAACTTTACACACCTATTGGGCTATATGTCTGGTATGTATGTACCAACTTACAGCATGTGAATAGACCTACTCCCTCCGATATTCTATTTTCTGCAGTAGCACATTAGTATATACTGTTTCCTCAATATCTTCCCACCACCTCCCTCAAATGACAGAATCTCTTTTGTTCTATGTTTTGGTACAATACCTCTACTCAGATCATCCACTGCATCTTTTATCAGAGCAGTGGATCTCTTATGGTACTCTTATCAGTGTTTGCACACTAATAGCCCCATTGTATTAGATCAGAAAATGACCACCCAGATCACATACCACCCTTGGATAGGGGTAAAATAGGGCTTTCCAACGCACTTTAGATCATGAGAATTGACCAAGAATTGAGGGAGATATGAGAGGGAAGTGGTGAGAGGGTACTTTGGACTGGCTAGAACAGAGCTGTGTACCAATTTCCGGAGGCAACCTCCTGTGCTGTGCACTATAAACAGTGCATCCAGTGCTCCTCCCCCAATTCTTGGTCAATTCTCATGATCTAAAGTGCGTTGGAAAGCCCTATTTTACCCCTATCCAAGGGTGGTATGTGATCTGGGTGGTCATTTTCTGATCTAATACAATGGGGCTATTAGTGTGCAAACACTGATAAGAGTACCATAAGAGATCCACTGCTCTGATAAAAGATGCAGTGGATGATCTGAGTAGAGGTATTGTACCAAAACATAGAACAAAAGAGATTCTGTCATTTGAGGGAGGTGGTGGGAAGATATTGAGGAAACAGTATATACTAATGTGCTACTGCAGAAAATAGAATATCGGAGGGAGTAGGTCTATTCACATGCTGTAAGTTGGTACATACATACCAGACATATAGCCCAATAGGTGTGTAAAGTTTCAAGGTGATCCGACTACTGGCTGCTGTGGTATAAGGGGATCAATATGGGAGAGGGGGGGAGGAGAGGGTAGGTGAAAGTGCATGGATTGTAGTGTATGATATGTCGTTAGAAAGCCCTATTTTATGGCTTTCTAAAAGTACTAAGGGCTTGGTGATAGCCCTACTAGTTCCCAAGATATTGACCTACCAAGTGCCCAGTGGCTGAATAGTGCAGGCTATCCCCAAATAGTACCAGGCTATGCTGCCCCTAACAAACCATATAACCAACACACCACTACTAATACCTACTGTATGCAAAAACAACGAAGGGAATAGCCCAAGAAATGCCCAAGCTACAGCACCCTCTCCTCCACAGCACTGTATAGGCTATATAAACAGTTGTAGTAGGTGTATCTGTACGCTGTTTGGTCGATTGGATGCTCCCTATCTATATGTACATACAACAAAAAGAATCAAGTCAATAGCTGCAGTATTGAGCCCACAATGGGCCCAGGAGGTACCCCATCCTGGTGCCCCACCTGCCCCCTGCACCTACCTACCATTTGAGGAAGGTGGATTGCCAAAAAAGACGCCCAAAAGCGCCCATTAGATCGACCTGATTAAGGGTACAGTAGATTAGATCAACCTAGCACAGCTTGATTAGCCAAAAGATCAAAAAAGCGCCCTAAAGCAGATTGCAGATTAGATCAGTAAGAGAGATTACTGATAAGCCTAGAGATCAAAAAGTCGTCCTTATCTAGGATTAGATTACCTCTCTAATCAGTTATCAGTGCCCCCAGATGTAACAACAACTGGCCACATTGTTATAAGTTACAATGGGCCACTGCTATAACAGCTTACAACATGGCCATCATAAGCATAGAGTTTGCACCACTGTAATGGTGTGTTGTTGTACAATAGTGGAAACCAGATGTGTTCTCGTGGAGAAGGGCTCTCGGATGAGGATCCCCGGTAAGGAGACTCGCCTACCCGTTCGTAGGCGTACGATCGGATGCGTCCATGGCTGATGGATATGTCAAGTTAATTAGCCCGGCATGAATGGTTTCGCGCGGAAGGAGCGTTCGTACCTAGTCCCAGTGTACTCGTCAACGCGAGTATGGGAGAGGGGTGGGAGATGCTGCGAGCATATGCTTGACCTTCGATGCCGCTCGCGCATGGCTGGTGAGTAGGGCGTGTTTCCCGTTCGACGGACGCCGCGAAAGGGTTGGTGGTGAATGCGCTACGATGGTTAACAGAGTGTCGGGAATGGAAAGTGTCCGAAGAAGCGACTGCTACTACTTGCTAAATACGAATCAGATTCATTCACGTTTTGCAAGTTACACAAGGGGCACACGTACGCAGCAGACGGACACCGATCAGCTTGGACGCTGGCTCAAGGTGGCCTATCGTTGTTCGCAAGGCGGAGGACTGATCTCTCGGGTTAGTGGTACCGGTGCGACGTAGAGGGTTAGTCAACGGGGTATATATATGCCGCAGGACCATGACGACGCGTGCGGGTCCGCGGCGGTCCAGGCCCAAACCGGAAGTTGTTTCCAGCCCGCCGACGCCGGTCAAGTCCGAGGCGCTGAGATCCCGATTCCTAGGCGACCTGGTTGCACGCGTGGATTGCGGTGTAATGTTCCGGAGAGGGTACCAGGTGACAGGGGATGCGTGCCTTGGGGTACCAATGTCGGGCCCCGATGATCGATATCCTGAGTCTATCCGAGTCTGAGCGATCGCCGGTTGGAATCTGTGGCTCAGATAGGGTCGTGGGAGGCCGTGGGGCCATGCTTAAGGGTAACTCGGGTACTTGAAATTTAGCGCATTTTCCCACGGGCCACGACTATCGAGTCGTCTAAACGTTACAGATTTACTAAGGCATGTGGCCAACATGTGCTTCTCTCGCTGACTGGACGAGTCGCGCCCAACGGTCGCCACTCCTCTTCTACGGCAAGTAATTAGTGAGATGGTTATGTCCGCTCCTTTCGATATATACTTGAGCTCTAAAGCAAACGAAGGCCCCTTCCGCGCCGTCATCGTGCAACGTCCGCAGGAGCCCGTCTCTCGGGCACAACCAGGGTGTGGCGTCCAGCGTGGCGAGCAGTGAGATTAATATTAGTTGAAGTACTACCCCAGCTTGCGCTGTAGCGGGTCTATTCGCTCCGGAAAAAGATCTCCGAGAGGCTACCAAGCTTCTTGTACGGAGATCGCGTGACGCACGCGTGTTGCAGCTTGATGGGTTGCTTTCAGCCCATACTAGCGACAACGTCATCAAGAGGTAAAAACGAACCTATAGGGTGGATGTGCCCGTGCATACTACACGGCTCTCCTCTTCGTCCACGAATGGATCATTAAATGGGGCTCGATGATTGAAGCGTAAAGAGGAATGCTGTCTCCTTGCAGCTAGGTTTCCGCTGGGACGAGGGGGTCTGGAACTGAGAGACAATAAGAATGAAGTGGTATGCACTATGCGGGCATGAGCACCAGATTTACGGCAGAGCGAAGGAACACTTGCCGCCACGGGACACTACAGAAACCAGGACCCAGGGGATTCTTGGGGGGGGAATCGCGAGCTATAGCGAGGCATCCATCACCCAGTGTCGGAAAGGAAAAATAACATGGATTTTCAGTACCATAGGGAGCATTGCAAGTGCCGACAACCTGACCAATGCGTGAGGATCTAGGATCGTCATGGAAGAACGCATACGATAACACTTACGAAGGCAAGACGCCAATGTTCATATTGAGGTAAGCCTGTTGTGTTCATTGAGCACTGAAACACGTTGCGTGATGTGCAGCGCCACATACCACCCTATCGACTAGGCGATTACCGCTGTATGATGGGTCAGGTAGGCATTAGGAACGAATCTGAGTGAACTCACAAGGAAGATCCGGTCCTTGATTTCAGTAAGCTGTAAACGAAGATGGCGGAGAGAAGGACGTCCGTGGACCATGTCACAGCGTTGACGGAGATGAGGATACCCTGTATGGGTAGAGTCAGTAGAGGCATGAATCGGGGGAGACAGCTACGGACCTTAATCATGGTATCATCGTCGCTGGACACCACGGAGAGTCTGTCGCGGAGGTTAGAGACGATAATATGGGTCACTTCCAACTCACATCTTGTACACGAGGACTGAACAGATATCAGTAGCTGGTGCATGTTAATACCCGAGAAACCACTGTACCGATAGACAGCGCTGGATAGAGAGTCTGAGCCACCGAAAATCAGTGTAGAGAAATTACTGACCCATGTTGCCCAGTACCAAAGTGCACTTCGGTCCCGATGATCAGCAGCAGCTTGGATGAAGTGATCGAGGCATGAATCTTACGCATGCCGCGACCAGCATAGTAGACCTGTGGTCAACTACCACTCGGTCAGTCAAATCATCTCGGGGAGATGGGAAAGTACTCACAGGTCCAAATCCGTGAAGCGTAGAACCTAAGGCGTATCTGAGATCACATTACTGACGCAAAATAACAGGACATATGCTTGGGAGATAGCGACGATCACGGCCTAATGGACACGGTAAGTGACGTGATAGATCATTTTGAAGAAGTAGAACGTACATCGATGAGTATATTTGACTGGCACCAACACAGGATTCATTGACTTGCATCAGACAATAGTGTAGTGGATAGAGATCGACAAGACTCACGGCAGTCACGCGCTGAAGCACCTGCCCAGAGACTCCGGGGTTGATGACCACGCCCCAAGCTGTAAAGCGATCAGGATAGGAAGAAGAACATACATGGAAAAGGCGACTGCACCGTTGACCGTGAAAAGGACCTGTTGGGCCGCCTGAAGTAAGGTAACTCCGTATACCTGACGTATACTGGTTAGATCGCACGACACTCAGCGCGAATACTAGGAGCGACGCACCAAAAGTTTCAAAAACATCCTATCTTTAGGGTATCGGCGAATGTAGAGAATGAACTGGGTGACGATCACTAGGAATATTTTGGCGTCAGGTTTGCTCCCATCCATTCCAATTGCCGGACTCACCTCCGAAGAAACTGTAAACTCGCCATCCCTCAGATTCCGCCCTGAGGTAGAAGAAACATATATCCGAGACTCACCCCATCGACACCAGGCATGCCACGAAGGTAGCGGGAGCGCTGGGGTTGCGGGTTACCTCAGAACTCTGCTGGACCTGCAAGATTGCCTACCTTGGGTTCAAGCTTGACATAGAACGCAAAGGAGTGTTGAGACGGAGTTGTACGAGCGTTGTAAGGGGGGGTGTGGGGGGGAGACGGAGGATGATCACCTGGGGCGGAGTAGTTAAGGCCCCCATGTACGCGATGTTCTAGTGTACGTCCTGGAGAGATGATCGGAGGAAAACCCGCATGCGCTGGCTGAGAGTGGAAGACGCGCTCCGTACGCGATCGCGGGGAGCAAAGTGCAATGTTGGTGGCCAAGGCCCGGATTACGGTGGCATTCCCACAGACTTTCGACCCTGAAAGAAGGAAAAGTTCAGCCGCCGTGTACATGTACTCCAGACCTGCGTATGTACGTACGCATCCACTCATGTCTGAGAGGTCCGTAAGTAATCCGAGTCCGCAAGCCGGAGACACAAGACGGTGCGTGCGAGTAGAGACTCTCGTCTAGTGGGGCGGGAACAGTCAGACGGTGTCCAGAAAAAGGAAAAGGGGACCATGCGATAGACAAGCGACCGATTGGAAGACACCTGTGGTTCGGGACTCTAGTGCAGCAGGCAGCCGGTGGGAGACGGCAACGAGCGTCGTACTACAAGCCGCATGGGCTGAAGTAGGCGCTCGGGATGGCTTGTTGGCGGATCCGGAGTATCGGTCCAAGCGACCGGTTGCCGGGCAGATCCGAGTGGATCCAGCAAACAATTGCAAACAAGCCTATGTTCGATCAGGAAACTCCGCGGTGGGGCACGAACCATGCCGCGGAGTCGGGCTGAGATTATTGGTAAGTACGAGCTTGAGGCGGATGCAAGATATCCGTCGAAAAGGCAGAACCAGAATCGGAGTGAAGGCTCGAATGGACACTAGTATTACCGTGGCTCGGCGGCGGGCCGCTGGCGATGTTCTTAATTGGACAGCGGCAAACCTGTAGAAGGGCGGCACGGGTGGTTCTCAGTCAGTCGCGGCAAGGAGAAATTTTTTTCACGGTACGGGAAGAGATGACTTCGTGGTAACCCGCACTATCTTCAGGGGAAGTTCGGCCTGATGCGAGCTCGAGGGGTGTCGCGGCGGAGATCTAGACATGTACAGGTTCTCACTGGCAGCCCCAGGCGGTGGACAGGACATTGGCGCGGCCGAGAGTTGCAATTGTCGGGTCGAAGGTTATTGAAATTAACATTAGAAATCTAAACCATGGGCATGGTACAAAGTTCTCGGCCAGCACCTCTCGGCGGGCGCGCGGGCGCGCGAAAATGGCACAGGAGGGCTATCACAGGCGCAGTTGACCGCATAAGCTCGGGAACCGCACATCGGGCCCGGGAAACATGCATTCAATTCCGAAGCGAGGAGTGTGAGGCACCTGCATATCATGATCAATCGAGCGTTGCTAGCTACCATCAGAACCAATGTACATGTTACACGGAGATGAGCTCCTCAGGGAGCAGGGCGATAGTGTACGCGTACACGTAACTGCACAGATACGGACGTTTGGGAGGGTGCAGGCGAAAGGAAAGGAGTGCCACATCTCGCCACAACGGCGAGAGAGCTATGATTTCCCATCCGCACTTATCTCTACCGCCAAGGAGTGATGAACATCACCGGCGTAAGGTGGAACTAAAGAGGGATGGACCCTAGAGTCCGCGGTAAATGCGGTCGGCCCCTAACGGTCGGCCAGTTGGAGTTGAAG